>JARQOD010000002.1:534949614-534992874 GCA_033576555.1 Oophaga sylvatica | reverse complement strand
GGACGAGATGGCGCGCCTGGATGAACATCGCCTACAAAACCGCCCAGTGGAACGTGAGTGGCAGCGTCGTGAGGAGAAACAGCAACGCCAGCAAGAGGAAGAGCGGGAAGCTCAGCGCAACCGACAGCGGCAGCATGCAGAGCTGATCGCGACAAGGAAAGTGTCCGTCGAGAAAAAGGACTCTGAGGGAACGCGGCGGCAGGGGTGTGTGACAGAGTTCCAGCTCGGAAGGGCTGGGGCTTCATAAGAGAACCGGGCCTCTACCCAGGGGGTCTTTGTCAGCAGACGCGACGTAGAATCCCACCTACCGCAAGGTCATCCCGGGAGGACCAATTAATGGAGACATTGTCACCTATACACGACACTGGGGTATGAAGGGAGGTAATGCCCTTAATGTCACAATCGTCCGTGACCCCGTCCCCGACGCAGGTACGTCACCACTAACCGCAGCGTCCCCATCTCCAGCTCAAACAGTAACCAGCCGAGCCCCAGCATCGCCCCCTGCAGGGCTCCTCGCAAATGGAGGCAACACCGTATAACTCTTCACTAATGTTAATCCTACTACATCGCAACCTGCGATTATTCCAAAATCTCATCAGCGGTTTACACGACGACGCCACAGCGACTATTTCTGCATCGCGAGAGCAAGTGGCCATAACAGTAACGCAACAGCGTCTCATAAAGCGAAAGCACCGTTGCGCCCCTAGAGTTCGTACGGAACTGTGGCGACCCAGACTCTGATAGCAGGTCACGACTTGTTTCATGGGATCTAGGACCCATCGCATTGTTCCAGCCCTCGGATGGAAAGTGTAAACCGAAGTTAACAAAGAAATGTGAAGAACGGTAGGACCCAGACCAGGGTTTACCGCAAAAAGAGATGTATATAAGTTTTTATATAAGTGAAAATAGTTTTGCACCGTTGATATGATATATAATGTTTACATATTTTGCCAAAAATAGAATGCCCGGCTGGGTAAAGAGGTAAAGAGTTTTTGCACTTATTGTGATGTATATATATATATGTGCTCTTTTATTTGACATGGACTCAGAGCTGAGGACTGTGCCAGCCCAGAACTTATCCTGTAAATAGTTTGCGCTTCGGTCACAATATTGGTTTTACATAAACCACCACAACTACCTCTGAATAATAAAACCCGTGTGGTGTGGCACGAGTGAGGTCTGCACCAGATGTCCTGCAGCCCACCCAGGACCCACGTGAAGGTTTGGTGCGGGTCCTTCACAAGAATATTGCCGTTATTATATGAAAATGTCTTTTAATATTTTGTATTTTTCTATATTAATGTTTTGTTTGCAACGTTCAAGAAATCCTTACCTCCCGGATGGGCGAGTTAATGTTAATGTTTAATGCATAAACAAAAATTTGTCCCTTTTGTATTTCACAGCCGGGAGTGCTGTCGTTTACCATGGGGGAATGTGAGCCCTGGTGTGAAGGCACACGCAGTACCCTGGAGGATGTGTGGAAGATAGCAGTTTAATGCTCAATGAACATTCATCCAGCACACTTAGACACGCCCACAGGTATAAAGTCCTAGTCACTGCAGGCAGCCAAGAGTCTGTTTCCTGTCTTCGGACAGCAGAGTCAGTCTCTAGCCTGGACGTGGAGGGAGGAAGTAGTCCCTGCCGGAGTCTGGCAGCAGTTCAGAAGTGGAGGGCCAGTAAAGGTGAGCCAGATCACCTCAGCCTGGTCAGAGCGTGTGCCCCACTGATAGACAGACTGAGACTTTTGTTGAGATGTGAAGAGGGAGTTGCAGATATACTTCCGTCTCCTGTCCCAAGGACAGTGAAGGTTCAAGACGTGCTCCCTGCCTAGAGGATACTGAGATTCTGGCAACAAGCTCAAGGAAGAAGTTAAGAAAGTGATTGACTTATATATCCTTTGGAAGTGAGGAATGCTTATGGCTACAAGCGCGGACAAGGCGAAAGGCACAGTGGTAGGATTTGAGGCTATAGGATTGGAGAAGTCCTGCACGTTGTCACCGGTCACTGGGGGACCGAAGCATCACTATAGCTTCAGCATAGTGGTAGAAAAACCAGAGGCTTACTGGACCTTAGGTAACAGCAAGCAGCCCTTGGAGTGTCGGTACGTAACTGGGGTCAGGGGGATGAGAACCTTGAGCCTGATCAGCAAGAATAGGAACTCAGCTCTCTCACAGGAAGCTCCGACCACAAAACTGACCGGCAAGTACAGCATTGAAATAGCTGGGTTTATTGAGGGAACTACGCTTTTGCTGGTTGGACTCATCATTGTGAAAGTAAAGGAGGGCCCTAACTTGTCCAGCTGCTACCTCAAAACACATCCTCCATTGGATCAGCCCCCTGGGACCTGCCTTACCATCTTACAAGAAAAAGGTATGGAAGAACGCTGACGGTGTGAGACTGAGTTATTTAAATTGCATGCCTGAACAACCCCACCATAACTATCGACCTGAGGAAGAGTCCCCACCTGTAGGGGACCCGACATCTAGCTGCCTCACCATCCCTCAGAGATCTACAGCAGCGCTGGTACAAATACCAGAGACTACAGGTGGCGTCACGAACTGTAAATATATTATCCCCTGTAAATATTCCCCCAACATACGCCAGACGCCAGGGCCACAGACCGAGCCACCGCTACTGTGACAAACCCCATAGACTTCCATGGGCTCGCTCTGAGTGCCCCCATTGCCCTGGTAATCCACAATTGTGGCGGCGGGTCGACACAGCTGCAGTCTAGTTGTTGAGTTTTAACCTTTTATGTTAATGATTTTCCTCCAGGCTCCGGGAAGTGCTGTGCCCAGAAGACATCTCTGCCCTTTTGTGTTCATTATCATAGCACCCCCCATCCCAATGCATGTCACACTGGCCTGTGAGGTGCAGTGTGGCGCCATAATCCCGCACCCTGCACTCGCGCTATTATCCAAACCTTATCTCTCTTCTATGGGCACTGTCCTCATCTGTCGGCGCCAGCGAATCACTGCATTGACTCGCCGCGCAGAAGAATAACTATAAAAATATGTTAAATTAAATCCTGATTTAAACAAAGATCATTTTCTTATGAAACATTCCACTAAGACCTGGGTTATTGTATGGTTTTGGTTTGGCTGAGAGGTGGATTTAGCACCAACCATATTTTAAAATGACCATAATTGGCTTAAGTTTGAAGGTTGGAATATGGTAATATTAGAATAGCATTGAAGCAGTTAAAATGTGTATTTTTAGCTTCAAAGTAATGTCGTGGAGCTCCAACTAACATGCCTAATTGACCTAATAGGAAAGTCATCGCTGTGCAGAAAATCAATCAGAGTCCCAGAGTGGAACACGTAATAGAAGAGATCAGGAACACGATGCAGAGGGAACTGCATGGCAACAAATAATGTTCCATTTCACAACTCAATGCCTCGCATCAGCTGGGCTCTTATAAAAACTAACATTTATAAATGGACATTTCTCTGCTTGCATGCTCCACTATATATCTTATTTAGACTTTGCCACATACTAATGTGTAGCCCTGGTGTGAAGGCACACGCAGTACCTGGAGGATGTGTGGAGAGATAGCAGTTTAATGCTCAATGAACATTCATTCCAAAACACACTTAGACACGCCCACAGGTATATAGTCTAGTCACATGCAGCAGCAGTGAGTCAGTCTAGCCTGGACGTGGAGGGAGGAAGAGGTCCAGACAGAGCAGACAGTGTGAAGTTTGTGCAGGAGGAGGGAAGAGTGAGTTGCAGATATACTTCAGTCTCCTGTCCCAAGGACAGTGAAGGTTCAGAGACGTGCTCCTGCCTAGAGGATTACTGAGAGTCTGGCAACAAGCTCAAGAAAGAAGTTAAGAAAGGGACTGATTTATTTAACCTGTGGAAGTGAGGAATGCTTATGCTACAAGCGCGGACAAGGCGAAAGGCACAGTGGTAGGAATTCTGAGTGCTATAGGATTGGAGAAGTCCTGCACATTGTCACCGGTCACTGGGGACCGAAGCACCACTATAGCTTTACGCATGGTGGTAGAAAAACCAGAGGCTTACTGGACCTTAGGTAACAGCAAGCAGCCCTTGGAGTGTCGGTACGTAACTGGGGTCAGGTGGAATAGGAACTTTGAGCTAGGCCAAGCATAGAAGAACCTAGTTTCATCACAGGAAGGCTCCGACCACAAAACTGACCGGGCAGTACAGCTTTGGAATAGCTGGAGTTTATAGAGGGAACTACGCTTTATGCTGGTTGGACTCATCTTTGTGAAAGTAAAGGAGGCCCTAACTTGTCCAGCTGCTAACTCAAAACACATCCTCCATTGGATCAGCCTCCCTGGGACCTGCCTTACCATCTTACAAGTAAAAGGTATGGAAAGACGCTGACGGTGTGAGACTGAGTTATTTAATTGCATGCCTGCACATCCTCACCATAGCTATCGACCTGAGGGAAGAGTCCCACCTGTAGGGGACCCGACATCTAGCTGCCTCACCATCCCCTCAGAGATCTACAGCAGCGCTGGTACAAATTACCAGAGACTACAGGTGGCGTCACGAACTGTAAATATATCTATCCCCTGTAAATATACCCCCCAACATACGCCTGACCGCCAGGGCCACAGACCGAGCCACCGCTACCTGTGACAAACCCCATAGACTTCCATGGGCTCGGCTCTGAGTACCCCATTGCCCTGGTAACCCACAATTGTGGTGCGTGGTCGAGACAAATTGGCGTCACGAACAGGATGCGAAACTCGCAAAATTGCGAGCCCTGTGTGCCTATGGAGTTGTTTTTGTGAAAAAGGACTGTTTGCACTTTTGGCGCCAAAAATCGCCATCTTTGTCGCCATATTCGCGCCCTCAGGCGCTGGAGAAGAAGGTGGGCGTACCTTCGTGGGCGTGTACCCCCCTGTGGCGCGAAGAGAATGCCTGCCCTCTCAAAGTGCTATTACAACATGCGATCCTGCCCTACAGCAAAGGAGGTCCGCCTCCTCTTCACCTTCCCTGCGAGGAGGAGGAGACGCAAACCCCGCCTCCACGGAAAAGACCGGACGTCTCTGGAGGAAGAAGAAAGAACGCTCTGGAACATCATGGAAGCAGGACGTGTGCAGCCGAGCAGGGAAGCGGAGGAAGGCAGGCCCCGTTCCCCAGCCAAGCTGCCACCAGCACCGGAACCATCCGTGGTCCTGCACCTGCAGCAAGCATTGCTGGAAATTAAAGAGGAGAATGCCAGACTGAAAAAGATGGTCCAGCACCAATCTGGATTTGAAGAGATCGAGAGACGCCGGCGTACCCAGGAGCAGCGGCGGCTGTGTGTAGCCCTGGTACACAATACCAGGAGGATGAGTGGAGAGGTAACAGTTAAGGTCTCTTCATGACATCATGTACACTTCTGACACACCCAGCAGGGGTGTGGAAGGGAGTGATTCTAGTCAGTCAGTTTCCTGTCCTTGGACAGAGTAGACGTGTCCAGTTTAAGTCTATCATCAGTTCAGAAAGTGGAGTCTGGTGTAGGTGTCTGTATACACCTTAGTCTAGTCAGAGCTGTGCCCCACTGGAAGAAAGACTGAACTATCTATTAAGAGACAAGCAAGGCGAAGGACAAAGTGGAAGGAAGATAATTGGAAAAGTGCTTTTGACTTGGAAAAGTCCTGCACGTTGCCACCGGTTACTGGGGACCGAAGGATCACTATTGTACAGCATAGTGAAGAGAAAACCAGGAATCTACCGGACCCTAGGTCGCGGCAGACAAGCCCCTTATTGTCAGAACGTAGCTGGAGTCAGGGGGTGTGAAGACTTTGAGTTAGTGCACGACAAGAAAAGGATTCAGCTCCCTCGCAGGAAGGCTTCTAACACAAATTTGACTGGGCAGAACAGCTAAAGATAAGCTGGAATCATAGAGAGGACTACGCTTCAGGCTGGTCGTACTCAGCTTCATTGGAAAGTAAAGGAGGCCCCTAACTTGCTTAGCTGTTGCCTCAAAGCTCATCCTCCATCAACCCCATCAGCCTCCCTGGGACCTGCCTTATCATCTTGCAAGTAAAGGTATGGAAAGACATTGACTGTGTGAGACTGAGTTATTATTGCATGCCTGCACAATCCCTACCTAACTACCGACCTGAGGGAAGAGTCCCACCTGTAGGGGACCCGACATCTAGCTGCTTCACCATCCCCTCAGAGATCTACAGCAGCGCTGGTACTAATTACCAGAATACTACAGGTGGCGTCACGAACTGTACATAAATCAATCCCCTGTAAATATATCCCCAACATACGCCAGACCGCCCGGGCCACAGACCGAGCCACAGCTACCTGTGACAAAATCCCCATAGACTTCTACGGGCTCGGCTCTGAGTACCCCATTGCCTGGTAACCCACAATTGTGGTGGCGGGTCGACACAACTTTTTGGCGTCACGAACAGGATACGAAACTCGCAGAATTGCGAGCCCTGCGTGCCTATGTAACTGTTTGAGTGAAAAAGACTGTTGCTGTTGTTTGGCGCCAAATACCGCCATATTTGCCGCCAGATTCGCGCCTAAAGCGTTGGAGAAGAAGGAGGGCGTACCTGAAAGAGCGCGCAGAGTCTTGGACACGCCCCCGGCTCTGACTCATCGGAAGGTCCTGCGACAGGAAGTGAACGCTCTGACATCAGAGCGCCTGCGACGAAGGTCCTGTTCCCACTGCGGTGCCTGTGAAGTAGCAGCATCTGAAACCGGTAGGCTCCGTTTAACCAAGGGGGCGCTAAGATGTCACAACAACAGGCTGACAGTGCGGCCCCGGCCGGAGGGCTTAATCCCGCACCGTCTGGTATTGTAGCGCCAGATGGAGGCGCAGGCCCAGCACCTAGTCCGGTAGTCCCGATCATGCCACTAACGCTTCCATATATGCCTGGGGCGAAATGGCTTCCCCAGTACAGCGGTGAGCCAGGCACATTATCAGGCTTCAAGCGGAAGTTAAGCAGCCTATTGGAAATGTACTCCATGCCTGAGAAACAAAAAGCTGCTGTGTTAATAGGGCAGTTAACTGGCGCTGCTGAGAGGGAAGTGGAGACTTGGGATACCGTTGATCTGGAGTCGGTACCTGCGATTTTCCTTAAACTAAATGCCATATTTGAAGACCGCACAGAAACGGATCTCCGGATGGCCTTCTATCACTGTTCACAACAGCCAGGTGACAGCATCCGGGACTATGCTTGCCGATTGCAAGGAGCCCTGAAAGCACTCAAGCAAATTAACAATTTAAATGCTCTCCATGAGAATAAAATGTTGAAAGAACAGTTTATACAGGGATTGAGATCCCCAGAGGAACGCAGAACTGTAAATTGGTGGTCCTTAGATCATCCGGATGCTACCTTTGATGCCCTAAAGGACATGGCAATAAAAGGGCTGCGGCCCCTGGCAAACCTGAGGTGGCCACCCAACATCATCAGGGTGAAGTCACTCCGGAACCGGCAGTAACCCCCTGTTCCCCGCTAGTGGCTGAAGCCAAAGCGCAGGTGACATCTCCTAGTGAATTGGACTGTCTGCGCTCAGAGGTGCGCCAGCTGACTAAAAATCTGGCTGCTGTTATGAGTGCCCTGCAACTGCGGAAAGAAGAGGAAGGAAAAATCTTGCTAGCGGACTGCCCAGAAGACGTCCCGTGGATGCACCGGAGAAGAAAGAAGACGTCGCCCCCCCGGAGGAGGACAACGCCACCCCCAGGAGCAACCTCTGATCAACACCCTTCTCGTCGAGAGATCGTCTGTTTTCGCTGCAACCGAAAAGGTCATTTGTCTCCACAGTGTCCTTTAAACGGGCAGAACCTGGGTCCAAGGGCCAACACCCAGGAGAATACCCGCCAGGCCCCCTAGACTGGAACCGCAGGTATGTGGGCGGGCGACCCTACCTGTCCATTATTTTAGATGGGATTGCTGTTCCAGCATTGCTAGACACTGGGTCTCAAGTCACCCTCATACCTGATGCCCTATATACCAAGTACTGGTCAATGGACGATCTTAAACCCCCGAGCCTTGACTTTACCGTATATGCTTCTAATGGTCTTCCTGTAGAAGTACTTGGAACAAAATGTGTAGATGTAAAGGTGGGAAGAGAGGAGTTGAAAGACCAGGGACTTCTGGTAGTGAAGACTGTAAATGAGGAGAATGGTCTAAATATAATATTGGGTACTAATGTTATTGGTAATTGTTTGGAAGAAGTAGTGTTCTTGCTCCAACAGCTCGCTGAGATTGCCCGACCAAGGCAGAGAGGAGTAATCCAAAGAGAGATCCGGGCCCTGGTGTGTCAGCAGCAAGCGAAGCTTACCGACGGCGAAATTGGTAATGTACGGGTCACTGACTCGAATCCTATTGTGATACCCCCAATGAGTGAAATGATCATTTGGTGCAGGGCAGCCATAGGTCTGAGGGGACAGAATTACCAAGCTGTAGTAGAACCCCACCATTCAGAACATAGACCTACACTTATGACTGCTAGAGGAGTAGTAGAAGTGGTGAATGGGAGAGTACCTGTACGGCTTCTCAATTGGGGAGATGATGAGGTAAATTTACCCCGTTATGCAACCATTGCTAAACTTCATGCTGTCGACAATAATTCCATTCTCCCGGCTGAGTCCTTAGACTCCTGTCAAATAGAGGAGGACAATGACCCAGCAACCCAGGTGGCGGAATGGTGTCAGCAGCTCCATGTTGGGACGGACACCACTCCCGCTCACCAGAAGCAAGGGGTATTACGGGTGGTGCAAGAGTACGCCCAAGTGTTTAGCAAAAATCCACTTGATTTTGGGATCATTAAGGGAGTACAACATCATATCCCTACTGGCAATCATCCTCCCATCAAAGAGCGGTATAGGCCCATACCTCCAGCTCATTATCAGAAGGCTAAAGAAATGTTGAATGATATGAAGAAAGCTGGGGTGATAAGGGATAGTTTGTAGTCCCTGGGCAGCCCCTCTAGTTCTGGTTAAAAAGAAAGATGGTAGTATGAGAATGTGTGTGGATTACAGGCAGGTGAACCGCATAACACACAAGGATGCATACCCGCTACCACGCATAGAGGAATCATTAGCTGCTCTGAAAACGGCTAACTACTTTTCTACCCTTGATCTGACTAGTGGTTACTGGCAAGTGGCTGTGGCTGAGGAGGATCGTGAGAAAACGGCTTTCACCACCCCAATGGGGCTCTGTGAGTTCGACAGAATGCCGTTTGGGCTCAGTAGTGCCCCAGGAACATTTCAGAGAGTGATGGAAAACTGTCTGGGACATCTCAATTTTGAAACCGTGCTGCTATACCTAGACGACGTTATCGTGTATTCCAAGACATATGAGGACCATCTGAAGCACCTGGCAGAAGTGTTTGAGTCCCTGTCCAGGTACGGGATGAAGTTGAAACCCTCAAAATGCCATCTACTCAAGCAGAAGGTACAATACTTGGGGCACATCGTCAGTTCGGAAGGAGTAGCGCCGGACCCAGAGAAAGTCACTGCCATCCAGAAGTGGCCGGAGCCGAAGAACCTTAAGGAAGTGCGACAGTTCCTGGGACTAACGGGTTACTATAGGAGATTCGTGAAAGATTACACGAAGAAGGCAGCTCCTTTACAGGACCTCCTGGTAGGACAATCCTTAAAGAGCAGAAACCCTCCCTTTAATTGGGGTAAAGAACAGGCTGAAGCATTCCAAAAGATGAAAGAGATCCTTACAGGTGATGAGATCTTAACCTATCCTGATTACAGCCAACCGTTCCTGTTGTACACCGACGCCAGTAATGAAGGGTTGGGAGCCGTTCTCAGTCAGAAGCAGAATGGACAAGAAAAAGTCATCGCATATGCTAGCAGAAAACTCAGGCCAACTGAAAGGAATCCGGAAAATTATAGCAGCTTCAAGCTAGAGTTTCTGGCGCTGGTCTGGGCCATCACTGAAAGATTTAAGCACTATCTGGCCTCCAATAAGTTCACGGCGTACACAGACAACAACCCATTAACGCACCTGGAAACCGCCAAGCTGGGTGCCATGGAGCAGCGATGGATGGCTCGGTTGTCCAATTACCAGTTTACTATCAAGTACCGGGCAGGTCGAAAGAATGCTAATGCTGATGCGTTGTCCCGAATGCCGCATGACTCTGATACGGAAGAAGAATCGGACGACCTGGAAGAAATTGAGCTACCCGCGTTCCATCGAAATGGGGTAGTCCACGAGCATCAAGTCCACAGAAAGCAAAATGGTGCAACATTAAATCCTTTACCCCATCACAGCTGGAAAGAGACTCAGGACAGTGATCCAGTGGTCAGCCACATCAAGGAGTTGTTAAAGCAAGAAGGCTCCTCTTTGGCAAAGGATGCACCTATGCCCGCCAAGCTCCTGTGGAACGAGAGAAGCAGGTTGTTCCTGTACCGTGAGAAGTTGTGCAGAAGATACGTCAACCCCAGAACCCATGAAATGGTCTGGCAAATCGTGGTCCCCAAGACAGACGTCCCAATGGTGTTGGAAGCGTACCACGATCAAGCAGGACACTTTGGCTGGAGGAAGCTGGAGACCCTGTTGAGATGCCGGTTCTACTGGGTAGGGATGCGCAGCTCCATCGAGAGGTGGTGTCGGAACTGTGGACCCTGTGGTCTCAGAAGAAAGGACTACGGAAGTCAGAAGGCCCCCCTGCAACCTATCCGGACGACTCGTCCCCTGGAGATTGTGGCCCTGGACCACGTCAAACTGTCGCCGAGTAGATCTGGATACTCATACGCCTTGACCATGGTGGACCATTACTCCAGATTTCTGGTAGTCGTTCCAGTGAAAGACCAGACCGCAGTGACGGCAGCGAAGACCTTTCAAGCAAGCTTCTGCAGACCGCATGGGTATCCCGAGCAAGTCTTAACCGATCAGGGACCTGCTTTTGAAGCCGATTTATTCAAGGAATTCTGTCATATGTACGGGTGCAAGAAAATAAGAACAACACCATATCACCCTCAAACCAACGGTCTTTGTGAAAAGATGAACCATATTGTCCTTGACTTGTTGAGATCCATACCGTTGGAAGACAGGAATCGATGGCCGGATTTACTACCTGATTTGGTTGATTTGTATAATCATATACCTGTAAGCTCAACTAACTGCACTCCAGCCTATCTTATGAGAGCAAGGCCTGGAAAACTACCAATGGACCTAGAACTTGGAGTGGTAGAACCGGAGGCAGACGACGCTGTTGAAAACTGGGACGTCAATCGGCAAGAGCAATACAGAAGAGTACAAATCTGTGTGGAGGAAAGTCTTAATAAGGCACGGGAGAAACAGGAAAATGTTTACAACCGAACTGCTCCTGCCAAGCCTTTGATGCCTGGAGAGGTAGTATTAAAAAGAAAGAGGAAAATGCATAAACTGGATAATCAGTGGGAGCAAGAACCCTACGTCATACAAGATTCTAAGTACGACAACGGAAAAGTTTGTGTCGTCAGTAAAGACGGAGGAAAAACAATAACCACTGTGTCTAGAGACCATTTGAAACTATGTCCGGAACCCTTGAAACGTTGCGACAAGAACCCTGTCTTCAATCAAAGAGAGAAAAAGGAAGAGGTTATACACACAGATCTGGGAGATTTTCCTGCGGATTGGCCCCGACTGGGAGATGCTGTGATAATTCCAGTGTTGCAGTTTTATAAGCCACAAGAGGACGTTCTATCTCCAGTTGTGCCTGTAGTGCCAGTTGAACCCGCTCAGGAGTTACCCTTCCAGCCACACCTCAACCTGTAGAACCTCAAGATGGATCATCTGAAGCAGCGCCCCATACTATGGGATCCCCTGGTGAAGCTGACTCACACCGCCCAGCCATCAGTACACTTGCCAGATCCATGGAAAGATTAAGGCAGTTCTATGGTTTACCGTTTCATAGTGCAGACAGATCGCAAATTGATATACCTGAAACTACACCACGTAGATCAGAGAGAATCACAAAAGGGAAATTACCCATTAGATATCAGCAGTGATTATAACGAACTGATGTAAATATATTGTGAAAAGTCTATATATATAAATGTGTTTTTCCCTATTAAGCTTCGTTTACAATGGACTCAGAGGCTGAGGACTGAGCCAGCCCAAAAACTGTATCCTGTAAATAGTTGCACTAAAGTGCCTTCTTAATGGTTTCACATGAAACCTTGACTCACCTCTGAACCAAAAACCCGTGTGGTGTGGCACTGAGTGAGGTCTGCATTTGGATGTCCTGCAGCCCACCCAGGACCCACGTTGAAGGTTTGGTGCGGGTCCTTCACAAGTATCTTGTAAATTTATTTATTGAATACTATTTGTATTTTTCTATAAAGTTTGTAACGTTTAAGGTATTCTTACCTCCCGGATGGGAAGATGTTATTGTTCCAATGTTATTGCATAAACAAAATGTCTTTTGTATTCCACAGCCCGGGAGTGCTGTCGTTTACCATGGGGGAATGTGTAGCCCTGGTACACAATACCAGGAGGATGAGTGGAGAGGTAACAGTTAAGGTCTCTTCATGACATCATGTACACTTCTGACACACCCAGCAGGGGTGTGGAAGGGAGTGATTCTAGTCAGTCAGTTTCCTGTCCTTGGACAGAGTAGACGTGTCCAGTTTAAGTCTATCATCAGTTCAGAAAGTGGAGTCTGGTGTAGGTGTCTGTATACACCTTAGTCTAGTCAGAGCTGTGCCCCACTGGAAGAAAGACTGAACTATCTATTAAGAGACAAGCAAGGCGAAGGACAAAGTGGAAGGAAGATAATTGGAAAAGTGCTTTTGACTTGGAAAAGTCCTGCACGTTGCCACCGGTTACTGGGGACCGAAGGATCACTATTGTACAGCATAGTGAAGAGAAAACCAGGAATCTACCGGACCCTAGGTCGCGGCAGACAAGCCCCTTATTGTCAGAACGTAGCTGGAGTCAGGGGGTGTGAAGACTTTGAGTTAGTGCACGACAAGAAAAGGATTCAGCTCCCTCGCAGGAAGGCTTCTAACACAAATTTGACTGGGCAGAACAGCTAAAGATAAGCTGGAATCATAGAGAGGACTACGCTTCAGGCTGGTCGTACTCAGCTTCATTGGAAAGTAAAGGAGGCCCCTAACTTGCTTAGCTGTTGCCTCAAAGCTCATCCTCCATCAACCCCATCAGCCTCCCTGGGACCTGCCTTATCATCTTGCAAGTAAAGGTATGGAAAGACATTGACTGTGTGAGACTGAGTTATTATTGCATGCCTGCACAATCCCTACCTAACTACCGACCTGAGGGAAGAGTCCCACCTGTAGGGGACCCGACATCTAGCTGCTTCACCATCCCCTCAGAGATCTACAGCAGCGCTGGTACTAATTACCAGAATACTACAGGTGGCGTCACGAACTGTACATAAATCAATCCCCTGTAAATATATCCCCAACATACGCCAGACCGCCCGGGCCACAGACCGAGCCACAGCTACCTGTGACAAAATCCCCATAGACTTCTACGGGCTCGGCTCTGAGTACCCCATTGCCCTGGTAACCCACAATTGTGGTGGCGGGTCGACACAGCTGTGGGACGCGGTGTTCTCTCCCCTCGACGACACCCTACGTCTGGAGTTACCAAAACTTCTGCTGCCCAAGGCAAAGGAGCAACCGGAGGCTGCCCCCGAAAGTACCGATCCTGATCCCACCAGTGAAGCGGTGGAGGCGAAGGAGTTGAGGAGGTACCGCCAGTTCCGGAACGCCCGCCCGGCCAGGAGGCCGCAGCAGATGATCGATCCCCGGCAGGGACACCGGAGGGGTCCTGTCCGTCGTTGCCAGACGTGGACTGGGACGAGATGGCGCGCCTGGATGACGTCGCCTACACCGCCCAGTGGGAACGTGAGTGGCAGCGTCGCGAGGAGAAGCAGCAACGCCAGCAGGAGGAAGAGCGGGAAGCTCAGCGAAACCGACAACGGCAGCATGCAGAGCTGATCGCGGACAAGGAAAGTGTCCGTAGAGAAAAAGGTACTCTGAGGGAACCGCGGCGGCAGGGGTGTGTGACAGAGTTCCAGCTCCGGAAGGGCTGAGGCTTCATAAGAGAACCGGGCCTCTACCCAGGGGTCTTTGTCAGCAGACGCGACGTAGAATCCCACCTACCGCAAGGCCATCCCGGGAGGGACCTAGTTAATGGAGACATTGTCACCTATACACGACACTGGGGTATGAAGGGATGGTATGCCCTTAATGTCACAATCGTCCGTGACCCCGTCCCCGACGCAGGTAACGTCACCACTACCGCAGCGTCCCCATCTCCAGCTCAAACAGCACCAGGCCGTGCCCCAGCATCGCCCCCTGCAGGCTCCTCGCAAAGGGAAGCAACACCTGTATACTCTTCACTAACTTGTGATCCTATTACATCGCAACCTGCGACTCAGACCACATCTCAAGCAGCAGTTTACACGACGACGCGCACAGCGACTATTTCTGCGTCACGAGAGCAAGTGGCCATAACAGTAACGCAAACAGCGTCTCATAAAGTGAAAGCACCCGTTGCGCCCCTAGAGGTTCGTACGAGAACTGTGGCGACCCAGACTCTGATAGCAGGTCACGACTTGTTAGTCATGGGATCTAGGGACCATCGCATTGTTCCAGCCCCCGGGGTGGAAGATGACATTGAAGTTGACAAAGAAATGTGAAGAACGGTAGGACCCAGACAGGGTTTACCGCAACTAAGAAGATGTACATAAGTTTTTATAAAAGTGAAGATAGTTTGCACAGTTAATATGAGTATATAATGTTTATATACATTGAATAGAATGCCCGGCTGGGTAATTAGGTAAAGAGTTTTTGCACTTTATTATAATGTGATATAAATATGTGTCTTTGTCTTATAATGGACTCAAAGGCTGAGGACTGTGCCAGCCCAGAACTTATCTTGTAAATAGTTGCACTAAGGTGCCTTATAATGGTTTCACACGAAGCCTTGACTTACCTCTGAACATAAAACCCGTGTGGTGAGGCACTGAGTGAGGTCTGCATTCAGATGTCCTGCAGCCCACCCAGGACCCACGTTGAAGGTTTGGTGCGGGTCCTTCACAAGAATATTGTCGTCTATATTATATGAACATGTATATTTAATATTTTGTATTTTTCATATTTAATGTTTTGTTTGCAACGTTCAAGAAATCCTTACCTCCCGGATGGGACGAGTTAATGTTAATGTTTAATGCATAAACAAAATTGTCTCTTTGTATTTCACAGCCCGGGAGTGCTGTCGTTTACCATGGGGGAATGTGTAGCCCTGGTGTGAAGGCACACGCAGTACCCTGGAGGATGTGTGGAGAGATAGCAGTTTAATGCTCAATGAACATTCATTCCAAAACACACTTAGACACGCCCACAGGTATATAGTCTAGTCACATGCAGCAGCAGTGAGTCAGTCTAGCCTGGACGTGGAGGGAGGAAGAGGTCCAGACAGAGCAGACAGTGTGAAGTTTGTGCAGGAGGAGGGAAGAGTGAGTTGCAGATATACTTCAGTCTCCTGTCCCAAGGACAGTGAAGGTTCAGAGACGTGCTCCTGCCTAGAGGATTACTGAGAGTCTGGCAACAAGCTCAAGAAAGAAGTTAAGAAAGGGACTGATTTATTTAACCTGTGGAAGTGAGGAATGCTTATGCTACAAGCGCGGACAAGGCGAAAGGCACAGTGGTAGGAATTCTGAGTGCTATAGGATTGGAGAAGTCCTGCACATTGTCACCGGTCACTGGGGACCGAAGCACCACTATAGCTTTACGCATGGTGGTAGAAAAACCAGAGGCTTACTGGACCTTAGGTAACAGCAAGCAGCCCTTGGAGTGTCGGTACGTAACTGGGGTCAGGTGGAATAGGAACTTTGAGCTAGGCCAAGCATAGAAGAACCTAGTTTCATCACAGGAAGGCTCCGACCACAAAACTGACCGGGCAGTACAGCTTTGGAATAGCTGGAGTTTATAGAGGGAACTACGCTTTATGCTGGTTGGACTCATCTTTGTGAAAGTAAAGGAGGCCCCTAACTTGTCCAGCTGCTAACTCAAAACACATCCTCCATTGGATCAGCCTCCCTGGGACCTGCCTTACCATCTTACAAGTAAAAGGTATGGAAAGACGCTGACGGTGTGAGACTGAGTTATTTAATTGCATGCCTGCACATCCTCACCATAGCTATCGACCTGAGGGAAGAGTCCCACCTGTAGGGGACCCGACATCTAGCTGCCTCACCATCCCCTCAGAGATCTACAGCAGCGCTGGTACAAATTACCAGAGACTACAGGTGGCGTCACGAACTGTAAATATATCTATCCCCTGTAAATATACCCCCCAACATACGCCTGACCGCCAGGGCCACAGACCGAGCCACCGCTACCTGTGACAAACCCCATAGACTTCCATGGGCTCGGCTCTGAGTACCCCATTGCCCTGGTAACCCACAATTGTGGTGCGTGGTCGAGACACTAACAGTAGTCTAAAAGACATAGCATGAATAAAACATTATGTACATGAAATGTATGTATGATGATGGCACAATTGTTTTGCATATTATAAAAGCTACGAGAACAAACACAATTTGTATAGTGTTGCAGATCGGGGATATAACCGGGACACCTTTTCTTACAAAGAGTAACAAGATCTGACTATACGGCACCTACAATAACTTACTGAGCTCATCCGACTTAAATCGCTCCCAAATCCGCCATTGACTTGAACCTTGATGATCCCATAGTTAAATATTTTTACCACTCATTTCATAGGGCCAAGGATGCTGACGACTATGGAGCTCTACCCTCTTGCCACCAAATATGACCTTTTAAAGGAAACATCATAAAAAATTGCCTATTGTTTAAATCAAGTTTTTTTTATTTAAAATGTATTTTAAAAATATTTTTATACACAGGTGCTTCTCACAAAATTAGATTGTCATCAAAAAGTTAATTTATTTCAGTTCTTCAATACAAAAGTGAAACTCATATATTATGTAGAGTTATCACAAACAGAGTGATCTATTTCAAGTGTTTATTTCTGTTAATGTTGATGATTATGGCTTACAGCCAATGAAAACCCAAAAGTCATTATCTCAGTAAATTAGAATATTTAACAAAAAACACCAGCAAAGGCTTCATAAGTGTTTAAAAAGGTCCCTTAATCTGTTTCAGTAGGCTCCACAATCATGGAGAAGACTGCTGATTTGACAGATGTCCAGAAGGCTGTCACTGACACATTCCACAAGGAGGGTAAGCCACAAAAGCTCATTGCTAAAGAAGCTGGCTGTTCACAGAGTGCCGCATCCAAGCATATTGATGGAAAATTGAGTGGAAGGAAAAAGTGTAGTAGAAAAAGGTGCACAAGCAACCGGGATAACCGCAGCCTTGAAAGGATTGTTAAGAAAAGGCTATTCATAAATTGGGGGAGATTCACAAGGAGTGGACTGCTGCTGGAGTCATTGCTTCAAGAGCCACCACACACAGACGTATCCAGGACATGGCTAAAGTGTCACATTCCTTGTGTCAAGCCACTCATGACCAATAGACAACGCCAGAAGCGTCTTACCTGGGCCAAGGGGAGAAAGAACTGGACTGCTGCTCAGTGGTCCAAGGTGTTGTTTTGAGATGAAAGTAAATTTTGCATTTCATTTGGAAATCAAGGTCCCAATTTCTGGAGGTGTGAGCAGGTTGCAGGATGTAGTGACTGACAGGAGGCAGAGCAAGGGTTAACAGTTTTACTATAACAGGCAAATACTCCATGCAGGGAGGTAATGGGTTAAACGGGGAAAAACAGTATAATTGCAAAAGGATATGTATGGTTCAAGAATAAAGGATCAGGTAATGGCAGTCCCTGTTAAGCACTTATGTCAGAAGTTCCTCAAACTGTAACTCCTGCTGGGAGGTCAATAGCGCCAGCAACGGCTGGTGCGGTGTCTTTTCAATAGGGTCCTGTAGACAACAATGCCTGGTCTTCTGGTGGCAGCGGTCAGTCTCCGGTACCTTTCGCTGAGCCCTAGTCCATATACTGCAGTGGCTGACAAGGGTACGGGCCACAGTCCTGTATGAGCCCAACGTGGCTCTGAAAATATACACTGGTGAAGTCAGGGTGCAAGTGTCTGGGCAAATATTCGCTGGCAACGTCACAGCGCAAGTGTCAAGCCGTATGTGGTCCCTCTTATGTGGCACGTGTGCTGTACTCACGGACACTGAGCGTACGTCGCCTTTCTCTCTGGTAGTCACCGGCACATGGCACCGTCTCTCTGTAGTCACCGGGCACACTGCATGCTGCTCCCAGGACGGAGCACTCCTCTGTCTGGCGGATGCTGCTGCTGGACGCACAGCTCCCCTCAGCATGGCGGTCCCTCTACTTCTGGTTTGCTGCAGCACGCCTGGCCCTTCTCTCTGCTGCGGCCCCTCTGTAGGCGGTGGAGCCTGTCGCAGCGCCGGTACTGTGTAGAGGGATGGGGCACAGCGCTCCTTTCTCTGCACGCTGCCCCAGGTTCATGTCAAAAGCCCCCTGCTGCGCACGCTTTCCTCTTTTATCCCCCTGCTGCTGCGCACGCTTTTTTCCTGTCTCTCCCCGACTCCCCGGGTCAGTAGGAAGGTCCACCTCGCTAGAGCTTCCCTCAGGCAACAGAGGAAGGTCCGCCTCACTAAAATTTCCCCCCAAGAATAGAGGGTGCAGCCTCAACAGTTCCAGACCCGGCATGCAGGTACCTGTGGTCCGGTCGTCCCCCTTACAAAGGAAGAGTGGAGAGGCACACAATCTAACCTGCTTGAGGTCTAGTGTGAAGTTTCCACAATCAGTAATGGTTTGGGGAGCCATGTCATCTGCTGGTGTAGGTCCACTGTATTTTATCAAGACCAAAGTCAGCGCAGCCGTCTACCAGGACATTTTAGAGCACTTCATGCTTCCCTCTGCCTACAAGCTTTTTGGAGATGGAAATTTCATTCTCCAGCAGGACTTGGCACCTGTCCACACTGACAAAAGTATCAATACCTGGTTTAAAAACAACAGTATCACTGTGCTTGACTGGCCAGCAAACTCACTTGTCCTTAACCCCAGAGACACCAGACCCAACAATGCAGACAAGCTGAAGGCTGCTATCAATGCAACCTGGGCTTCCATAACACCTCAGCAGTGCCACAGGCTGATCGCCTCCATTCCACGCCGCATTGATGCAATAATTGATGCCAAAGGAGCCCCAACCAAGAATTGAGTGCATTTACTAAATGTTAATTTCAGTAGGCCAACATTTCAGATTTTAAAATAATTTTTCAAGCTGGTGTTATAAAGTATTCTAATTTACTGAGATAATGACTTTTGTGTTTTCATTGGCTGTAAGCCATAATCATCAACATTAACAGAAATAAACACTTGAAATAAATCACTCTGTTTGTAATGACTCTATATAATATATGAGTTTCACTTTTTGTATTGAAAAAGTGAAATAAATTAACTTTTTGATGATATTCTAATTTTGTGAGAAGCACCTGTATATATTTTTTTCATATCTACCTATTTAAAAATATATATTTTCAAAACTGTCCACTATGCCTAATATTAGTCTCGTGTTTCCTGTTGGGGAGGTGGACAATAGTAACAATAGACTGACTGAGACCCTATTTGTTTGTATTGCATAGAAGCCTTAAGGTACTGCCACACTAAACAATCCCGCTAGCGATCACGATAACGACGCATACTAATGCGATCGCTAGCGGGATTGTTTCTATATCGCTAAGTGCGGCCACATTTAGCGATATAGTTAACGACGCTATCGCCGTTAGCGATCTTCTTAACGACTTTAGCGGTACAAAAGTACCGCTAAATCGCTAAGAAAAGGTGCCACACTAGCGATATATACTTACCCAGCGGGAGCGCCGACGAGAAAATAGGGTCCGGAGCGATTCCAGCGACGAGCGAGATCACAGCAGGAAGCTCGTCGCTGGCAGCTGCCGCACTGAACAACATCGCTAACGGGATCGCTAAATAGTGACGTTTTTTAGCGATCCCGTTAGCGATATTGTTCAGTGTGGCATACCCTTTATCTGAGTCAGCTCTAGTCTGGGCAAAGGTCATTTTCAAGGGAAGGGGAGTAGGTGAGATATGACTTTTTCTCTTTTGTAAATGCTGGATCCTGTGTTACAGAGATGTATGTCATCCTGTCTGTGATGATAATGAAACAGCTGAAAAGTCTTCTCTAAAGAACAGGAAATATGAGTCCAATATTAGGATTGGTG
The DNA here is from genome assembly GCA_033576555.1 of Oophaga sylvatica. Taxonomy (NCBI): domain Eukaryota; kingdom Metazoa; phylum Chordata; class Amphibia; order Anura; family Dendrobatidae; genus Oophaga; species Oophaga sylvatica. Next base: position 534,972,719 of record JARQOD010000002.1, on the reverse strand, counting down.
ACCAGTGTGTTTAATATACTTACAAGAAGAAAAGGTAGCACACTGTAGCGCTATAGCTTGCAAACACGAAATATGAAAAATGAATAACATCATTACCTTAGAAATATGAAAAATTGAGAAGTCTTAGCGCATAAGATGGCCAAATTATGTGAGCCTGATAGCCACGTCAAGGCTCTTCTCGTATATCAGGTCCCTAACTAATGCCTATCCTCGCTTTAGAAAAGTCTGTCTGCATGGGAACCTATGAATCCTCTTTTCAGACTAAAATCTACATCTCTGTGGAGGGGTGATGAACCTGCTGTAATTAAAAGGCCTGTGACCACCAGGTGGAGTGCTCAGGCAGAAGGTAAATGAATACATATCAAAAAACTGACCGGCACATCCAAACTTAGATTCAGTGTGAACAGGTGCTAAACCTAGAGTCACCAACTCATATACATACAAGAAGAAAAGGTAGCACACTGTAGCGCTATAGCTTGCAAACACGAAATATGAAAAATGAATAACATCATTACCTTAGAAATATGAAAAATTGAGAAGTCTTAGCGCATAAGATGGCCAAATTATGTGAGCCTGATAGCCACGTCAAGGCTCTTCTCGTATATCAGGTCCCTAACTAATGCCTATCCTCACTTTAGAAAAGTCTGTCTGCATGGCAACCTATGAATCCTCTTTTCAGACTAAAATCTACATCTCTGTGGAGGGGTGATGAACCTGTTCCCATGCAGACAGACTTTTCTAAAGCGAGGATAGGCATTAGTTAGGGACCTGATATACGAGAAGAGCCTTGACGTGGCTATCAGGCTCACATAATTTGGCCATCTTATGCGCTAAGACTTCTCAATTTTTCATATTTCTAAGGTAATGATGTTATTCATTTTTCATATTTCGTGTTTGCAAGCTATAGCGCTACAGTGTGCTACCTTTTCTTCTTGTATGTATATGAGTTGGTGACTCTAGGTTTAGCACCTGTTCACACTGAATCTAAGTTTGGATGTGCCGGTCAGTTTTTTGATATGTATTCATTTACCTTCTGCCTGAGCACTCCACCTGGTGGTCACAGGCCTTTTAATTACAGCAGGCTAATCAGCGTCTCCTCCGAGTGTATTAGTGAAGATCATAGTTCCCTGCAAGATTCTAACGGAGCTTAGTTAGGGACCTGATTACGAGAAGAGCTTGACGTGGCATCAGGACATTAATTTGGCCATCTTATGCGCTAAGACTTCAATTTTTCATTTTAAGGTAATGATGTTACTTATTTTTCTATTTCGTGTTTGCAAGCTATAGCGCTACTAGTGGCTACCTTTTCTTCTTTATTATAGGTTGGTGACTCTAGGTTTACACTGTTCACATGAATCTAAGTTTGGATGTGCGGTCAGTTTTTTGATATGTATTCATTTACTTCTGCTGAGACTCACTGTGGTCACAGCCTTTTAATTACAGCGGTTCATCACCCCTCACAGAGTTTTGATTTTTAGTTGAAAAGGTTCATAGGTTCCTGCAGACAGACTTTTCTAAGCGAGGATAGCTTAGTTAGGGACTGATTATCTGAAAGAGCCTGAGTGCATGTTCAGGCTCACATATTTGCATCTTATGCGCTAAGACTTCTCATTTTGATATTTCTAAGGTAATGATTGTTATTCATTTCATATTTCGTGTTTGCAAGCTTAGCGTTTACAGTGTTGTACTTTTTTCTTTGTATGTATATAGTTGGTGCTTAGGTTTAGCACTGTTCACACTGAATCTAAGTTTGGATGTGCGGTCAGTTTTTTGATTGTTTCATTTACCTTCTGCCTGAGCACTCACCGGGTCAAGCCTTTTTAATTACAGCAGTTCTCACCCCTCCACAGATGTAATTTTAGTCTGAAAAAGAGATCTAGGTTTCCTGCAGACAGAGTTTTCTAAAGCGAGGATAGGCATTAGTTAGGGACCTGATATACGGAGAGCCTTGACGTGGCTATCAGTCACTAATTTGGCCATCTATGGCTAGACTTCTCAATTTTTCATATTTCAAGGTAATGATGTTATTCATTTTTCATATTTCGTGTTTGCAAGCTATACTACGTGTGCTACCTTTTCTTCTTGTTGTTTAGTTGGTGCTTATGTTTGACTGTTCACATGATCTAGTTTGGATGTGCCGGTCAGTTTTGGATATGATTCATTTACCTTCTGCCTGATCATCCACTGTGGTCACAGGCCTTTTATTACAGCAGGTTCATCACCCCCCACAGAGATGTAGATTTTAGTGAAAAGAGATTCATAGGTTCCCATGCAGACAGACTTTTCTAAAGCGAGGATAGGCATTAGTTAGGGACCTGATATACGAGAAGAGCCTGACGTGGCTATCAGGCTCACATAATTTGGCCATCTTATGCGCTAAGACTTCTCAATTTTTCATATTTCTAAGGTAATGATGTTATTCATTTTTCATATTTCGTGTTTGCAAGCTATAGCGCTACAGTGTGCTACCTTTTCTTTTGATGTATTGAGTTGTGACTCTAGGTTTAGCACCTGTTACAGAATCTAAGTTTGGAGTGCTCAGTTTTTTTGATATGTATTCATTTACTTTGCTGAGCACTCCACTGGTGGTCACAGGCCTTTAATTACAGGTTCATCACACCCCTCCATTAGATGAAGAGTTTAGTTGCAAAGAGATCAGTAGTTCCCATGCAGACAGATTAGTTAAGAGGGATCATTATTAGGGACTGATATCGAGAAGAGCCTTGACGTGGCTATCAGGCTCACATAATTTGGCCATCTTATGCGCTAAGACTTCTCAATTTTTCATATTTCTAAGGTAATGATGTTATTCATTTTTCATATTTGTGTTTGCAAGCTATAGCGTACAGGTCTACCTTTTCTTCTTGTATGTATATGAGTTGGTGACTTAGGTTTAGCACCTGTTCACACTGAATCTAAGTTTGGATGTGCCGGTCAGTTTTTTGATATGTATTCATTTACCTTCTGCCTGAGCACTCCCACTGGTGGTCACAGGCCTTTTAATTACAGCAGGTTCATCACCCTCCACAGAGATGTAGATTTTAGTCTGAAAAGAGGATTCATAGGTTCCCATGCGACAGACTTTTCTAAAGCGAGGATAGGCATTAGTTAGGGACCTATATACGAGAAGAGCCTTGACGTGGCTATCAGGCTCACATAATTTGGCCATCTTATGCGCTAAGACTTCTCAATTTTTCATATTTCTAAGGTAATGATGTTATTCATTTTTCATATTTCGTGTTTGCAAGCTATAGCGCTACAGTGTGCTACCTTTTCTTCTTGTATGTATATGAGTTGGTGACTCTAGGTTTAGCACCTGTTCACACTGAATCTAAGTTTGGATGTGCCGGTCAGTTTTTTGATATGTATTCATTTACCTTCTGCCTGAGCACTCCACCTGGTGGTCACAGGCCTTTTAATTACAGCAGGTTCATCACCCCTCCACAGAGATGTAGATTTTAGTCTGAAAAGAGGATTCATAGGTTCCCATGCAGACAGACTTTTCTAAAGCGAGGATAGGCATTAGTTAGGGACCTGATATACGAGAAGAGCCTTGACGTGGCTATCAGGCTCACATAATTTGGCCATCTTATGCGCTAAGACTTCTCAATTTTTCATATTTCTAAGGTAATGATGTTATTCATTTTTCATATTACGTGTTTGCAAGCTATAGCGCTACAGTGTGCTACCTTTTCTTCTTGTATGTATATGAGTTGGTGACTCTAGGTTTAGCACCTGTTCACACTGAATCTAAGTTTGGATGTGCCGGTCAGTTTTTTGATATGTTTAATATACTTATTGATATGAAAAACTAAAAAAAAAAAAAAAAAAAAATTCAAATAGAAAAAATACATATAACAGAAAAAACCCAGGCTATTCACCTGTTTCGGCTCTAGGGTAATACCCAGTTCCTTTCCCCTGTAGATGACACTATGTGCTGTGGACTGTTAGTCTCACCAATTCTCTCAGCTGGCAATCATCTCAGCAAACTAGTTTGTTTCCACAATGTGCATTTACTTCCTTGTTCAGACCTGCAACTAACCCTTCGTCTGTAGTTTGCTCATCTTTGGACTTTTTCACAATACAAATGCTGCTGCAAGTCCAAAACTTACTATACATCTTCAGTTCCTGAGAGTGTCACTCGTAGCTCTGTATTCTGGTGTCCTCTACTCCAGTGGTCCCCAACCTTTTTTGCACCAGGGACCGGCTTCAAGAAAGACCATTCTTCCATGGCCCGGCAGGGCGGGGATGGAGGTGTGGCAGGGGTGGGGCTTTGGTCATAAGGGGGCGGGGCTATGGACGGGGTTGTAGTTTAGTAATAGTGCATACTCATCATTTAATTATAACATTTATAATGTGAATGTGACTCCCTTGTATACAAGGCTCCGCTCCCACCCTTGTATGCGTGGCTCCGCTCCCACCCTTGTTTATATGGCTCCGCTCCCACCCTCCCATCCTGTATACATGGCTCCGCTCCCACCCTCCCATCCTGTATACATGGCTCCGCTCCCCCTCCCATCCTGTATATATATGGCTCTGCTCCCACCCTCCCATCCTGTATATATGGCTCCGCTCCCCCTCCCATCCTATATATATGGCTCCGCTCCCAACCTCCCATCCTGTATATATGGCTCCGCTCCCATCCTGTATGTATGGCTTGGCTCCCCCGTCCTCCCCCCTGTATACATGGCTCCACTCCCCCTCCCATCCTGTATATATGGCTCCGCTCCACCCTCCCATCCTGTATATATGGCTCTGCTCCACCCTCCCTTCCTGTATATATGGCTCCGCTCCCACACTCCCATCCTGTATATATGGCTCCGCTCCACCCTCCCATCCTGTATATATGGCTCCGCTCCCACCCTCCCATCCTGTATATATGGCTCCGCTCCCATCCTGTATATATGGCTCCGCTCCCACCCTCCCATCCTGTATATATAGCTCCGCTCCACCCTCCCATCCTGTATATATGGCTCCGCTCCACCCTCCCATCCTGTATATATAGCTCCGCTCCACCCTCCCATCCTGTATATATGGCTCCGCTCCCATCCTGTATATATGGCTCCGCTCCCACCCTCCCATCCTGTATATATGGCTCCGCTCCCCCTCCCATCCTGTATATATGGCTCCGCTCCCAACCTCCCATCCTGTATATATGGCTCCGCTCCCATCCTGTATGTATGGCTCCGCTCCCCCGTCCTCCCCCCCTGTATACATGGCTCCGCTCCCCCTCCCATCCTGTATATATGGCTCCGCTCCACCCTCCCATCCTGTATATATGGCTCCGCTCCACCCTCCCATCCTGTATATATGGCTCCGCTCCCACACTCCCATCCTGTATATATGGCTCCGCTCCACCCTCCCATCCTGTATATATGGCTCCGCTGCCACCCTCCCATCCTGTATATATGGCTCCGCTCCCATCCTGTATATATGGCTCCGCTCCCACCCTCCCATCCTGTATATATGGCTCCGCTCCACCCTCCCATCCTGTATATATGGCTCCGCTCCACCCTCCCATCCTGTATATATGGCTCCGCTCCACCCTCCCATCCTGTATATATGGCTCCGCTCCCCCGTCCTCCCCCCCTGTATACATGGCTCCGCTCCCCCCTCCCATCCTGTATACATGGCTCCGCTCCCCCTCCCATCCTGTATACATGGCTAGGCTCCCCCGTCCCCACCCATCATACTTACCCTCCTCGCTCCGCCGCTGAACTTCCCTGCGTCCCTGTCGGCCGCGGCAGCTTCCTCCTGTGCGCAGCGGTGAGTAATACCGCTCATTAAGGGCATGAATATGGACGCCACGCCTATGGGAGTGGCGTCACATCCATATTCATTACCTTAATGAGCGGTACTACGTCACCGCTGCGCACAGGAGGAAGCTGCCGCGGCCGACAGGGATGCAGCGACGGAAGGTAAGTATCGATGTCTTCTTGAAGCCGGCGGCTGTAGCTGTCACCACAGTGCTGCAGCCGCCGGCTCCAAGTGTGTACAGTGTTCTGTGCCGTGGCTCCGCGGCCCGGCAACAGAACTGCTACGGCCCGGTTGGGGACCCCTGCTCTACTCCACTTGTCTACTTAATGTCCTGGTACTTTCTGTTTTAAAGTGACACCCAGCCAGGGCCGGCATTAGGGGCTGTCAGACCACGCAGCTTCCTAGGACCTCTGCTCCACCAGGGGCCCCAGCCAGTGGCTGTTATGGGGCCCTTGAGTAAGAGGGGCCTGGCGCCGCCCCCCCATCGCGCATTCAACATATTGGCATCAAAGATGCTGATATAGTTGAAAGCAGTGATGGAGGAGAGAGCATCAGATGACGCTCCCTCTCCCATCAGTCCCCCTCTGACTCAGCGTGTGCCGGCAGTGGAGCTGTTGAGATGCTCTGCAGAAGCCAGAGCAGCGGGGAACGAGAAGAGGTAAGTAGTAGTAGTGTGTGTGTGTGTAGGTAAGTAGTGTGTGTGTGTCTGCTGCACTATACTGTGTGTGTGGGGATTCATTATACTGTGTGTGGGGGACTGCACTATACTGTGAGTGGGGGCTGCATTATACTGTGTGTGTGTAGGGCTGCATTATATTGTGTGTGTGTGTGTGGCTGCACTATACTTTGTGTGTTTGTGGGGGCTGAACTATACTGTGAGTGTGGGAGGGCTGTATTACACTGTGTGTGTGGAGCTGCATTATACTCTGAGGGCTGCATTATACTAAGTGTGTGTGGGGGCTGCATTATGCTCTGAAGGGGCTGCATTATACTGTGTGAGTGTGGGGGGCTGCATTATACTGTGTGTGAGTGGGGGGCTGCATTATACTGTGTCTGTGTGGGTGGCTGCATTATACTATGTGTGGGGTGCTGCACTAAACTGTGTGCTGAATAATAATGTGTGTGGGGCTGCATTATCCTCTGAGGGGGCTGCTTTATACTCTGGAAGTGCGGCATTATACAGTGTTTGTGTGGGGGGTGCATTATACTCTGAAAGTGCTGCATTATACTCTGAGGGGGGCTGTATTATGCTCTATTAGGGGACTACATTATACTCTATGAGGGGACTACATTATACTCTGAGGGGACTGCAGTATACTCTGAGGGGGGCTTCAGTATACTCTATGAGGGGGGCTGCATTATACTCTTAGGTGGGCAGCATTATACTCTATCAGGGACCATGGGGAGTACCTTCTACTATATGTACTATATGAGACCTGCATTATACTGTATCGAGGACTATCTGTACCCATCATTCTTCCTTAGCTGGAGAAAGGGTACGTGCACATGATCAGTAAACGCTGTGGGTTGGACGCTGTGTGCTTGAGCAGCGTCAAACCCGCAGCATCCAGATATTACAGCATAGTGGATGGGATTTCAAGAAATCCCATGCCCACTATGCGTGCCCAGACCCCCGCGGCTCACCTGCGGAGACAGACGTACGGCACGTCTTTCCAGACCACAACATGTCTATTTCACCCTTACAATGTCTATGTCACCCTTACACTGTATTGGACGCGATGATTCCGCACAGTTGAATGAACACATGCTGATTCACCTGTGTTCAATAGCTAGCAGCGCTTTGGACACAGAGGACATGTGCTGCGTCCAAAGAGCTGCACCTACCCTAAAGAGGCCGGGAAACAAGCGTCAAACGACTTCAATATTGTCGATCACGCTTGTTTAGCGGCTTGAACTCAGTGCATGTAAATACAATAGAAATGTTTCTATGTGAAGGTGCAATATGTGAGCATTGGGGCCCCACTTTAGACTTTTGCCCAGGGTCCCACTTTGTTTAAAACTGGCCCTGCACTCAGCAAATCCTGTCTGCTATGCGATTGTCTTTGATCTGTGTTGTCCACCCTGACCTGCGGCTTATTAGAGAATTTTCTTCACCCTGTGAGCCCTTAACAGAATATTGAGACCATAGATTCCAAAATGCAGAGGTATCAACAGCATTGCCTCTGGGTATGGAAGACTTATCTGGACTGGTTATGCAACTTGCTGTGAGCCAACAGAAAGTTGACTAAGTTATGCATGACCTCTCAGAACACCTCAATGCCCTGCGTCAAACTCTTAAGGTACTGTCACACTAAGCGAGATCGCTAGCGAGATCGCTAAAGCGTCAGCGATTTTATGACGCAGTAGCGATCTCGTTAGCGACTTAGCTGTGTGTGACATGTAGCAGCGATGTGGCCCCCGCTGCGATGTCGCTGATCGCTCATGAATGTTCTGAGCCGTTTTTGGTCGTTGGTGTCCCGCTGGTGAGCCTGAATCGCTGAGTGTGACACCCTTTATGAACGACTTTACCAGTGTCGCAGGCGGGACTAGGTTTTCCCAACGACCGCAGAGGTCAGTATACAGATCGTTGATGAGATGTGTTTGGAATCTAACTAGCGATTACATAGCGATCGCACCAGCGATCTCGCCAGGTTGTGTCGTTGTCGTGATCGCTGGTGCGATCGCTAAGTGTGACAGTGCCTTTAAAGTTACTACTCCGGCTTCTCAGCACCTGACACAGCCTAATTCTTACTCGGGACATTCTGCTCCGGGAACATCTTCACATTTGCTTACTTCTACCCGCATTGATAGAGATCCTGAGGCCTGCTGTGGTTTTGTGAACTAATGCACTTTGAACTTTGTCACCAATAATTTATTTTTAGCAGCAGTCGGACATGGCATATATTATTTTTTAGTTACCTGAAGATGCTTTGGCTTGGACTGCACTATTAAGGGAGCAGGACGATCCTATCATGGATCATTGACCATCCTGTCTGCATTCCATAAAGTGTTGACAAACCAGATTGTATCCACTAACTCTCTTGGACATTATGCCATTCAGTTCTGTACCCTGTCTGCTGAAATTGCCTGGAACAATGGAGCTCACCTGGCTATCTTCTATGCTGGCCTGTATTTGATCAAACACTAACTTGCTGGTTATCAGGGCTGGCTCCAGGTTTTCGTGGGCCCCCGGGCGAAAGAGTCTCAGCGGGCCCCTTATCACATACCACGATTCATGATGCGCAGAGAAATATAGTTATACAACACAGGGCTTAGCCTGCCCCTCATCCTTCACATATGCAGACATGCACACACACAATACGCAGATAATGCACACACACAATACGCAGATAATGCACACACAATACGCAAACATGCACACACAATACGCAGACATGCACACAATACGCAAACATGCACACACACAATAAGCAGACATGCACACACACAATAAGCAGACATGCACACATACAGTACACAGGCGCACACACATACAGTACAATAAATTATCTCCTACTGTCAAGACACCTACAACTTCTGCCATTGGGCCTGAAATGGAGTATGAGAAGAACCAAATTATGGAGAGTAAGAAGCTTTGTGTGAAGCTCTTCCACTTGATAGATTGGAAAATATACAGTATATCACAAAAGTGAGTGCACCCCTCACATTTTTGTAAATATTTTATTACATCTTTTCATGGGACAACAGTTAAGATATGACACTGTGATACAATGTAAAGTAGTAAGTGTACAGCTGGTATAACTGTAAATTCGGTGAGCCCACTAAATCAACACACAGCCATTAATGTCTAAACTGCTGGCAAAAAAAGTGAGTACATTCCTAAGGGTCCCGTCACACATAGCGACTCACCAGCGATCCCGACAACTATATGAACTTGTCAGGATCGCTGGTGTGTCGCTACATGATCACTGGTGAGTTGCCAAACAGGCAGATCTCAGCAGCGATCAGGACAGCGACTAGCGGGTAACAAGTCAAAATGGCCAAATTGCGCTCAATTAGCCATTTTCCCTCCCCGATGTCATGTGGCTCATTTGTATTACAAGGTCTCAGGTGTGAATAGGGAGCAGGTGTGTTAAATTTGGTGTTAACGCTCTCACACTCTCTCATACTGGTCACTCAAATTTCAACATGGGATGTCAAAGGATTCTCTGAGAATCTGAAAAAAAGAACTGTTCCTCTAAATCAGGGGTGGGAAATCTTTTTTTTGCCATGGGTCATTTGGATATTTATGCCATCCTTCGGGGGCCGTACAAATTATGCACTAACTCCGCGAACAAAGTAGGTCCTGACGCTGGCACTGGTGTCAGGATGTAATCTGTCATTGCACGGGCCTCAACGCCGGGTAGTGAGCACTGCATGTGCATACTCACAGAGCAAGAAGAAATTAATGGGCCAGCGGCCAGCAAAATACAGCTGACGGCCCAGGTATTGCAGTTCCTAGGTCATCGAGGGCCATAAACGGCCCACGGGCCAGAGGTACCCTGCCCCTGCTCTACATAAAGATGGCCTAGACTATAAGAAGATTGGCAACACACTGAAATTAAGCTGCAGCACGGTGGCCAAGACCACACAGAAGTGTAACATGTGAGGTTCCACTCAGAACAGGCCTCGCCCATGGTCAACCAAAAATGTTGAGTGCATGTGCTCAGCAACTTGTCCAGAGGAATACGTGCTGCATTCTGCCATCATTGCTGCAGATGTTGAAGGGGTGGGAGTCACCCTGTCAAGGCTCAGATCATACGCTGCACACTGCATCAAATAGGTCTGCATGGCTGTTGTCCCACAAGAAAGCCTCCTCAAAAGATGATGAACAAGAAATCCCACAAAGTTTGCTGAAGACAAGCAAACTAAGGACATAGCTTACTAGAACCATATCCTGTGGTTTGATGAGACCAAGATAAACTTATTTGGTTCAGATGGTGTCAAGTGTGTGGCGGCAACCAGGTGAGGAGTACAAAGACAAGTGTGTCTTGCCTACAGTCAAGCATAGTGGTGGGAGTGTCATAGTTAGGGTCTGCATGAGTGCTGCTGGCTGTGGGGAGCTATAGTTCATTGAGGGAACCATGAATGTCAACATGTACTGTGACATACTGAAGCAGAGCATGATCCTCTCCCTTCGGAGACTGGGCCGCAGGACAGTATGCCAACATGATAACAACCCCAAACAAACCTCCAAGATAACCACTGACTTGCTAATGAAACTGAGGGTAAAGGTGCTGGACTGGCCAAACATGTCTCCAGACTAAAACCCTATCTATTGAGCATCTGTGGGGCATCCTCAAACAGAAGGTGGAGGAGCGTAAGGTTTTTAACATCCACCAGCTCTGTAATGTTGTCATGGAGGATTGGAAGAGGATACCAGTGGCAACTTGTGAAGCTCTAGTAAACTCCATGCCCAAGAGATTTAAGGCAGTACTTGAAAACAATGGTGACCACACAAAATATTGACATTTTGGGCAAATTTTGGTCATTTCCACTTAGGGGTGTACTCACTTTTTTGGTCAATAGTTTAGTCTTCATATCCAGTGTGGAGCACTTACCACCGATACCACCACTGTCAGCTTGACCACCGGCTCAGAGAACGGTCAACTCCTAGTCCAGCGGCGGCAGAAAGCAGCTGCCAGGAGAGACACTTTGGACCACTCTGCCGGTTGCACCCGCAGCACATGCCCTGTCTGCTCCCCCTTAGATATGCCTCTGGCTGTATGATAGAGCCTGAAACTCTTCTTCGTTTCCACCACATTCAGCACTTACCAACAACTGTAATAGGTAATCCAAATTTGTCCCATCCAAATGAATAGGGGCAAGCCATACATTTTTCTTACATACTAGCCTATGGGTGATGGATGCCACTGAGCTTTTTATAACGGATCTGTTAAATTTATGTCATTAACGTTGTGGGGTGACACCTGTGACGGGTGCCATAGAGTGGCATCTGTCATTCTAAGACTATTATTGAAGACAAGTCTGGAAAGCTCTTGAACAATTCACAAAGTATCCATTCAATGCAACTATTTACGAGTAATGAATGCCACTCTTGGGTATCAATCACAGCTTTTTTCAGCGTAAACACTAAATGTCAACAAAAAAATTAGATGTGAATGGTGTCCTCAAATAGTCCACATGACCTAATTATGTAACACAATGCCAGTCTCTGCTCTGCACATAAAGCTGCTCTCAGAAAGTATACACACCCAGCACCACAACACAGCACACCCTTTAGCTGCATACTAGCACTATGTATTTATAACAGATCCCTATTGTCAAGGATAAGTACATACTATTAAAGGGAATCTGTCACCCCATTTTGGCTATACCAGATAAAGATATGCCTGAATAGTGGGTCCCATAAGTAACCTATCGGTATTTATCATATATCCTGACACCCCCGTTTTCATGCCCAAATACCTTTGTAAAGTTCGGTTTTCTGTATGCTAATCTGGGCGGTCCGGAGGGCGATGTTTTTTGCTTCCTCCCCCCGCTCCTCGGCTTCTCTTGCGACGACGTGGTGTTCCCGCGCTGTGCGTTTTAAAATCCCTCTGCGCCTGCGCAGTGGGCAACGCAGAAAATCATTACAGTGCATGCGCAACTATTTTCCTCCACTTTCCTTGCCCCGGAAGTCGTCCAAGGCAAGCAGTCATTTCCGGGGCAAGGAAAGTGACCGAAAATAGTTGCACCTATTGTCAAGAGGAAGATGAGAGACACCAGACCCAACAATGCAGACGAACTGAAGGCTGCTATCAAAGCAACCTGGGCTTCCATAACACCTCAGCAGTGCCACAGGCTGATCACCTCCATGACACGTCGCATTGATGCCTTAGCTGATGCAAAAGGAGCCCCGACCAAGTATTGAGTGCATTTACTGAAAATACATTTCAGTAGACCAATATTTCAGATTTTGAAATCATTTTTCAAGCTGGTGTTGTAAAGTATTCTAATTTACTGAGATAATGACTTTTGGGTTTTCATTGGCTGTAAGCCATAATCATCAACATTAACAGAAATAAACACTGGAAATAGATCACTCTGTGTGTAATGAATCTATATAATATATGAGATTCACTTTTTGTATCGAAGAACTGAAATAAATTAAGTTTTTGATGATATTCTAATTTTTGTGAGAAGCACCTGTATAAATTGTGACGTGGCACTGGCAGTGCCCCCTACAGAACAGTTTCACCATATCTCATTGCAGTAGTCAATATTCTGTTCAGCAATATGAAGACAGCAATTTCTGAGTCCACCTACAGCCACTTACCTCCCATTCACTTGAATAGACAAAAGCTGCAGAACCTGAGAATAGCCACAAAGCAATGTACATTGTCTCTCTCCAGCTGCTGCCGAAGCAGAATATCAGCTGATCGGTGCGGAGGTGCCATGTGTTGGACCTCCACTAATCTGACATTGATGACCTATCCTAATAATAGGTCAATATACAGTATTAGGGCTCATACTCACTGACTGGAAAAAATCGGTCCGTTTTCTGCAGGGAAAAAACGGTACAATTGTTGTAAAAAGGCATGCGATTTGCATGCGATTTTAAATCGCACCATGCGTTTTCCATCAGTTTTCCATCTGTATGCAATGCGATTTTAACATGAAGTTTTACATAGAGCAGTTATCTCTATGTAAAAAGTCATGTAAAAATCACATTGTAAAAAAAAATGTACACGAAAATCAAATAATTATATATATATATATATATATATATATATATATATATATATATATATATATATATATATGTCATACACTTCTACATAGTATAATAGCTGCTAATTCATCCCCGGCTATACTGTAAAATCACACTGACAGCTTTAATAAAGAATAGAAACAATACATATACACACATAGAATATATATATAGATATATATATATATGTCATTGTGACATATATATATATATACATATATTTATAGTTCATACACTTCTACATACTGTAAAAGCCGCTAATTCAATTGCCGGCTTTTGTGAAATCACAGAAGCCGACATGAAATGATACATTGTTTACACACACTTAACCATGTCATTTCATGTATTTTGATATATGGTTTTAACTTACAATTACATAAGTGTATGTGTGCAAAATTTCAGACATGTAGGGGTTAATTAAAGGTGTAAATTCGTTGAAAAAAAATGCGTGGGCTCCCGCTGTATTTTCTCCACCAGACAGACAAAGCAAGCGAGGGGGCAGATAATAATAGCCTTGGGAGGGTACATTTTTTTTGTGCCCCCCCCTGGCTACTAACATCTGCCCCCAGACACCCCAGAAAGGGCAAATCTCTAATTAGATTAGCCCTTTCTGGCACTTTGCCCGTCTATTCCCATTGCCCTGTAGCGGTGGCGAATGGGTTAATAAGGGGTTAAAGCCACCTTGCAATTGAAAGGTGACTTTAAGCCAGGTTAATAATTGAGAGCTGTCAATTAAACAACTATCAATTAATCCTATTAAAGTAAATAAAAAAAACACACACTTTAAGAATAATTTTAATGAAATAAAAACGCATTTTTTTGACCATCTTTTTTTTAACTCTTAATCCCTCGAAGCCCTTGATCTCCTATAATAAAGAAAAAATAATAAAACAACATTATTCTTACCTATTCCGCCGATCTGTCACGTCCCACGCTGTAATCCTTCACAAAGGGTTAACTAGTTTTGAGCTAAGCAGCGGAAGTAATGCTTGCCGCTGAGCTGAAAGCTCCTGAATGAATGAGCTTATCTCCTGCCGACAGGAGAGGATGTGATTAATGAGTGAAGCTTAATTGATTGCGTCCCACTTTCACTTTAGGTCAGGTCAGGGTGACCTGACCTAAAGTGAAAGTGGGAATAAATCAATTAAGCTTCACTCATTAATCACTTCCTCTCCTTTCGCCAGGAGAGGAAGTTATTCATTCGGGGTGTTACAGCTCAGAAGGCAGCATTAGCTCCCTGCGAGCTGTAACCTGTTAACCCTTTCTGATGGATTACAGCGTGGGACCTGACTGTGCATCGGATTGGTAAGAATAATTTAGCTTTTTTATTTTATTTTTATTACAGTAAATGGTTTTAGCAGGAAAATAAAATATGGTCAAAAACTGTTTGATTATTTCATTAAACTTTTTTTTATTAAAGTGTGTGTGTTTGATTTTTCTTTCATACAATAGGATTAATAATTGATAGTTGTCTAATTGACAGCTCTCAATTATTAACCTGGCTTAAAGTCACCTTTCAATTGCAAGGTGGTTTTAACCCCTTATTAACCCATTCGCCACCGCTACAGGGCAATGGGAATAGACGGGCAAAGTGCCAGAAAGGGCGAATCTAATTAGAGATTTGCCCTTTCTGGGGTGGCTGGGGGCAGATGTTAGTAGCCAGGGGGGGCACAAAAAAATGTACCCTCCCTAGGCTATTATTATCTGCCCCCACTCGCTTGCTTTGTCTGTCTGGTGGAGAAAATACAGCGGGAGCCCACGCATTTTTTTTCAACAAATTTACACCTTTAATTAACCCCTACATGTCTGAAATTTTGCACACATACACTTATGTAATTGTAAGTTAAAACCATATATCAAAATACATGAAATGACATGGTTAAGTGTGTGTAAACAATGTATCATTTCATGTCGGCTTCTGTGATTTCACAAAAGCCGGCAATTGAATTAGCGGCTATTACAGTATGTAGAAGTGTTTGAACTATAAATATATATATATATATGTATGTGTCACAATGACATGTATATATATATATATATATATATATTGTGAGACAGTGAGAGTATGTGTGTTGAATGGGGTGTACATTTCACCTAGATACTTTGCTGACTGGTATAAGGGAAATGTATGGCTTTGTAAACCTAGTGGTAGAGAAAGGTCACTACACCTTACATTCAGTACACACTTGCAGCTCAGGCCTGAAACCACTCAGCTGTTAATTAGGAGACCAGAAGTAGGTGTCTGCGAACACAGACAGAGAGCTCGCTTAGTCACAAGAAGGAGTCTCCAGGAGTATGAGCTGTCTCAGTCTGGGTGCTCGATGTACCCCGGACACAGGAGTAGTCTCTGTGAGAATCCATGCGGATAGCTGCTGAATAGGAGGGGAGCTCTCTCAAGTCTGGACGTTGGATATGCCTTCAGACACAAAGAGGAGACTCTGTGAAACTCCATGCTGGTAAATGCTGAACATATGTGTTGTTTTGGGGGACAGGCTGTTAGAGTCTGGTCCCGGATAGAGAGGGAAATTTATCTAAGTGTAGTAAGTGGCTGGACAAGCCCAGGGCTTATGTTTATGATTTGGTTTTGATTATGTTCTGTTTGCTGTGGACTTTAATAAAACTGGTTGCGGCCAGTTTTTACCAGAACTGCTGTCTGTGAATGAACTGTTTCCGTGCCACTCCGTCTACCCGGACGGCGATCCCAGAGCTATATCCCCTGAAAAGCTTACAATTGGTGCTAGAATGTGCGTGCAGCACAGTGGAGAGAGACAGCAATAAAAGGTGAAGTCTGTTGAAGCAGCAGCAGAGAAAAAAAAGTGTGTCAGCAAAAGAAACGTCTGTTGGAGCAGTCTTAACCCCTCTCTGCCATCAGACGTACTATTCCGTCCATGTGACCCTGGACCTAATTTCCATGGACGGAATAGTACGTCATGGGCGATCAGCTGCGCTCCCAGGGGGAGCGCAGCTGATCGCCGCCGGGTGTCAGCTGATTATCACAGCTGACACCCGTGACTGTGTGTCAGGAGCGGTCACGGACCGCTCCCGGCACATTAACCCTTGGCACACCGCGATCAAACATGATCGCGGTGTACCCGGGGCACAGGGGAGGATCGCACAGGGGATGTGTCGCGCTGTTCCGAGGGTCCGTCCTCCCTCCAGGTCCCCGGATCCAAGATGGCGCCGGGGTCCTGCAGGGAGGCGGCTTCCTCAGTGCCTGCTGAGAGCAGGCGCTGGGGAAGCCTGCAGCGATGCCAGAGCGATCGCTGGTGTGACAGAGTGCTGTGCACACTGTCACACCAGCGATCTGATAAAATACTGTGATGTCCCACCCTGGGACAAAGTAAAAAAGTAAAAAAAGTAAAAATAAAAAGTGTAAAAAAAAATCATAAAAAAAAAAAAAATATTCCCCAATAAATTCATTTTTTCCTGTAAATAAAAAAAACAAAACAATAAAAGTACACATATTTGGTATTGCCGCGTCCGTAACGACCCCCCCTATAAAACTGTCCCACTAGTTAACCCCTTTAGTGAACCCCTTAAAAAAAAAAAAAAAAAAGAAGCAAAAAATCAATGCTTTATCATCATACCGCCGAACAAAAAGTGAAATAACACGCGATCAAAAAGACGATACAAATAAACATGGTACCACTGAAAACGTCATCTTGTCCCGCAAAAAACGAGCCATCACACAGCATCATGAGCGAAAAAATAAAAAAGTTATAGCTCGCAGAATAAAGCGATGCAAAAATAATGATTTTTTATATAAAATTGTTTTCATTCTATAAAAGCGCCAAAACCTAAAAAAATGATATAAATGAGGTATCGCCATAATCGTACTGACCCGAAGAATAAAACTGCTTTATCAATTTTACCACACGCGGAACGGTATAAACGCCTCCCCCAAAAGAAATCCATGAATTGCTGATTTTTGTTCATTCTAACCACCCAAAAATCGAAATAAAAAGCGATCAAAAAATGTCACGTGTTCAAAAATGGTACAAATAAAAACGTCAACTCGTCCCGCAAAAAATAAGACCTCACATGACTCTGTGGGCCAAAATATGCAAAAATTATAGCTCTCAAAATGTGGTGATGCAAAAAACTATTTTTTTGCAATAAAAAGCGTCTTTTAGCGTGACAGCTGCCAATCACAAAAACCCGCTATAAATAGTAAATCAAACCCCCTTTATCACCCCCTTAGTTAGGGAAAAATAATAAAATTAAAAAAATGTATTTATTTCCATTTTCCCGTTAGGGTTAGGGTTGCGGCTAAAGTTAGGGTTAGGGTTGGCGCTAACGTTAGTATTAGGGTTAGGGTTGGCGCTAACGTTAGGATTAGGGTTGGGATTAGGGTTATGGGTGTGTTAGGGTTAGGTTTGTGGTTAGGGTTGGGACTAGGGTTATTGGTGTTTGGGGTTAGGGTTGGAGTTAGAATTGGGGGGTTTCTGCTGTTTAGGCACATCAGGAGCTCTCGAAATGTGACATGGCGTCTGATCTCAATTCCAGCCAATTCTGCGTTGAAAAAGTCAAATGGTGCTCCTTCACTTCTGAGCTCTGCCATGCGCCCAAACAGTAGTTTACCCCACATATGGGGTATCAGCATACTCTGGACCCCAAGAGTTATTGTGCAATTTGGCCTATTTCTCCTGTTACCCTTGGGAAAATAAAAAACTGGGGGCGACAAAATCATTTTTGTAAAAAAAAAATGATTTTTTTGTTTTTACGGCTGTATGTTATAAAACTTCTGTGAAGTACTTGGGGCTTCATAGCGCTCACCACACTTCTAGATAAGTTCCTTGTGGGGTCTATTTTCCAAAATGGGGTCACTTGTGGGGGGTTTCCACTGTTTAGGCGCATCAGGGGCTCTCCAAATGCGACATGACGCCCCCAGACCATTCCATCAAAGTCTGCAATCCAAAACGTCACTACTTCCCTTCCGAGCCCCGACGTGCGCCCATACAGTAGTTTACTCCCACATATTGGGTATCAGCGTACTCAAGACAAATTGGACAACAACTTTTGGGGTCCAATTTCTCCTGTTACCCTTGTGAAAATAAAATATTGGGGGCGAAAAAATCATTTTTGTAAAAAAAAAAAGGATTTTTTATTTTTACGGCTGTACGTTATAAACTTCTGTGAAGCACTTCGGGGTTCAAAGTGCTCACCACACATCTAGATAAGTTCCTTGTGGGGTCTATTTTCCAAAATGGGGTCACTTGTGGGGGGTTTCCACTGTTTAGGCGCATCAGGGGCTCTCCAAATGCGACATGACTCCCCCAGACCATTCCATCAAAGTCTGCAATCCAAAACGTCACTACTTCCCTTCCGAACCCCGACGTGCGCCCATACAGTAGTTTACTCCCACATATTGGGTATCAGCATACTCAGGACAAATTGGACAACAACTTTTGGGGTCCAATTTCTCCTGCTACCCTTGTGAAAATAAAATATTGGGGGCTAAAAAATCATTTTTGTAAAAAAAAAAAAGAATTTTTTTATTTTACGGCTGTACGTTATAAACTTCTGTGAAGCACTTTGGGGTTCAAAGTGCTCACCACACATCTAGATAAGTTCCTTGAGGGGTCTAGTTTCCAAAATGGTGTCATTTGTGGGGGGTTTCCACTGTTTAGGCAGATCAGGAGCTCTCCAAACACGACATGGCATCCAGCCAATTCTGCGTTGAAAAAGTCAAACGGCGCTCCTTCCCTTCCAAACTCTGCCATGCACCCAAACAGTGGTTTACCCCCACATATGGGGTATCAGCGCACTCAGGACAAATTGCACAATAACTTTTGGAGTCTTGTTTCCCTTGGGAAAATAAAAATTGGGGTGAAAAGATCAATTTTGTGGAAAAAATATAATTTTTTAATTTTACGGCTCTACGTTATAAACTTGTGTGAAGCACTTGGGGGTTCAAATTGCTCACCAAAGATCTAGATAAGTTCCTTAGGGGGTCTAGTTTCCCAAATGGGGTCACTTGTGGGGGGTTTCCACTGTTTAGGCACATCAGGGGCTCTCCAAATGCAACATGGCGTCCAATCTCAATTCCAGCCAATTTTGGTTGGAAAAAGTCAAATAGTGCTCCTTCCATTCAGAGCTCTGCCATGCGCCCAAACAGTGGTTCCCCCCCACATATGGGGTATCAGCGTACTCAGGACAAATTGGACAACAAATTTTGTGGTCCAATTTCTCCTGTTACCTATGGGAAAATAAAAAATTAGTGACTAAGAGATAATTTTTGTGGGAAAAAAATAGGATTTTTTATTTTCATGCCCGGGCATTATAAACTTGTGTGAAGCACTTGGGGGTTCAAAGTGCTCACCAAAGATCTAGATAAGTTCCTTAGGGGTCTAGCTTCCAAAATGGGGTCACTTGTGGGGGGTTTCCACTGTTTAGGCTCATCTGGGGCACTACAAACGGAACATGACCCCCATCAATGTTTGCATTCCAAAACGTTACTGCTTCTTTTCCAAGCCCTGCCGTGCGCCCAAACAGTTTACCCCCCCCCCCACATATGGGGTATCAGCGTACTCAGGACAAATTGGACAAGTTTTGGGGTCCAATTTCCTTGGGAAAAATCAAAAATTTGGGACTAAAAAATCATTTTTGTGGAAAATTGTTTTTTTTTTTTTTTCACACCCAGGCATTATAAACTTTTGTGAAACACTTTGGGGTTCAAAGTGCTCACAACAGATCTAGATAAGTTCCTTAGGGGGTCTAGTTTCCAAAATGGTGTCACTTGTGGGGGGTTTCCACTGTTTAGGCGTATCAGGGCTCTCCAAACACGACATGGCGTCCAATCTCAATTCCAGCCAATTTTAGTTTGAAAAAGTCAAACGGCGCTCCTTCCCTTACGAGCTCTGCCGTGTGCCCAAACAGTGGTTTTCCCCCACATATGGGGTATTGGCGTACTCAGGAGAAATTGCACAACAACTTTATCTGTCCATTTTCTCCTTTTACCCTTGTGAAAATAAAAAAAAAGTTTGTAAAAGATCATTTTTGTGGCTAAAAAGTTAAATATTAATTTTTTCCATCCACGTTGCTTCAGCTCCTGTGAAGCACCTGAAGGGTTAATAAACTTCTTGAATGTAGTTTTGAGTACCTTGAGGGTGCAGTTTTTATAATGGTGTCACTTTTGGGTATTTTCTGCCATATAGACCCGTCAAAGTGACTTCAAATGTGAGGTGGTCCCTAAAAAAATGGCTTTGTAAATTTTGTTGTAAAAATGAGAAATCACTGGTCAACTTTTAACCCTTCTAATTTCCTAACAAAGAAAATTTTGGTTCCAAAATTGTGCTGATGTAAAGAAGACATGTGGGAAATGTTATTTCTTAACTATTTTGTGTGACATATTTCTCTTGTTTTAAGGGAAAAAAAATTCAAAGTTTGAAAATTGCAAAATTTTTAAAATTTTCGCCATATTTGCGTTTTTTTCAAAATAAACGCAAGTTATATCGAAGAAATTTTACCACTAACATGAAGTACAATATGTCACGAGAAAACAATCTCAGAATCGCGAAGATCCGTTGAAGCGTTCCAGAGTTATAACCTCATAAAGAGACAGTGGTCAGAATTGTAAAAATTGGCCCGATCATTAACGTGCAAACCACCCTTGGGGGTGAAGGGGTTAAAGAGACAGTAGCCCTAATAGACTTTGCAAAGTAAAAAAAAAAAAAAAGTGTCTGCACAGCAAAGCTGAATTTTCTGTGGAAAAGACTGTGGAGTGTGTATGTCTTGAGTGAAGACTGCCGTTGTTGAGACAGAGAAGTCTGACAGCATGGATGACAGCATGGAGGCGCTGTTTGAACAAATATAATAATGTGAAATGCAGGGCGCACCAATTATACACAATTAAATAAGGAGGTGCAGATCGGTAGAAAAAACAACAGCTAAGTAAGAGAGAAAGGAACTACCGCAGTAATGCACACTACTCAGATAATGGAAAGTAGAAAAACAGTCAATTTTATTGGTATACAAAGAGTAAAGTAAAACACAAGTAAAATCAGAGTGACTCTGGTCCCAAACGCCCGCCCCTAACCATGATCAAGGTATATAATGAATAATGTCTCAAAAATAACAAAAACATGAAAAATAACTGGAAAAACATATGATCATAAAATAAACATTTGGAAATATGTAATGGTCCACCTATGATGAGAGAACCTGTATGGATAGCAGAAAAAATATTAATGATACAAAAAAGTCCCTTCCCTGAGGAAGCCGCACAGGCTGCGGCGTAACGCGTGGGACCTTGGTGTCCTCTGGTCCTGACTGCCCGTTTGCTCTCTCATGCCTTTATCATGAGGTTTGTTCTGGTTTATATCATGTGCTAGTGATTTTTTCATGGCTTTTGTTTCTCTTCACAATTATTGATTTGGAGCCATCTTTTTAGTTCACAGGTGGGGGACTATTTTACCCCTTATTTGGGCTTGCTTATAATTATTTGATATATTTTTTGTATCATTAATATTTTTTCTGCTATCCATACAGGTTCTCTCATCATAGGTGGACCACTACATATTTCCAAATGTTTATTTTATGATCATATGTTTTTCCAGTTATTTTTCATGTTTTTGTTATTTTTGAGACATTATTCATTATATACCTTGATCATGGTTAGGGGCGGGCGTTTGGGACCAGAGTCACTCTGATTTTACTTGTGTTTTACTTTACTCTTTGTATACCAATAAAATTGACTGTTTTTCTACTTTCCATTATCTGAGTAGTGTGCATTACTGCGGTAGTTCCTTTCTCTCTTACTTAGCTGCTGTTTGAACAAATGGCGCAAGTTAATGTGCAACATAAGACTGCCGTGGTTGAGACAGATAAGTCCGGCAGTATGGAGGAGCTCGTTGAGTACCTGGTCCAGGCCCAGCGGAGCATGCAGCAGAGCATGGAGCGGCAGCGCCTGCAGCACCAGCAGCACATGCAGCAGGCCCAGCAGCAATTCCTGAAGCAGCAGCAGGAGAATAACCGGTTGTTTTTTGAGCAGGTTGCAGCACTACAAAAGACTTGCAGCGCATCGTCCCAAAGTAATGTTGCAAAGTCACCTGCATTGTCCGCTGTAAAGAAGGCGGTAAGACGGTCCCTGAAAAAGATGACACCTCGTGACGATGTGGAGGTATATCTCACTAGGTTTGAGGGACTGGCAGAGGAGAATCTGCCCCTATCTGAATGGGCCATGATGGTCGCACCCTATCTGATTGGAGAACCCCAAAGGGCCTATGCTGACCTGAGCGAGCAGGACAGCCAAGACTATGCCAAGCTGAAAGCGGAGATTCTTACCCGGCTGGTGTTACGGTGACAGCCCGTGCCAGGGGAGTTCATGACTGGAGATGCAGTTGGGAGTCTGCAGTCAGCAAACCTGATTATGGAGTTGAAAAGGTGATAGTGGACCGCTACACCCAAACACGTCCTCCTGAGGTACAGCCAGAGGTCGGACAAGGAGACCACCAGGACGCCAATCGTCTGGTCAGCCTGATGGAGAGGGCCTTCGCCACCAAAGACTGCCTCCGTGACCAGCCGTCTGAGAGGTCGTCACTTCAGAGTTCCTGGACGCCGAACTCTCCGGTAAGAGCGTTCCAGCTGTTGGGTCGTGTGGGTGGGAGAGTGTGATGGACAGTGTTGGAGATGT
>JARQOD010000002.1:534853220-534949514 GCA_033576555.1 Oophaga sylvatica | reverse complement strand
CCAATTCTCTCAGCTGGCAATCATTAGCAAACAGTTTTTTCCCAAAGCATTTACTTCCTTGTTCAGCCTGAAACAACCCCCTTTCGTTGTGTTTCTCATCTTTGGACTTTTTCACAATACAAATGCTGGAAGTCCAAAATTACTATACATCTTCATTCCTGAGGTGCACTGTAGCTCGTTTTTTTTGGGTCCTCTACTCAGTGGCCCCAAAATTTTTTTGCACCAGGGACCGGCTTCAAAAAACCTTTTTCCATGGCCCGGGGGCGGGGATGGGGTGGGGAGGGGGGGGCTTTGGCATAAGGGGGCGGGGTATGGACGGGGTTTGTTTTTTTAAAAAGGCATATCACATTTAATTTAAACATTTATAAATGTGAATTGACCCCTTGTATCAAGGTCCGCTCCCCCCCTTTGTTTGCGTGGCTCCGCTCCCCCCCTTGTTTATATGGCTCCGCTCCCCCCTCCCATCCTGTATACATGGCTCCGCTCCCACCCTCCCATCCTGTATACATGGCTCCGCTCCCCCTCCCAACTGTATATATTGGCTTGCTCCCACCCTCCCATCCGTATATATGGCTCCGCTCCCCTCCCACCTTATATATGGCTCCGCCCCCAACCTCCCATCCTGTTTATGGCTCCGCCCCATCCTGATGTATGGCTTGGCCCCGTCCTCCCCCCCTTATACATGGCCCCCACTCCCCCCCCATCCGTATATATGGCTTCCGCTCCACCCCCCATCCTGTATATATGGCTCTGCTCCACCCTCCCTTCCTGTATTTATGGCTCCGCTCCCACACTCCCATCTGTATATATGGCTCCGCTCCACCCTCCCACTGTATATATGGCTCCTCCCCCCTCCCATCCTGTATATATGGCTCCGCTCCCATCCTTATATATGCTCCGCTCCCACCCTCCCATCCTGTATATAAAGCTCCGCTCCAACCCTCCCATCCTGTATATTGGCTCCGCTCCACCCTCCCATCCTGTATATATAGCTCCGCTCCACCCTCCCATCCTGTATATATGGCTCCGCTCCCATCCTGTATATATGGCTCCGCTCCCACCTCCCATCCTGTATATATGGCTCCGCCTCCCCTCCCATCCTGTATATATGGCTCCGCTCCCAACCCCCATCCTGTATATATGGCTCCGCTCCCATCCTGTATGTATGGCTCCGCTCCCCCGTCCTCCCCCCCTGTATACATGGCTCCGCTCCCCCTCCCATCCTGTATATATGGCTCCGCTCCACCCTCCCACCGTATAATATGGCTCCGCTCCACCCTCCCATCCTGTATATATGGCTCCGCTCCCACACTCCCATCCTGTATTTTATGGCTCCGCTCCACCCTCCCATCCTGTATTATGGCTCCGCTGCCACCCTCCCCATCCTGTATTATGGCTCCCCCTCCCATCCTGTATTATGGCTCCGCTCCCACCCCTCCCATCCTGTATATATGGCTCCGCTCCACCTCCCATCCTGTATATATGGCTCCGCTCCACCCTCCCTCCTGTATATATGGCTCCGCTCCACCCTCCCATCCTGTATTTATGGCTCCGCCCCCCCCGTCCTCCCCCCCTGTATACATGGCTCCGCTCCCCCCCCCATCCTGTATACATGGCTCCGCTCCCCCTCCCATCCTGTATACTTTGGCTAGGCTCCCCCGTCCCCACCCATCATACTTACCCTCCTCGCTCCGCCGCTGAACTTCCCTGCGTCCCTGTCGGCCGCGGCAGCTTCCTCCTGTGCGCAGCGGTGATGTAATACCGCTCATTAAGGGCATGAATATGGACGCCACGCCTATGGGAGTGGCGTCACATCCATATTCATTACCTTAATGAGCGGTACAGTCACCGCTGCGCACAGGAGGAAGCTGCCGCGGCCGACAGGGATGCAGCGACGGAAGGTAAGTATCGATGTCTTCTTGAAGCCGGCGGCTGTAGCTGTCACCACAGTGCTGCAGCCGCCGGCTCCAAGTGTGTACAGTGTTCTGTGCCGTGGCTCCGCGGCCCGGCAACAGAACGCTACGGCCCGGTTGGGACCCCTGCTCTACCCACTTGTCTACTTAATGTCCTGGTACTTTCTGTTTTAAAGTGAAAACCCAGCCAGGGCCGGCATTAGGGGCTGTCAGACCACGCAGCTTCCTAGGACCTCTGCCCCACCAGGGGCCCCAGCAGTGGCTGTTATGGGGCCCTTGAGTAAGAGGGGCCCGGCGCCGCCCCCCCCATCGCGCATTCAACAAAATTTGGCATCAAAGATGCTGATATAGTTGAAAGCAGTGATGGAGGAGAGAGCATCAGATGACGCTCCCTCTCCCATCAGTCCCCCCTTGACTCGCGTTGCCGGCAGTGGAGCTGTTGAGATGCTCTGCAGAAGCCAGAGCAGCGGGGAACGAGAAAGGTAAGTAGTAGTGTGTGTGTGTGGTGTAGGTAAGTAGTGTGTGTGTGTCTGCTGCACTATACTGTGTGTGTGGGGATTCATTATTACTGTGTGGGGGGGGACTGCACTATACTGTGAGTGGGGCTGCATTATACTGTGTGTGTGTAGGGCTGCATTATATTGTGTGTGTGTGTGTGGCTGCACTATACTTTGTGTGTTTGTGGGGGCTGAAAATATACTGTGAGTGTGGGAGGGCTGTATTACACTGTGTGTGTGGAGCTGCATTATTACTCTGAGGGCTGCATTATACTAAGTGTTTTGTGGGGCTGCATTATGCTCTGAAGGGGCTGCATTATACTGTGTGAGTGTGGGGGGCTGCATTTATACTGTGTGTGAGTGGGGGGGTGCATTATACTGTGTCTGTGTGGGTGGCTGCCATTTACTATGTGTGGGGTGCTGCACTAAACTGTGTGCTGAATAATAATGTGTGTGGGGCTGCATTATCCTCTGAGGGGGCTGCTTTATACTCTGGAAGTGCGGCATTATACAGTGTTTGTGTTGGGGGTGCATTATATCGAAAGTGCTGCATTATACTCTGAGGGGGGCTGTATTATGCTCTATTAGGGGACTACATTATACTCTATGAGGGGACTACATTATACTCTGAGGGGACTGCAGTATACTCTGAGGGGGCTCAGTATACTCTATGAGGGGGCTGCATTATACTCTTAGGTGGGCAGCATTATACTCTATCAGGGACCATGGGAGTACCTTCTACTATATGTACTATATGAGACCTGCATTATACTGTACGAGGACTATCTGTACCCATCATTCTTCCTTAGCTGGAGAAAGGGTACGTGCACATGATCATAAACCGTGGGTTGGACGCTGTGTGCTTGAGCACGTCAAACCCGCAGCATCCAGATATTACAGCATAGTGGATGGATTTCAAGAAATCCCATGCCCACTATGCGTGCCCAGACCCCCGCGGCTCACCTGCGGAGACAGACGTACGGCACGTCTTTCCAGACCACAACATGTCTATTTCACCCTTACAATGTCTATGTCACCCTTACACTGTATTGGACGCGATGATTCCGCACAGTTGAATGAACACATGCTGATTCACCTGTGTTCAATAGCTAGCAGCGCTTTGGACACAGAGGACATGTGCTGCGTCCAAAGAGCTGCACCTACCCTAAAGAGGCCGGGAAACAAGCGTCAAACGACTTCAATATTGTCGATCACGCTTGTTTAGCGGCTTGAAACTCAGTGCATGTAAATACAATAGAAATGTTTCTATGTGAAGGTGCAATATGTGAGCATTGGGGCCCCACTTTAGACTTTTGCCCAGGGTCCCACTTTGTTTAAAACTGGCCCTGCACTCAGCAAATCCTGTCTGCTATGCGATTGTCTTTGATCTGTGTTGTCCACCCTGACCTGCGGCTTATTAGAGAATTTTCTTCACCCTGTGAGCCCTTAACAGAATATTGAGACCATAGATTCCAAAATGCAGAGGTATCAACAGCATTGCCTCTGGGTATGGAAGACTTATCTGGACTGGTTATGCAACTTGCTGTGAGCCAACAGAAAGTTGACTAAGTTATGCATGACCTCTCAGAACACCTCAATGCCCTGCGTCAAACTCTTAAGGTACTGTCACACTAAGCGAGATCGCTAGCGAGATCGCTAAAGCGTCAGCGATTTTATGACGCAGTAGCGATCTCGTTAGCGACTTAGCTGTGTGTGACATGTAGCAGCGATGTGGCCCCGCTGCGATGTCGCTGATCGCTCATGAATGTTCTGAGCCGTTTTTGGTCGTTGGTGTCCCGCTGGTGAGCCTGAATCGCTGAGTGTGACACCCTTTATGAACGACTTTACCAGTGTCGCAGGCGGGACTAGGTTTTCCCAACGACCGCAGAGGTCAGTATACAGATCGTTGATGAGATGTGTTTGGAATCTAACTAGCGATTACATAGCGATCGCACCAGCGATCTCGCCAGGTTGTGTCGTTGTCGTGATCGCTGGTGCGATCGCTAAGTGTGACAGTGCCTTTAAAGTTACTACTCCGGCTTCTCAGCACCTGACACAGCCTAATTCTTACTCGGGACATTCTGCTCCGGGAACATCTTCACATTTGCTTACTTCTACCCGCATTGATAGAGATCCTGAGGCCTGCTGTGGTTTTGTGAACTAATGCACTTTGAACTTTGTCACCAATAATTTATTTTTAGCAGCAGTCGGACATGGCATATATTATTTTTTAGTTACCTGAAGATGCTTTGGCTTGGACTGCACTATTAAGGGAGCAGGACGATCCTATCATGGATCATTGACCATCCTGTCTGCATTCCATAAAGTGTTGACAAACCAGATTGTATCCACTAACTCTCTTGGACATTATGCCATTCAGTTCTGTACCCTGTCTGCTGAAATTGCCTGGAACAATGGAGCTCACCTGGCTATCTTCTATGCTGGCCTGTATTTGATCAAACACTAACTTGCTGGTTATCAGGGCTGGCTCCAGGTTTTCGTGGGCCCCCGGGCGAAAGAGTCTCAGCGGGCCCCTTATCACATACCACGATTCATGATGCGCAGAGAAATATAGTTATACAACACAGGGCTTAGCCTGCCCCTCATCCTTCACATATGCAGACATGCACACACACAATACGCAGATAATGCACACACACAATACGCAGATAATGCACACACAATACGCAAACATGCACACACAATACGCAGACATGCACACAATACGCAAACATGCACACACACAATAAGCAGACATGCACACACACAATAAGCAGACATGCACACATACAGTACACAGGCGCACACACATACAGTACAATAAATTATCTCCTACTGTCAAGACACCTACAACTTCTGCCATTGGGCCTGAAATGGAGTATGAGAAGAACCAAATTATGGAGAGTAAGAAGCTTTGTGTGAAGCTCTTCCACTTGATAGATTGGAAAATATACAGTATATCACAAAAGTGAGTGCACCCCTCACATTTTTGTAAATATTTTATTACATCTTTTCATGGGACAACAGTTAAGATATGACACTGTGATACAATGTAAAGTAGTAAGTGTACAGCTGGTATAACTGTAAATTCGGTGAGCCCACTAAATCAACACACAGCCATTAATGTCTAAACTGCTGGCAAAAAAAGTGAGTACATTCCTAAGGGTCCCGTCACACATAGCGACTCACCAGCGATCCCGACAACTATATGAACTTGTCAGGATCGCTGGTGTGTCGCTACATGATCACTGGTGAGTTGCCAAACAGGCAGATCTCAGCAGCGATCAGGACAGCGACTAGCGGGTAACAAGTCAAAATGGCCAAATTGCGCTCAATTAGCCATTTTCCCTCCCCGATGTCATGTGGCTCATTTGTATTACAAGGTCTCAGGTGTGAATAGGGAGCAGGTGTGTTAAATTTGGTGTTAACGCTCTCACACTCTCTCATACTGGTCACTCAAATTTCAACATGGGATGTCAAAGGATTCTCTGAGAATCTGAAAAAAAGAACTGTTCCTCTAAATCAGGGGTGGGAAATCTTTTTTTTGCCATGGGTCATTTGGATATTTATGCCATCCTTCGGGGGCCGTACAAATTATGCACTAACTCCGCGAACAAAGTAGGTCCTGACGCTGGCACTGGTGTCAGGATGTAATCTGTCATTGCACGGGCCTCAACGCCGGGTAGTGAGCACTGCATGTGCATACTCACAGAGCAAGAAGAAATTAATGGGCCAGCGGCCAGCAAAATACAGCTGACGGCCCAGGTATTGCAGTTCCTAGGTCATCGAGGGCCATAAACGGCCCACGGGCCAGAGGTACCCTGCCCCTGCTCTACATAAAGATGGCCTAGACTATAAGAAGATTGGCAACACACTGAAATTAAGCTGCAGCACGGTGGCCAAGACCACACAGAAGTGTAACATGTGAGGTTCCACTCAGAACAGGCCTCGCCCATGGTCAACCAAAAATGTTGAGTGCATGTGCTCAGCAACTTGTCCAGAGGAATACGTGCTGCATTCTGCCATCATTGCTGCAGATGTTGAAGGGGTGGGAGTCACCCTGTCAAGGCTCAGATCATACGCTGCACACTGCATCAAATAGGTCTGCATGGCTGTTGTCCCACAAGAAAGCCTCCTCAAAAGATGATGAACAAGAAATCCCACAAAGTTTGCTGAAGACAAGCAAACTAAGGACATAGCTTACTAGAACCATATCCTGTGGTTTGATGAGACCAAGATAAACTTATTTGGTTCAGATGGTGTCAAGTGTGTGGCGGCAACCAGGTGAGGAGTACAAAGACAAGTGTGTCTTGCCTACAGTCAAGCATAGTGGTGGGAGTGTCATAGTTAGGGTCTGCATGAGTGCTGCTGGCTGTGGGGAGCTATAGTTCATTGAGGGAACCATGAATGTCAACATGTACTGTGACATACTGAAGCAGAGCATGATCCTCTCCCTTCGGAGACTGGGCCGCAGGACAGTATGCCAACATGATAACAACCCCAAACAAACCTCCAAGATAACCACTGACTTGCTAATGAAACTGAGGGTAAAGGTGCTGGACTGGCCAAACATGTCTCCAGACTAAAACCCTATCTATTGAGCATCTGTGGGGCATCCTCAAACAGAAGGTGGAGGAGCGTAAGGTTTTTAACATCCACCAGCTCTGTAATGTTGTCATGGAGGATTGGAAGAGGATACCAGTGGCAACTTGTGAAGCTCTAGTAAACTCCATGCCAAGAGATTTAAGGCAGTACTTGAAAACAATGGTGACCACACAAAATATTGACATTTTGGGCAAATTTTGGTCATTTCCACTTAGGGGTGTACTCACTTTTTTGGTCAATAGTTTAGTCTTCATATCCAGTGTGGAGCACTTACCACCGATACCACCACTGTCAGCTTGACCACCGGCTCAGAGAACGGTCAACTCCTAGTCCAGCGGCGGCAGAAAGCAGCTGCCAGGAGAGACACTTTGGACCACTCTGCCGGTTGCACCCGCAGCACATGCCCTGTCTGCTCCCCTTAGATATGCCTCTGGCTGTATGATAGAGCCTGAAACTCTTCTTCGTTTCCACCACATTCAGCACTTACCAACAACTGTAATAGGTAATCCAAATTTGTCCCATCCAAATGAATAGGGGCAAGCCATACATTTTTCTTACATACTAGCCTATGGGTGATGGATGCCACTGAGCTTTTTATAACGGATCTGTTAAATTTATGTCATTAACGTTGTGGGGTGACACCTGTGACGGGTGCCATAGAGTGGCATCTGTCATTCTAAGACTATTATTGAAGACAAGTCTGGAAAGCTCTTGAACAATTCACAAAGTATCCATTCAATGCAACTATTTACGAGTAATGAATGCCACTCTTGGGTATCAATCACAGCTTTTTTCAGCGTAAACACTAAATGTCAACAAAAAAATTAGATGTGAATGGTGTCCTCAAATAGTCCACATGACCTAATTATGTAACACAATGCCAGTCTCTGCTCTGCACATAAAGCTGCTCTCAGAAAGTATACACACCCAGCACCACAACACAGCACACCCTTTAGCTGCATACTAGCACTATGTATTTATAACAGATCCCTATTGTCAAGGATAAGTACATACTATTAAAGGGAATCTGTCACCCCATTTTGGCTATACCAGATAAAGATATGCCTGAATAGTGGGTCCCATAAGTAACCTATCGGTATTTATCATATATCCTGACACCCCGTTTTCATGCCCAAATACCTTTGTAAAGTTCGGTTTTCTGTATGCTAATCTGGGCGGTCCGGAGGGCGATGTTTTTTGCTTCCTCCCCCCGCTCCTCGGCTTCTCTTGCGACGACGTGGTGTTTCCCGCGCTGTGCGTTTTAAAATCCCTCTGCGCCTGCGCAGTGGGCAACGCAGAAAATCATTACAGTGCATGCGCAACTATTTTCCTCCACTTTCCTTGCCCCGGAAGTCGTCCAAGGCAAGCAGTCATTTCCGGGGCAAGGAAAGTGACCGAAAATAGTTGCACCTATTGTCAAGAGGAAGATGAGAGACACCAGACCCAACAATGCAGACGAACTGAAGGCTGCTATCAAAGCAACCTGGGCTTCCATAACACCTCAGCAGTGCCACAGGCTGATCACCTCCATGACACGTCGCATTGATGCCTTAGCTGATGCAAAAGGAGCCCCGACCAAGTATTGAGTGCATTTACTGAAAATACATTTCAGTAGACCAATATTTCAGATTTTGAAATCATTTTTCAAGCTGGTGTTGTAAAGTATTCTAATTTACTGAGATAATGACTTTTGGGTTTTCATTGGCTGTAAGCCATAATCATCAACATTAACAGAAATAAACACTGGAAATAGATCACTCTGTGTGTAATGAATCTATATAATATATGAGATTCACTTTTTGTATCGAAGAACTGAAATAAAATTAAGTTTTGATGATATTCTAATTTTTGTGAGAAGCACCTGTATAAATTGTGACGTGGCACTGGCAGTGCCCCCTACAGAACAGTTTCACCATATCTCATTGCAGTAGTCAATATTCTGTTCAGCAATATGAAGACAGCAATTTCTGAGTCCACCTACAGCCACTTACCTCCCATTCACTTGAATAGACAATAAGCTGCAGAACCTGAGAATAGCCACAAAGCAATGTACATTGTCTCTCTCCAGCTGCTGCCGAAGCAGAATATCAGCTGATCGGTGCGGAGGTGCCATGTGTTGGACCTCCACTAATCTGACATTGATGACCTATCCTAATAATAGGTCAATATACAGTATTAGGGCTCATACTCACTGACTGGAAAAAATCGGTCCGTTTTCTGCAGGGAAAAAACGGTACAATTGTTGTAAAAAGGCATGCGATTTGCATGCGATTTTAAATCGCACCATGCGTTTTCCATCAGTTTTCCATCTGTATGCAATGCGATTTTAACATGAAGTTTTACATAGAGCAGTTATCTCTATGTAAAAAGTCATGTAAAAATCACATTGTAAAAAAAAATGTACACAAAAATCAAATAATTTATATATATATATATATATATATATATAATATATATATATATATGTCATACACTTCTACATAGTATAATAGCTGCTAATTCATCCCCGGCTATACTGTAAATCACACTGACAGCTTTAATAAAGAATAGAAACAATACATATACACACATAGAATATATATATAGATATATATATATATGTCATTGTGACATATATATATATATACATATATTTATAGTTCATACACTTCTACATACTGTAAAAGCCGCTAATTCAATTGCCGGCTTTTGTGAAATCACAGAAGCCGACATGAAATGATACATTGTTTACACACACTTAACCATGTCATTTCATGTATTTTGATATATGGTTTTAACTTACAATTACATAAGTGTATGTGTGCAAAATTTCAGACATGTAGGGGTTAATTAAAGGTGTAAATTCGTTGAAAAAAAATGCGTGGGCTCCCGCTGTATTTTCTCCACCAGACAGACAAAGCAAGCGAGTGGGGGCAGATAATAATAGCCTTGGGAGGTACATTTTTTTTGTGCCCCCCCCTGGCTACTAACATCTGCCCCCAGACACCCCAGAAAGGGCAAATCTCTAATTAGATTAGCCCTTTCTGGCACTTTGCCCGTCTATTCCCATTGCCCTGTAGCGGTGGCGAATGGGTTAATAAGGGGTTAAAGCCACCTTGCAATTGAAAGGTGACTTTAAGCCAGGTTAATAATTGAGAGCTGTCAATTAAACAACTATCAATTAATCCTATTAAAGTAAATAAAAAAAACACACACTTTAAGAATAATTTTAATGAAATAAAAACGCATTTTTTTGACCATCTTTTTTTTAACTCTTAATCCCTCG
Organism: Oophaga sylvatica; assembly: GCA_033576555.1. Taxonomy (NCBI): domain Eukaryota; kingdom Metazoa; phylum Chordata; class Amphibia; order Anura; family Dendrobatidae; genus Oophaga; species Oophaga sylvatica. The sequence continues at coordinate 534,939,234 of JARQOD010000002.1, read as the reverse complement.
AAGCCCTTGATCTCCTATAATAAAGAAAAAATAATAAAACAACATTATTCTTACCTATTCCGCCGATCTGTCACGTCCCACGCTGTAATCCTTCACAAAGGGTTAACTAGTTTTGAGCTAAGCAGCGGAAGTAATGCTTGCCGCTGAGCTGAAAGCTCCTGAATGAATGAGCTTATCTCCTGCCGACAGGAGAGGATGTGATTAATGAGTGAAGCTTAATTGATTGCGTCCCACTTTCACTTTAGGTCAGGTCAGGGTGACCTGACCTAAAGTGAAAGTGGGAATAAATCAATTAAGCTTCACTCATTAATCACTTCCTCTCCTTTCGCCAGGAGAGGAAGTTATTCATTCGGGGTGTTACAGCTCAGAAGGCAGCATTAGCTCCCTGCGAGCTGTAACCTGTTAACCCTTTCTGATGGATTACAGCGTGGGACCTGACTGTGCATCGGATTGGTAAGAATAATTTAGCTTTTTTATTTTATTTTTATTACAGTAAATGGTTTTAGCAGGAAAATAAAATATGGTCAAAAACTGTTTGATTATTTCATTAAACTTTTTTTTATTAAAGTGTGTGTGTTTGATTTTTCTTTCATACAATAGGATTAATAATTGATAGTTGTCTAATTGACAGCTCTCAATTATTAACCTGGCTTAAAGTCACCTTTCAATTGCAAGGTGGTTTTAACCCCTTATTAACCCATTCGCCACCGCTACAGGGCAATGGGAATAGACGGGCAAAGTGCCAGAAAGGGCGAATCTAATTAGAGATTTGCCCTTTCTGGGGTGGCTGGGGGCAGATGTTAGTAGCCAGGGGGGCACAAAAAAATGTACCCTCCCTAGGCTATTATTATCTGCCCCACTCGCTTGCTTTGTCTGTCTGGTGGAGAAAATACAGCGGGAGCCCACGCATTTTTTTTCAACAAATTTACACCTTTAATTAACCCCTACATGTCTGAAATTTTGCACACATACACTTATGTAATTGTAAGTTAAAACCATATATCAAAATACATGAAATGACATGGTTAAGTGTGTGTAAACAATGTATCATTTCATGTCGGCTTCTGTGATTTCACAAAAGCCGGCAATTGAATTAGCGGCTATTACAGTATGTAGAAGTGTTTGAACTATAAATATATATATATATATGTATGTGTCACAATGACATGTATATATATATATATATATATATATATATATATTGTGAGACAGTGAGAGTATGTGTGTTGAATGGGGTGTACATTTCACCTAGATACTTTGCTGACTGGTATAAGGGAAATGTATGGCTTTGTAAACCTAGTGGTAGAGAAAGGTCACTACACCTTACATTCAGTACACACTTGCAGCTCAGGCCTGAAACCACTCAGCTGTTAATTAGGAGACCAGAAGTAGGTGTCTGCGAACACAGACAGAGAGCTCGCTTAGTCACAAGAAGGAGTCTCCAGGAGTATGAGCTGTCTCAGTCTGGGTGCTCGATGTACCCCGGACACAGGAGTAGTCTCTGTGAGAATCCATGCGGATAGCTGCTGAATAGGAGGGGAGCTCTCTCAAGTCTGGACGTTGGATATGCCTTCAGACACAAAGAGGAGACTCTGTGAAACTCCATGCTGGTAAATGCTGAACATATGTGTTGTTTTGGGGACGGGCTGTTAGAGTCTGGTCCCGGATAGAGAGGGAAATTTATCTAAGTGTAGTAAGTGGCTGGACAAGCCCAGGGCTTATGTTTATGATTTGGTTTTGATTATGTTCTGTTTGCTGTGGACTTTAATAAAACTGGTTGCGGCCAGTTTTTACCAGAACTGCTGTCTGTGAATGAACTGTTTCCGTGCCACTCCGTCTACCCGGACGGCGATCCCAGAGCTATATCCCCTGAAAAGCTTACAATTGGTGCTAGAATGTGCGTGCAGCACAGTGGAGAGAGACAGCAATAAAAGGTGAAGTCTGTTGAAGCAGCAGCAGAGAAAAAAAAGTGTGTCAGCAAAAGAAACGTCTGTTGGAGCAGTCTTAACCCCTCTCTGCCATCAGACGTACTATTCCGTCCATGTGACCCTGTGTCAGTATTCCGGGTTTTCTAGGTAACTTTGTCAATGATTTTGCCCTTTGTTAAAATGGAGTTTGCTGTTTTCTGTGCCCTACTTCCTGTTCGTTTGTTTAAAACCCGGCTCAGGTGCTGGCTTCACTGCTGGAATATTCTGCTTCTGTTCCCCTGCAACCCAGCTGCTTTGTTCCTCACAGATCTTTTGTGTATTTACCAGGAAAGTGCATAACCTTATCTTCAGGTGTTTCTCAGCCACAGCAGTTTCTACCCATGGCTCTGGACATTCTCTGCATATGTAAGTTGCACAAAGTACTGTGTTATCACTAAACTGTTGACTTGGGAATTTAACCCTTGGTTCACTCCATTTGATAAGAACTGTGTTTCTGAACTGTTGCTGTTTAACCCTTTGTGCATTACCTCTGGTGAGAGCTGTTGGAACTGTTACTGGAACCTTACTGACATATGAACTTGTTGTTGGACTTCACTGAATTAAGCCACAACTGAGATTAACTTGTTCCTGGACCTCCCTGTGTTTTCTGCATACCTGGATCTGACTCTTCACACACCAGCAGTGTGTAAATCCAGCCACGTTACCTGTGCATCAGACTTACCTTGTGGTCACATTTGTGTGAGGACTCCGTCGTAAGAACTTTACCACCCTCGCTATAGAGGTTCAAAGACTTATATATCCGGATTCATATAACTGGACTTGTGTATATATATATGGACTCATTGCATGTCACTACGGGTTGTTTGAATATTGTTTTTGGGTGTTTTGCTGTTTCACAAATACATTATTTGCATTCAAAGAAACCCGTCTCTGATTGTTCATTGCCCCACGCTATCAGAATCCTCGAGTTCCTACAATAGTATTACAGGATATTCCAGCCTAAAAAAGAGGATTCTGCTGGGGCAATGACGGAGACACGGGCAGACAAATTGTTCACCATAGTTAACTCCTTGCAGCAGGAGGTGGCGGCTGCACTCAATCAGATTAGAGACTTGGAGTCTCGGGTTAACCACAATGCACAGGGGTTTGGTCAGGCTCTCCAAGATCTACGTGCTAGGTTAGGAGTCCTGGAGGCCTTACCTACTGAGCCTACCTCATCCACCAGTATGCCCAAATTGCCTCCATTCCGTTTTAATGGTGACCGAAGTCAATTCCGTGGGTTTGTTAATCAATGTATATTATTTTTTGATGTACATGCCTCCTACTACCGGTCTGATAGATCTAAGGTTCTATGTATTATTATGTTGTTGACATCACGTGCACTGGCTTGGGCAAATCCTATGGTTGAAAGTCATGATACCCGTCTAAATAATTTGGATAATTTTCTGGCAGCCATGGCGCAAATGTTCGACGATCCCAACCGCCGTGCTACCGCTGAATCTGCCTTGCTTTCCTTACGCCAGGGGAAACAGTCAGTCATAGAATATGTTACTGAATTTAAAAGGTTAGTGGTGGACACCCAGTGGGAAAACAATGCTTTATTACCAATCTTTAGAAAAGGTTTGTCAAATGCAATCAAGGATGAGCTAGCTCGTTCAGAGTCTCCACAGGAGTTTGAATTGTTTATACAGCACTGTGTACGTATTGATATCCGTTTAACTGAACGCAGACAAGAAAAATGGGCCGCTGTAAATCGCATTACTAATTACTCTCTTCCGTCCAGGGAAACCACAGGCAAAAACCCGCGAGAGGCTGAGGAGGTGCCTATGCAGGTGGACTCACTGCAGAGACGTGAGAATAATGAACGCCGCGAACACCGTCTCCGTGAGCGCTTATGTTTCTATTGTGGTCAATCGGACCATTTCCTCATCAATTGTCCTAAATGTCCTAGGCGACCCAACAAGGTGTTGGCGGTAGTAGGGGATTATGATAACACAGACGCTGAGTCTGAAGTTTCGGAAACCAGTCTACATCTAGATGCGGTTTTTCCCCCAATACTGATGCCGACTTCCCCTAAAGATCAAGGGGAGAAATATTCACATTGTTCTCTTCCTATACAGATTCAGTGGGAGGAACAGTGGATATCAAGTTCTGCCATGATAGACTCTGGAGCAGGTGGGAATTTCATGGATTCTTCTTTTGCAAAGGAACATGGTATAAAGACACAACTAAGAGCTTCACCAATCACTATGGAAACGGTGGATGGTTCCCCATTAGTTTCTGGACCAGTAGATCGGGAGACAGTGCCTCTGGAGTGTAAGATGGAACCAGACCATCAAGAAACACTTTCATTCATGTTAATATCTTCTCCTCATTTTCCTGTAATTTTAGGAATTCCCTGGTTACGGTCACAAAATCCAATCATCAATTGGGAAACCAAGGAGATAACCTTTCTCCCGAAGTGCAGTTCTACCATCAGTCCAACTGTAGCGGCTCCAGTTACCCAGAACTTGGAAGAGGTGATACAGGTACCTACTCTCCCTCTGATATATCAGGAATTCTCAGACATTTGTGATAAAAGGAAGGCAGATCAACTTCCCCCACATAGACCGTATGACTGCCCCATAGAATTGCTTCCTGGAGCAGCGATTCCTTTCGGCCATGTTTACCCGTTGGCGGCTCCGGAATTAAAATCTTTACGAGAGTATATAGATGAGAATTTAGCCAAGGGGTTTATCCGACCATCTTCTTCACCAGCGGGAGCTCCAATATTCTTTGTAAAGAAGAAGGATGGTACTCTAAGACCCTGCATTGACTACCGGGAGTTAAATAAGGTAACCATTCGTAACAGGTACCCGTTGCCCCTAATTCCAGAATTGTTGGAAAGAGTTCGCCAGGCCAAAGTATTTACCAAATTAGATCTTCGTGGGGCATATAATTTACTGCGTATACGGCCCGGAGACGAATGGAAGACAGCTTTTAGATGCCGGTATGGACATTTTGAATATTTGGTGATGCCATTCGGACTCTGTAACGCTCCTGCTGCTTTTCAACATTTAGCCAACGACATTTTCAGGGATTTATTGGACCAATATGTGGTAATTTACCTTGATGACATCTTAATCTTTTCTGACTCCTTACAGGAACATCAGGAACATGTCAAGACCGTACTTAGACGTTTGAGAGATAATCATTTGTACATCAAACTCGAAAAGTGTGAGTTCCATTGTTCTGAAATTCAATTTTTAGGCTATGTTATCTCGCCTCAGGGATTGAATATGGAGTCCAGCAAGATCCAGGCAATCTTGGACTGGCCGGTACCAGGAAACATTAAGGAGGTACAACGATTCATTGGCTTTGCTAACTTTTATAGACGGTTTATCCGAAATTTTTCAGAAATTGTCCGTCCCATCACTCTCCTCACCAAGAAGGGGAAGAAGTTTGAATGGTCTTCGCAAGCTCAGGAAGCCTTTGATCGCCTGAAGGGTTGTTTTACCACGGCTCCAATATTGATGCATCCGGATCCTGCACAGCCTTTTATCGTGGAGGTGGACGCGTCTGACTGTGCATTGGGAGCTATCCTCTCACAACGTACCGGAGACAAAGGTTTGCTGCACCCGTGTGCCTTCTTCTCTCGTAGGTTATCTTCTGCAGAACTGAACTATGATGTGGCAGATAAGGAACTTTTGGCAATTATTTCTGCCTTTAAGGAATGGAGACACCATTTGCAGGGGGCTACTCAGCAGGTAGTAGTACTCACGGATCATCGCAATTTGGAATTCCTTAAGTCTGCCAGGTGTCTTTCTCCTCGACAAGCTAGGTGGAGTTTGTTCTTGAACCAGTTTAATTTTATTATTTCGTACCGCCCAGGTTCACGTAATGGGAAAGCTGACGCATTATCCCGAATCCATACCGTGGATTCCGTGCCTGGGACCCCGTCGAAGACCATCTTGTCGGAGGCCAATTTCGTTGGAGTGCTCCGGAACCGGGACTTGTGGCAGGAGATCAAGCTGGCCTATGACGGTGACGTATTTCTTGCAGCTCCACCTGACAATGTGAATCTTGTCCTTCGGAATGGTGTGTGGCTTAGAGATCGATGTATTTATGTCCCAGAGGCTGTAAGACTTCGAGTTCTCAAATTGGTCCACGACTCTAAATTGGCTGGTCATAGGGGGGTACAGAAGACGCAGGAATTATTAACTCGTTTTTTTTGGTGGCCTACCTGCTTGAAGGATGTGAATGACTATGTCCGCTCTTGTGAAGTTTGTGCCCGGTACAAGGTTCCTCGCGTTTCACCTACTGGTCTTCTTAAACCGCTACCTGTACCGTCTCGCCCTTGGGGGTCTATTTCGATGGACTTTATTGTGGAGTTACCCACCTCTGGTGGTAAAAATACTATTTTGGTGGTAGTAGATCGTTTAACGAAAGCTGCTCATTTCATTCCGTGTGCTGGTCTTCCCTCAGCTACAGAGACAGTAGATTTAGTTATCCAGAACATTTTCCGGCTGCATGGGGTACCAGATGACATCATTTCTGACCGGGGAATACAATTTACCTCTAGATTTTGGAAAGGATTTTGTTCTGCGCTCCACATTAATGTTTGCTTGTCTTCTGCATACCATCCTCAGACCAACGGGCAGACCGAACGGACAAATCAAACCTTGGAGCAATATCTACGCTGTTACGTCAGTCATTTGCAGGACGATTGGCTGAAGCTACTTCCTCTAGCGGAATTTTCGTACAACAACTCCCAAAGCAGTTCCACGAAGGTAACGCCTTTTTTTGCCAACCTGGGTTATCATCCAAGTATTTTGCCTAGGTCTCCAGTTACGATTTCGGTACCAGCGGTTGAAGACAGAGTGATGGCGTTGCAACGTAATCTTGAAGTTTTGAAGGACTCCCTGACCACAGCACAGGAGCGTTACAAGAAGTCGGCCGATAGATTCCGGAAACCAGCACCTATGTATAAGGTAGGAGACTCAGTTTGGTTGTCCACCAAGAATCTAAAATTGGGTGTTCCTTCGCAGAAACTGGGACAGAAATTCATCGGTCCATTCAAGATCACTGGGATTGTGAGCTCTGTTGCCTGTCGGTTGAAGCTACCACGGACTTTAAAGGTACACCCAGTATTTCATGTTTCCTTATTAAAACCAGTCTCTCCTAACACATTTCAGGGACGTATCGTACCTCCCCCTCCACCAGTGTTGGTTGATGGCGAAGAACAATTCGTGGTACAGGATATTGTTAATTCGAGACTTCATAGAAACCGGCTTCAGTATCTAGTTAGATGGCAAGGTTACTCCCCTGAAAATGATTCTTGGGAACCAGTAAGTAACATCAATGCGCCTCTGAAGATTGCTCAGTTTCATCGGAGATACCCGGACAGGCCTGGTCCAGGACCGTCCGGAGGCCGTCTTTAGGGGGGGAGTAATGTCAGTATTCCGGGTTTTCTAGGTAACTTTGTCAATGATTTTGCCCTTTGTTAAAATGGAGTTTGCTGTTTTCTGTGCCCTACTTCCTGTTCGTTTGTTTAAAACCCGGCTCAGGTGCTGGCTTCACTGCTGGAATATTCTGCTTCTGTTCCCCTGCAACCCAGCTGCTTTGTTCCTCACAGATCTTTTGTGTATTTACCAGGAAAGTGCATAACCTTATCTTCAGGTGTTTCTCAGCCACAGCAGTTTCTACCCATGGCTCTGGACATTCTCTGCATATGTAAGTTGCACAAAGTACTGTGTTATCACTAAACTGTTGACTTGGGAATTTAACCCTTGGTTCACTCCATTTGATAAGAACTGTGTTTCTGAACTGTTGCTGTTTAACCCTTTGTGCATTACCTCTGGTGAGAGCTGTTGGAACTGTTACTGGAACCTTACTGACATATGAACTTGTTGTTGGACTTCACTGAATTAAGCCACAACTGAGATTAACTTGTTCCTGGACCTCCCTGTGTTTTCTGCATACCTGGATCTGACTCTTCACACACCAGCAGTGTGTAAATCCAGCCACGTTACCTGTGCATCAGACTTACCTTGTGGTCACATTTGTGTGAGGACTCCGTCGTAAGAACTTTACCACCCTCGCTATAGAGGTTCAAAGACTTATATATCCGGATTCATATAACTGGACTTGTGTATATATATATGGACTCATTGCATGTCACTACGGGTTGTTTGAATATTGTTTTTGGGTGTTTTGCTGTTTCACAAATACATTATTTGCATTCAAAGAAACCCGTCTCTGATTGTTCATTGCCCCACGCTATCAGAATCCTCGAGTTCCTACAATAGTATTACACCCTGGACCTAATTTCCATGGACGGAATAGTACGTCATGGGCGATCAGCTGCGCTCCCAGGGGGAGCGCAGCTGATCGCCGCCGGGTGTCAGCTGATTATCACAGCTGACACCCGTGACTGTGTGTCAGGAGCGGTCACGGACCGCTCCCGGCACATTAACCCTTGGCACACCGCGATCAAACATGATCGCGGTGTACCCGGGGCACAGGGGAGGATCGCACAGGGGATGTGTCGCGCTGTTCCGAGGGTCCGTCCTCCCTCCAGGTCCCCGGATCCAAGATGGCGCCGGGGTCCTGCAGGGAGGCGGCTTCCTCAGTGCCTGCTGAGAGCAGGCGCTGGGGAAGCCTGCAGCGATGCCAGAGCGATCGCTGGTGTGACAGAGTGCTGTGCACACTGTCACACCAGCGATCTGATAAAATACTGTGATGTCCCACCCTGGGACAAAGTAAAAAAGTAAAAAAAGTAAAAATAAAAAGTGTAAAAAAAAATCATAAAAAAAAAAAAAATATTCCCCAATAAATTCATTTTTTCCTGTAAATAAAAAAAACAAAACAATAAAAGTACACATATTTGGTATTGCCGCGTCCGTAACGACCCCCCCTATAAAACTGTCCCACTAGTTAACCCCTTTAGTGAACCCCTTAAAAAAAAAAAAAAAAAAGAAGCAAAAAATCAATGCTTTATCATCATACCGCCGAACAAAAAGTGAAATAACACGCGATCAAAAAGACGATACAAATAAACATGGTACCACTGAAAACGTCATCTTGTCCCGCAAAAAACGCGCCGTCACACAGCATCATCAGCGAAAAAATAAAAAAGTTATAGCTCGCAGAATAAAGCGATGCAAAAATAATGATTTTTTATATAAAATTGTTTTCATTCTATAAAAGCGCCAAAACCTAAAAAATGATATAAATGAGGTATCGCCATAATCGTACTGACCCGAAGAATAAAACTGCTTTATCAATTTTACCACACGCGGAACGGTATAAACGCCTCCCCCAAAAGAAATCCATGAATTGCTGATTTTTGTTCATTCTAACCACCCAAAAATCGAAATAAAAAGCGATCAAAAAATGTCACGTGTTCAAAAATGGTACAAATAAAAACGTCAACTCGTCCCGCAAAAAATAAGACCTCACATGACTCTGTGGGCCAAAATATGCAAAAATTATAGCTCTCAAAATGTGGTGATGCAAAAAACTATTTTTTTGCAATAAAAAGCGTCTTTTAGCGTGACAGCTGCCAATCACAAAAACCCGCTATAAATAGTAAATCAAACCCCCTTTATCACCCCCTTAGTTAGGGAAAAATAATAAAATTAAAAAAATGTATTTATTTCCATTTTCCCGTTAGGGTTAGGGTTGCGGCTAAAGTTAGGGTTAGGGTTGGCGCTAACGTTAGTATTAGGGTTAGGGTTGGCGCTAACGTTAGGATTAGGGTTGGGATTAGGGTTATGGGTGTGTTAGGGTTAGGTTTGTGGTTAGGGTTGGGACTAGGGTTATTGGTGTTTGGGGTTAGGGTTGGAGTTAGAATTGGGGGGTTTCTGCTGTTTAGGCACATCAGGAGCTCTCGAAATGTGACATGGCGTCTGATCTCAATTCCAGCCAATTCTGCGTTGAAAAAGTCAAATGGTGCTCCTTCACTTCTGAGCTCTGCCATGCGCCCAAACAGTAGTTTACCCCACATATGGGGTATCAGCATACTCTGGACCCCAAGAGTTATTGTGCAATTTGGCCTATTTCTCCTGTTACCCTTGGGAAAATAAAAAACTGGGGGCGACAAAATCATTTTTGTAAAAAAAAAATGATTTTTTTGTTTTTACGACTGTATGTTATAAAACTTCTGTGAAGTACTTGGGGCTTCATAGCGCTCACCACACTTCTAGATAAGTTCCTTGTGGGGTCTATTTTCCAAAATGGGGTCACTTGTGGGGGGTTTCCACTGTTTAGGCGCATCAGGGGCTCTCCAAATGCGACATGACGCCCCCAGACCATTCCATCAAAGTCTGCAATCCAAAACGTCACTACTTCCCTTCCGAGCCCCGACGTGCGCCCATACAGTAGTTTACTCCCACATATTGGGTATCAGCGTACTCAAGACAAATTGGACAACAACTTTTGGGGTCCAATTTCTCCTGTTACCCTTGTGAAAATAAAATATTGGGGGCGAAAAAATCATTTTTGTAAAAAAAAAAAGGATTTTTTATTTTTACGGCTGTACGTTATAAACTTCTGTGAAGCACTTCGGGGTTCAAAGTGCTCACCACACATCTAGATAAGTTCCTTGTGGGTCTATTTTCCAAAATGGGGTCACTTGTGGGGGGTTTCCACTGTTTAGGCGCATCAGGGCTCTCCAAATGCGACATGACTCCCCCAGACCATTCCATCAAAGTCTGCAATCCAAAACGTCACTACTTCCCTTCCGAACCCCGACGTGCGCCCATACAGTAGTTTACTCCCACATATTGGGTATCAGCATACTCAGGACAAATTGGACAACAACTTTTGGGGTCCAATTTCTCCTGCTACCCTTGTGAAAATAAAATATTGGGGGCTAAAAAATCATTTTTGTAAAAAAAAAAAAGAATTTTTTTATTTTACGGCTGTACGTTATAAACTTCTGTGAAGCACTTTGGGGTTCAAAGTGCTCACCACACATCTAGATAAGTTCCTTGAGGGGTCTAGTTTCCAAAATGGTGTCATTTGTGGGGGGTTTCCACTGTTTAGGCAGATCAGGAGCTCTCCAAACACGACATGGCATCCAGCCAATTCTGCGTTGAAAAAGTCAAACGGCGCTCCTTCCCTTCCAAACTCTGCCATGCACCCAAACAGTGGTTTACCCCCACATATGGGGTATCAGCGCACTCAGGACAAATTGCACAATAACTTTTGGAGTCTTGTTTCCCTTGGGAAAATAAAAATTGGGGTGAAAAGATCAATTTTGTGGAAAAAATATAATTTTTTAATTTTACGGCTCTACGTTATAAACTTGTGTGAAGCACTTGGGGGTTCAAATTGCTCACCAAAGATCTAGATAAGTTCCTTAGGGGGTCTAGTTTCCCAAATGGGGTCACTTGTGGGGGGTTTCCACTGTTTAGGCACATCAGGGGCTCTCCAAATGCAACATGGCGTCCAATCTCAATTCCAGCCAATTTTGGTTGGAAAAAGTCAAATAGTGCTCCTTCCATTCAGAGCTCTGCCATGCGCCCAAACAGTGGTTCCCCCCCACATATGGGGTATCAGCGTACTCAGGACAAATTGGACAACAAATTTTGTGGTCCAATTTCTCCTGTTACCTATGGGAAAATAAAAAATTAGTGACTAAGAGATAATTTTTGTGGGAAAAAAATAGGATTTTTTATTTTCATGCCCGGGCATTATAAACTTGTGTGAAGCACTTGGGGGTTCAAAGTGCTCACCAAAGATCTAGATAAGTTCCTTAGGGGGTCTAGCTTCCAAAATGGGGTCACTTGTGGGGGGTTTCCACTGTTTAGGCTCATCTGGGGCACTACAAACGGAACATGACCCCCATCAATGTTTGCATTCCAAAACGTTACTGCTTCTTTTCCAAGCCCTGCCGTGCGCCCAAACAGTTTACCCCCCCCCCCACATATGGGGTATCAGCGTACTCAGGACAAATTGGACAAGTTTTGGGGTCCAATTTCCTTGGGAAAAATCAAAAATTTGGGACTAAAAAATCATTTTTGTGGAAAATTGTTTTTTTTTTTTTTTCCACACCCAGGCATTATAAACTTTTGTGAAACACTTTGGGGTTCAAAGTGCTCACAACAGATCTAGATAAGTTCCTTAGGGGGTCTAGTTTCCAAAATGGTGTCACTTGTGGGGGGTTTCCACTGTTTAGGCGTATCAGGGGCTCTCCAAACACGACATGGCGTCCAATCTCAATTCCAGCCAATTTTAGTTTGAAAAAGTCAAACGGCGCTCCTTCCCTTACGAGCTCTGCCGTGTGCCCAAACAGTGGTTTTCCCCCACATATGGGGTATTGGCGTACTCAGGAGAAATTGCACAACAACTTTATCTGTCCATTTTCTCCTTTTACCCTTGTGAAAATAAAAAAAAGTTTGTAAAAGATCATTTTTGTGGCTAAAAAGTTAAATATTAATTTTTTCCATCCACGTTGCTTCAGCTCCTGTGAAGCACCTGAAGGGTTAATAAACTTCTTGAATGTAGTTTTGAGTACCTTGAGGGGTGCAGTTTTTATAATGGTGTCACTTTTGGGTATTTTCTGCCATATAGACCCGTCAAAGTGACTTCAAATGTGAGGTGGTCCCTAAAAAAAATGGCTTTGTAAATTTTGTTGTAAAAATGAGAAATCACTGGTCAACTTTTAACCCTTCTAATTTCCTAACAAAGAAAAATTTTGGTTCCAAAATTGTGCTGATGTAAAGAAGACATGTGGGAAATGTTATTTCTTAACTATTTTGTGTGACATATTTCTCTGTTTTAAGGGAAAAAAAATTCAAAGTTTGAAAATTGCAAAATTTTTAAAATTTTCGCCATATTTGCGTTTTTTTCAAAAATAAACGCAAGTTATATCGAAGAAATTTTACCACTAACATGAAGTACAATATGTCACGAGAAAACAATCTCAGAATCGCGAAGATCCGTTGAAGCGTTCCAGAGTTATAACCTCATAAAGAGACAGTGGTCAGAATTGTAAAAATTGGCCCGATCATTAACGTGCAAACCACCCTTGGGGGTGAAGGGGTTAAAGAGACAGTAGCCCTAATAGACTTTGCAAAGTAAAAAAAAAAAAAGTGTCTGCACAGCAAAGCTGAATTTTCTGTGGAAAAGACTGTGGAGTGTGTATGTCTTGAGTGAAGACTGCCGTTGTTGAGACATAGAAGTCTGACAGCATGGATGACAGCATGGAGGCGCTGTTTGAACAAATATAATAATGTGAAATGCAGGGCGCACCAATTATACACAATTAAATAAGGAGGTGCAGATCGGTAGAAAAAACAACAGCTAAGTAAGAGAGAAAGGAACTACCGCAGTAATGCACACTACTCAGATAATGGAAAGTAGAAAAACAGTCAATTTTATTGGTATACAAAGAGTAAAGTAAAACACAAGTAAAATCAGAGTGACTCTGGTCCCAAACGCCCGCCCCTAACCATGATCAAGGTATATAATGAATAATGTCTCAAAAATAACAAAAACATGAAAAATAACTGGAAAAACATATGATCATAAAATAAACATTTGGAAATATGTAATGGTCCACCTATGATGAGAGAACCTGTATGGATAGCAGAAAAAATATTAATGATACAAAAAAGTCCCTTCCTGAGGAAGCCGCACAGGCTGCGGCGTAACGCGTGGGACCTTGGTGTCCTCTGGTCCTGACTGCCCGTTTGCTCTCTCATGCCTTTATCATGAGGTTTGTTCTGGTTTATATCATGTGCTAGTGATTTTTTCATGGCTTTTGTTTCTCTTCACAATTATTGATTTGGAGCCATCTTTTTAGTTCACAGGTGGGGGACTATTTTACCCCTTATTTGGGCTTGCTTATAATTATTTGATATATTTTTTGTATCATTAATATTTTTTCTGCTATCCATACAGGTTCTCTCATCATAGGTGGACCACTACATATTTCCAAATGTTTATTTTATGATCATATGTTTTTCCAGTTATTTTTCATGTTTTTGTTATTTTTGAGACATTATTCATTATATACCTTGATCATGGTTAGGGGCGGGCGTTTGGGACCAGAGTCACTCTGATTTTACTTGTGTTTTACTTTACTCTTTGTATACCAATAAAATTGACTGTTTTTCTACTTTCCATTATCTGAGTAGTGTGCATTACTGCGGTAGTTCCTTTCTCTCTTACTTAGCTGCTGTTTGAACAAATGGCGCAAGTTAATGTGCAACATAAGACTGCCGTGGTTGAGACAGATAAGTCCGGCAGTATGGAGGAGCTCGTTGAGTACCTGGTCCAGGCCCAGCGGAGCATGCAGCAGAGCATGGAGCGGCAGCGCCTGCAGCACCAGCAGCACATGCAGCAGGCCCAGCAGCAATTCCTGAAGCAGCAGCAGGAGAATAACCGGTTGTTTTTTGAGCAGGTTGCAGCACTACAAAAGACTTGCAGCGCATCGTCCCAAAGTAATGTTGCAAAGTCACCTGCATTGTCCGCTGTAAAGAAGGCGGTAAGACGGTCCTGAAAAAGATGACACCTCGTGACGATGTGGAGGTATATCTCACTAGGTTTGAGGGACTGGCAGAGGAGAATCTGCCCCTATCTGAATGGGCCATGATGGTCGCACCCTATCTGATTGGAGAACCCCAAAGGGCCTATGCTGACCTGAGCGAGCAGGACAGCCAAGACTATGCCAAGCTGAAAGCGGAGATTCTTACCCGGCTGGGTGTTACGGTGACAGCCCGTGCCAGGGGAGTTCATGACTGGAGATGCAGTTGGGAGTCTGCAGTCAGCAAACCTGATTATGGAGTTGAAAAGGTGATAGTGGACCGCTACACCCAAACACGTCCTCCTGAGGTACAGCCAGAGGTCGGACAAGGAGACCACCAGGACGCCAATCGTCTGGTCAGCCTGATGGAGAGGGCCTTCGCCACCAAAGACTGCCTCCGTGACCAGCCGTCTGAGAGGTCGTCACTTCAGAGTTCCTGGACGCCGAACTCTCCCGGTAAGAGCGTTCCAGCTGTTGGGGTCGTGTGGGTGGGAGAGTGTGATGGACAGTGTTGGAGATGTCGTGAAATTGCAGCCAACTGTCCAATAGAGGGGGAGCCTATGTGTTGTGATGTTGGCGGATCCCTCTCTCCCTGCGCAGAGCCTGTGTGTGTCCACCTCAGCCGAAGAGACTGGACCACAGGGGTCCCCGGTGGTTGTAAATGACTGCCCAGCACAGGCCCTCTTGGACTCAGAGGAGTCCAGTGACTTCCGTATGGGACAGCCTGATTGATAGGGACTTTATCCCTGATAAACCCCTGAGTGTGGTGTGCGTCCATGGAGACACCAAAGTCTACCCAGAGACTGTCGTGGACTTGATCCCCAAACGCGGGGAGGTTTCATGTGAAGTGGGGGTAGTGAAGAACCTGGTGCCCCCCGTCATATTGGGTAATGACTTTCCCCGGTCTAAGGATCTCTGGGGGAAAAATGTTTCTGATGGACAGTGTGATGAAGCTCTTATTGAGGGTGCGCAGTCCCGAGGGGCGGAACACAATGCTAGTGGGCCGTTAAACTTATGTGATAATGATGATGATGATGATAATGATGATGATGATCATGATAATGATGATGACCATGATAATGATGCTGATAATAATAATGATGATGATCATGATAGTGATGATGATACTGATCATAATCATGATAATGATATTGATAATAATGATGACTGTGATAGTGATGAAATTCCTTTGCAGGTGATGTTGGGAGACGAGGATGGTGGTTCTCGGGAACCGAGTGTCCCTGACTTACCTGTGTCCTGTGACAATTTTGAGAGTGAGCAGTGGCGAGACCCCTCTCTTAAAACGGCACAGGAAAATATAAATGTTCTAAATGAGGTTTCCAAGAGCCTGGCTCTGAGGAGAGGTTTCCTCATGTTGCCATAAACAATAACCTGTTGTATAGGGACACTGAAGTCCAGGAGAGGTCGTGAGCCAGCTCCTAGTACCTGAGCTATATGGAAGTATAGTGCTGAGGTTGTCACATAGTCACATACTTGAGGGACCACCTGAGGGAAACCAGGGACCAGATGGTGAAGTTAATGTTGTGGATGACATGTTAACTAAGGTTCCAGATCAAGATGTGAATGAGAATGAATTGTATAACCCTGACAGTGAGCAGGATGTGAATGAAAATGAAGTGTATAACCCTGAAAGTGAGCAGGATGTGAATGAGAATGAATTGTATAACCCTGAAAGTGAGCAGGATGAGAATGAGAATGAATTGTATAACCCTGAAAGTGAGCCGGATGTGGCTGAGAAAAAGGGGTCAGACAGGGATAGTGGTAGTGATAGTGAATCATCTGATGACAATAAAGCAACCAGTGCAAATGAGGAAGGCATGGTAGCAGAGGAGGTTGAGAGTCCTGAGAAGAAAGCTGATGCTGACCTTACAGCCGGACAGAAGATGGCATCTGAAGATGTTTTACAGTTGGCCGGTTCCCTGGCGAAGACTAAGGTGAAAGGAGGAGAGCTGAGCTTTGAAGGCAGGACTCTGAGACTGAACACAGCACAAGTGGAGGCTGTTGGAAGTGGGAAGTTGTCGACGTGTGGTGTGGATCTGCATCATGCCAGGGACTCTGAGGGAGATGCTGCAGAGGTGGAAGGAGCCATAGAAGTGGTAGTCACCAAGCCAGATGCCTCATCAGAAGCTGAGGTCTCAAGTGAAACTGTGAGGAACAAGACTGAAGATATGGGGACTGACTCTGTCCAGGAATCTGTTTCTGCCGAAGACAGCGGCGTGGACGGGTTACGGTTCGGATCAGTAGCTGCAACTCGTGAAGCTCAGGCTGGAAGTTCGGCGCCCGGAGCCCCAGCGGTGTTCCCGAGTGACACCAAGGATCTGGATAAATCACAAGATGAGATTTTGAGACATCAGGCTGGCATTGGTGAGCTCAAGCGCACTTTCATGGAGTCTACATCGGAGCCACGTCCCAACAAATGGGAAAAGCGATGTGTCACTCCGTTGCCGCTGCTGACACACGGGAGCTCAGATGGCATGCAGAACGTGGTGGAAGAGAAGAATCCGGTGGGTTCTGAGTATACAGATGCAGCTATCAAGGAGAACTTGAAAGCCGGAATAAATGGAAATATTGGAGACCATAATGATGTGACTGAAGAGGTAGAATGTAAGACTGACGGTAGGGCTTCTGAGCATTTCTTACCAGAAGAGCCTGAAGAAGGGGCCGAAGACATAAAAGACGTCCAACAGGTACCAGATGAATTGATGACTTCTCAGAAAAAACTTCAAACTGTGATGAAGGAGTGTGATGAAAGCCATGAGCATCTTCGTGAGAAGGTCAATGAAGTAAAAGGAAGGATACAGGGAATCTCTTCGTTGCAAGAGCAAATGCTGCTCAATAAGTCCAAGGCTTTATATAAGAATGCTGTTGTCACGGTAGAACATTACAATTCAGCTGGAGACTTAGCGGATGATTTATGTGTACTGCAAAAGAAAAACGATCAGCTCCTTCTACAGTCCCAATCATTTGAACAGTGTAGCTTAAAATGGTCAGAGACCATGGCAGAGGAGCTTAAGGTCTGTGAAATAGACTTTATGAGTCAACCGATATTCAAGAAAATAGATGTGCTAAAGAGGGTTCAAGGGGAACTAGAGAAAAGTGAAAAACCCCCCATACCTTCTGTGATAGTTGGTGACACATGGTCAGTGCACCAAGGACAGGAGGTACGTGAGTTTCTGAGGAAGAGTCAGCAGAAGTGTTCTGATGTGCCGGGTCGTACTTCTCTGGCCAGGCACTATATCGAAACTGAGCCCGGCCCTAAGGTCAAGATGAAACCGTGCAGGATACCCGAGGCCCGCAGAGAGCATAGGCCTGGGAGGGTACAGGGTACTGCGGATGCTTCAGATGAAGAGAAAGCTGATGTTGGCTATGGCTCAGGTGAAGATACAGATGACAGTAGTGAAGATGAAGCTGATGAGGGCCATGACTGGTCCAGAGTTCACTGTCTCTTTTGGATTGTTGACCAGCCCTCCGGTCTGGATGACCAGCCCTCCGGTATGGAGAAGAGGGGGGGATATGTGAGACAGTGAGAGTATGTGTGTTGAATGGGGTGTACATTTCACCTAGATACTTTGCTGACTGGTATAAGGGAAATGTATGGCTTTGTAAACCTAGTGGTAGAGAAAGGTCACTACACCTTACATTCAGTACACACTTGCAGCTCAGGCCTGAAACCACTCAGCTGTTAATTAGGAGACCAGAAGTAGGTGTCTGCGAACACAGACAGAGAGCTCGCTTAGTCTGGACAAGGAGTCCAGGCACAAGAAGGAGTCTCCAGGAGTATGAGCTGTCTCAGTCTGGGTGCTCGATGTACCCCGGACACAGGAGTAGTCTCTGTGAGAATCCATGCGGATAGCTGCTGAATAGGAGGGGAGCTCTCTCAAGTCTGGACGTTGGATATGCCTTCAGACACAAAGAGGAGACTCTGTGAAACTCCATGCTGGTAAATGCTGAACATATGTGTTGTTTTGGGGACAGGCTGTTAGAGTCTGGTCCCGGATAGAGAGGGAAATTTATCTAAGTGTAGTAAGTGGCTGGACAAGCCCAGGGCTTATGTTTATGATTTGGTTTTGATTATGTTCTGTTTGCTGTGGACTTTAATAAAACTGGTTGCGGCCAGTTTTTACCAGAACTGCTGTCTGTGAATGAACTGTTTCCGTGCCACTCCGTCTACCCGGACGGCGATCCCAGAGCTATATCCCCTGAAAAGCTTACAATATTATATATATATATATATATATATATATATATATATATATATATATATATATATGTATTCTATGTGTATGTATCTAGTGTTTTGTGAGCTGTCAGTGTGATTTTACAGTAGCCGGGGATGAATTGCCGGCTTTTCAAAGGAGACTGGTGCGTATAAATCGGACAGCACTTGCATGGTACGAGTGCTGTGCGATGATTTCTCGCACCCATTGACTTGCATTGGCGATTATCATGCCAAAATCGCATCAAATCGCAGCATGCTGCAATTTTTTTCTCATACCAATTTCTGATGAGAAAAAAATCGCAAATGAGAACTCACCTATTGAATAACATTGGTCAGATTTGAATCCGATTTTTTTTCGGCTGAATATCATCCGTTTTCGGCGCCAGTATGAGCCCTTACCCTCAAACTACCCCTTTAAGGGTAAGACCAGACAGTGCAGCTAAACACACTGGGAGAAACCCACACTCACATGTGGAGGTGAATAGTCTCATAATTTATTGGTGTGATGTCACAGCACCTTATGACTTCATAAGTGGGTTTATGAAAGGTGAGGCCCTGTGACATCACACGTGTGTGACAGCATAAATTGTTTTCTGCCAGCTAATCTGCTGTGACACAGAAAATGAGATAGTTGTTTTTTTTTACTGTGTATTTTCAGAGATTGTTTTGCATTTTATAACAACAGAGAAAGATAAAGTGTACCACATTTGTTATGGCATAACATTCACAGTACCGTGCAGGTGATTACACATGGGATAAAAGAATAATTACCAACCTTATATCAAAGTTATTGTCCATGGCTGGTAACATTATCAAGGAAATCACATGTAGTCATAGCAAAAGTACATAATCCAAGATACAATCAGGGTGTTAGATCACATCTATACTACTAAAATCACAACATTACAACAGTAAATAGACAACGGATTAGGGAAGGAAGAGGGAATTATGGGAAAAGATATAAAAGAAGAAAAACCCCTCTGTGTGACACATCTAATGCTGATGGCAGTCCTGCATTGGAAAATTAAAGTTTAAACCAAATCACACCCAGCGGACTGTATTGCCGAGAGCCGAGCGCTCCTGTGCGATGAGAAAGGGGTTTTCCAATGAGCTAAGTACGTTTTAATTAATAGATTTCGGAATAAAAATAAGTTTCACAATTGGATGTTAACATTTTTTTACGGTGCTGACATAATCTTATAAATGTGCCTCTGCTGTGTACTGGGTAATGTCTGTGTCTGTCCGCGCAGGAACATGGTCTGATTACACCACAGCTCCTGGGCAGAGGGAGAAGCAAAAGAGTATACAGACAGGACAGCACAGGATCACAGCTCCTGGGCAGGGGAGGGAGCAAGGAGAGTATACAGACAGGACAGCACGGGATCACGGCTCCTGGG
Source organism: Oophaga sylvatica (assembly GCA_033576555.1). NCBI lineage: Eukaryota > Metazoa > Chordata > Amphibia > Anura > Dendrobatidae > Oophaga > Oophaga sylvatica. The sequence continues at coordinate 534,919,155 of JARQOD010000002.1, read as the reverse complement.
CAGGGGAGGAAGCAAGGAGAGTATACAGACAGGACAGCACGGGATCACGGCTCCTGGGCAGGGGAGGAAGCAAAGAGAGTATACAGACAGGACAGCACGGGATCATGGCTCCTGGGCAGGGGAGGGAGCAAGGAGAGTATACAGACAGGACAGCACGGGATCACGGCTCCTGGGCAGGGCAACACGCAGATTCTTTCTGTAAGGTTAAACATGTTTTAAAACAAGCACCAAAAGCTTAATATAACAGAATGAATCAGATGCGATCCCGTACAGCACATGGATGGCATCTGTGTGCTGTCTGTGTATAATATTGCAAAATATAGGAGATGTTTTGTAATTTAGTTATTTATGTATCCATCTGCGAAAAACACTGATGGTAAAATGGACACATGGACCATACACTGACACAATGATCGAAACATAATATTAACAACGATAACATTTTTTTCTCATACGTGTTTAAACATGGATGTGTGAATAAGGTCCAAGAAGGATGCCATCAGCAAAAAGACAATTTAAATTCCTCAAACTGGAGGCTAAAGGCTCTTTGCAAAGCACAACTATAAGGAGGGATAAAGGGCAACTCTGTCATAATATTACTATGAGAAGATAAGTGTGGAAGATTAACAGTTGTGGAGGCGTAGAGTGCTTGCATGGCTTGGATAAAGGGCCCAGTGATGCCATATAGCTCCGGGGAGGCTAAAGGGAATGGCCAATGCAAATGATCAAATGCCTCTCGCAGTGTCCAGACTAATGGCCCCTGCAGACAAGCATATGAGTAATCATCCGAGTTTCAATTAAAAAAATTGGACGATTTTTTGCTCATTTTCATCAGTGTGTCAGCTTACTATGTCCGTGTGACATCTGTGCAATGTCCATGTAAAAATCAGATGCCAAACGGTTGTTCTGTGTGTGATCTGATTGTTTTTACGCACCCATGGACAGGAATAGATGAGTCTCCTCCGAGGCTCAGAAGAAAGCAGTGCATTCTGATTTTTTTTATTTTCCTCACAGACAGTTGGGCTAAGAGAAAAATTGTTCATCTGGACATCTCCATTGAATAACATGGGTCAGTGTGGTGTCCGTGTGCTAAACGATCAAAAATTGGAGCGCACAAGCCCAATTTATACGCTCATCTGCATGAGACCTGAGGAGCAGACCAGACCGCATCTGTGAAGGACGGCTACAGGATCTATTGTGCATCCCTCACATGTTATCCATTGCGTGTCTGTGTGCTACAGAACCAACTTGGTCCTTAAGGATTGATTCTGGAAGAAGTGATCGCAATCTATTAGCTAGGATTTTTGTGAACATTTTCAGATGAGTGTTCAATAAGCATATGGGACAGTAGTTAACGCAATCAGAGGGGTCCTTACCCGGCTGGGAATTACAGTAATATGCGAGTTAAGCACAGAAGAGGGGAGAACCCGATATAAAGGCATTAAAAAGTGTTAACAAGAATGGGGAGAGATCTTCCTAGAAGATTTTGTAATGTAAGTATGTGAAGCCATCAGGGCCAAGGGCTTTGTCTTGTGGGAAATTCTTTAATTGTAGCCAGAAATATTTTTTTGATTGTCATTGGGGTATTAAGCATAGACAGTCCCCCTCAGGTTAGGGACAGCAGCCAGCATGAATCTAGGTAAGTGTTAATGTCTTTGGATTACACATCAGGGTCAGGAGGAAGAGAAGGTAAAGAATATAGACGAGAGTAATAAACATAAAATATGTCTGATTGCTTTTTTGGGTCATAGATTAAATGGTTCTGTGCATTCTTGACAGCAATTGAAGGGAACTGATGACCGAGAATGAGCCCTGTTGCCTTTCATTGTATCTTTGTATATCAGCATTCATAGTTAAGGCTGGGTCTCACATAGCGATACACCAGCGATCCCGACAACGATCAGGATCGCTGGTGTGTCGCTACATGATCGCTGCTGAGCTGCCACACAGGCAGCGATCAGCACAGCGACACTGCGGGTAAACATCGCTTAGTTACCCGCAGTGTACGTTGGATACCAGCGCCCTGATGCAGGGAGCTGGTAACCAAGGTACACGTCGGGTTTCCAGGCGCTGCGCGGTGCCTGGAAACCCGCTGTGTACCTTGGTTACCAGCTCCCCTGCATCAGGGCGCTGGTATCCAAGGTACACAGCGGGTTTCCAGGCACAGTCCCGCGCCTGGAAACCCGCTGTGTACCTTTGTTACCAGCGGATCGCTGGTCTCCCGCCTGTCACACGCAGCGATGCGTGCCTGCCAGCGGAGACCAGCGATCAAAAAAATGTTCAGGACATTCAGCGATGATCAGCGATACCCAGCAGGGGGGCTGATCGTCGCTGAATGTCACACACAGCGATATCGCTGGGGAGATCGCTGCTGCGTCACAAAACTAGTGACTCCGCAGCGATCTCGCTAGCGAGATCGCTGTGTGAGACGGGGGCTTTAGCAAGGCCGAAAAAAGACATTTGTCCATCCAGTTCAGCCTACATTCTAGCCACTTTTTATATGGAAAGATCCTTCATCTGTGCCCGCTCATCAGTGTTCGCCTAGTAGGAAATAATAACATTTTATATTCTAGAACTTTGAGGCCAGAAGAAAGGGTCATATATTCCCAAAGAGTAAAAACAGAAGGAAAATAATTTTTATTGAGATGAAAAGTCTTCTAATTGATGCTGAAGTTTAGCTCTAGGAACCAATCATTTAATCTCCAATCATACTCCCTCACTGGAGTAGAAACCGAGTAATACTGGTGCATGGTCTGACCACAATATTTAACCAGTCTTGGGATTAAGAAGCTATTGTCAAACCTAGAAATTTTTAAAAAATCTACTCTATTCATCTATTCACGTATGGGTAGAGTGAGGACGGGAGTAAAATGACTATTGCCTAGAAGATGGATTAGACATACTCTATAGGTCATATAGACCTTATCTATGAATCAACTTGTGAAAGCCATTCATTTATCTGAGCAGGATCAGTAAAGCAGGATGGGCGTGTAAAGAACGTCTATCAATAATGTCTGAGTCAGGTAACTGCTGCGACATCACAATGGTGTCATTTGGAAACGCTTTTATGCCATCAGTGGTGGGCTTCAGATGATAAGATGCTCTGAAATCACAATCGAGTTTTAGGGGTAAGAAGCTGAATGACATCACATGTGGGTTTCAAGCTTGTATCACTGTACCAAATAAAAAAGATGTTGTGACATCACTACTATTCTTGTGCCTGGTAAAATAGTGTGACATCCTAACCCAGGAGTAGGCCATGTGCGCTCAGATTTAACTGTTGGAAATCAAGGACCCAAATTCTGTTATTGAACATGTTTTGCAAGAACATCCAGAAAACCATCCAGTCTGCATATTGAGCTTCTGGTTTGTCTTTTTTTCCTAAGTCACATGGCAGGCTCATTAATGGGTCGATATTGACTTTTAGGCGGCATTAGAGTTCTAGTGTTCTTCCTCTCTGAAGAGGCAATTTGCATATTACATGAACTCTAGAATGAATAAAATTGATACCTCTATACCAGACCTGAGCGATCTGGTTTTCTGGCTGGTCCAGTCCAGCACGTGGGCCAAAATACCCGAAGGAATGAAAGTGGCCCATGGGCTGCACCTTGCCCCTCCCCTGTCACCGCTATCTGCATCCTGAGGATCTAGACAGCAGTGAATACATTGGTGGCGGACGGGCCGCCAGCTCCATCTTCCACCAATCAGAGTGTGAGACACCAGACGTGATTATGCAAATTCCTCTTGCTGTTGCTGAGACTCGTGCACAGGAGACAGAAGCAGAACACTGGGGGAACGGGAGCGAAGGGATTTGTGTTGTTTTTTTACGTATATGGAATATTTGTATGTATATAGGAGGCTATGTGGGGTTGACACTGGATATACTGTATGGAGGCTATGTGCGGTTGACACTGTATATGTGGAGGCTATGTGCGGTTGACACTGTATGTGGAGGCTATGTGCGGTTGACACTGTATATGTGGAGTAGACACTATATACTATATGGTGGCTATGTGGGGTTGGCACTGTATATGTGGAGGCTATGTGGGGTTGACACTGTATATACTGTATGGAGGCTATGTGCGGTTGACACTGTATATGTGGAGGCTATGTGCAGTTGACACTGTATATGTGGAGTAGACACTATATACTATATGGAGGCTATGTGGGGTTGACACTATATGTGGAGGCTATGTGGGGTTGACACTGTATATACTATATGGAGGCTATGTGCGGTTGATACTGTATGTGTGGAGTTGACACTATATGCTGTATGGAGGCTATGTGCGGTTGATACTGTATATGTGGAGTTGACACTATATACTGTATGGAGGCCATGTGGGGTTGACACTGTATATGTGGAGGCTATGTGGAGTTGACACTGTACAATGCTTTTGTGCTGTTTCAATCCGCAGTCAATACAGGGGACCTTCCTTCACTTTCTGGAGGAAGTAATCAAGGCCCTAATATTTGCCACTCAGAAAGGTGAGGGTCCCAAGACTTTGAAACTAATAGTGCTCGTATTGTCCCAAGTCAACATTTTCCAGCAAAAGGTCCCCAAACAGCGAAGAACAAAAAAAAGTGCAGAGTATGCTCCAAGAGGGATTCTGAAAAGGCATTTACAATTGTCAAACCTGCCCTTAGCAACCTGGCCTTTGCATTAAGGATTGCTTTATAGAGTGCCACACATCCACAAATTAACAGTTTTTACCTTGCTGACACAACACACTTTTGATGTACCCCGCATATCTTACACATAACACCACATTATAAATTCATACACCACTAAGACCAAAACTATCATTACTATAACTATGCCTCTTGATAAATTCCTTGAGGGGTCTAGTTTCCAAAGTGGTGTCACTTGTGGGGGGTTTCCACGTTTAGGCACATCAGGGGCTCTCCAAACATGACATCCCCTCTCGATTCCAGACAATTTTGCTTTCAAAAAGTCAACGGTCACTCTTTCGCTTCCGAGCTCTGCCGTGCGCCCAAACGGTAGTTTTCCCCCACATATGGGGTATCAGCATATTCAGGAGAAATTGCACAACAAATTTTGGGGTCCATTTTCTCTTGTTATCCTTGTGAAAAAAAAATGTGGTCTAAAGTAAAATTGTTGTGAATGTTCAATCCTTCCACATTCCATTAATTCCTGTGCAGCACCTGAAGCGTTAATAAACTTCTTGGATGTGGCTGTGAGCACCTTGAGGGGCAGTTTTTAGAATGATGTCACTTTTGGGCATTTTCTATCATATAGACCCCTCAAAGCCAATACATTGAAGTGTTCCAGAGTTATTACCCCAGAAAGTGACATGGGTCAGAATTGTAAAAAAAAACAGGGGTTCTAGAAATGTCTGTTTAGATTATGGGGAAAAAAGCCCCCACTGGTGAGAGTTGTCACCCACAGTAACAGTATGAGGCTAAAAATCACAGGAGATTGCTATTGGCAACATCTAATGTTTGCAAAAATGTCTCCCACCCCCCCTCACATGCAGCACGACCCCTACTGTACAGGACGCTGCACTTCCCTACAGCACAGACCCGCTGGTAATCCTCGCGAGATTCGTGTGACGTCCCAGCCTCGGTCTCCATGGAGACCCGACAGCTTTGCTCGGATGAAAGAAGCCTCGTGAGGCGGAGATCGGCGGCAGCGGCGGCCCCGGTGATGCTGGTGTGTGGCCGGGCAGCCCCGGGACCCCTCCTGCCGTGCAGTACCCGGGAGCAGCAGCTGCAGCCCGGCCTCCAGGTGAGAGCAGGATCCGGGGGCGGAGGCAGTGGCAGCTTGACGGTTGTCATGGCAGCTGTCATTAATGCTGCTTAGAGGAGAGAAGATCGGCGCGTGCAGGGCAGGGCTGCCCGTGGGTGAGTGGGACAGCGTGGAAATCTATATCTGGTGTGTGCTTACAGAGAATGGCCCTGTTCACAGATTCCATGATGTCTCTGCATTTATATCCCATCAGCTACACAGTGATGGGTGGTGTGGAGCTCTGGTATAGCACAGCCCCCCTATATTCTACAGCCCCCTATATTCTACAGCCCCCTATATTCTACAGCCCCCCTGTATTCTACAGCACCCTATATTCTACAGTGCCCTATATTCTACAGCCCCCCTATATTCTACAGCCCCCTATATTCTACAGCCCCCCTGTATTCTACAGCACCCTATATTCTACAGCCCCCTATATTCTACAGCACCCTTATATTCTACAGCCCCCTATATTCTACAGCCCCCCTATATTCTACAGCCCCCTATATTCTACAGCCCCCTATATTCTACAGCCCCCCTATATTCTACAGCCCCCTATATTCTACAGCCCCCCTGTATTCTACAGCACCCTATATTCTACAGCACCCTTATATTGTACAGCCCCCTATATTCTACAGCCCCCCTATATTCTACAGCCCCCTATATTCTACAGCCCCTTATATTCTACAGCCCCCCTATATTCTACAGCCCCCTATATTCTATAGCCTCCTATATTCTACAGCCCCCCTATATTCTACAGCACCCTATATTCTACAGCACCCTATATTCTACAGCCCCCCTGTATTCTACAGCACCCTTATATTCTACAGCCCCCTATATTCTACAGACCCTATATTCTACAGCCCCCTATATTCTACAGCCCCCCTATATTCTACAGCACCCTATATTCTACAGCACCCTTATATTCTACAGCCCCCTATATTCTACAGCCCCCCTGTATTCTACAGACCTCCCTGTATTCTACAGCCCCCCTATATTCTACAGCCCCTATATTCTACAGCCCCCTATATTCTACAGCCCCCCTATATTCTACAGCCCCCTATATTCTACAGCCCCATTATATTCTACAGCCCCCTTATATTCTACAGCCCCCCTATATTCTTCCGCCCCCTATATTCTACAGCCCCCCTATATTCTACTGCACCCTATATTCTATAGCCCCCTTATATTCTGCAGCCCCCCTATAATCTACAGCCCCTATATTCTACAGCCCCCTTATATTCTACAGCCCCCCTATATTCTACAGCCCCCCTATATTCTACAGCCCCTTTATATTCTACAGCCCCTTTATATTCTACAGCCCCCTTATATTCTACAGCCCCCCTATATTCTACAGCCCCACTATATTCCACAGCTCCCTATATTCTACAGCCCCACTATATTCTACAGCCCCTATATTCTACAGCCCCCTGTATTCTACAGCCCCCCTATATTCTACAGCCCCCTGTATTCTACAGCCCCCCTATATTCTACAGCCCTACACCCCCTATATTCTACAGCCCCCCTGTATTCTACAGCCCCTATATTCTACAGCCCCCCTATATTCTACAGCCCCCCTATATTCTACAGCCCCTATATTCTACAGCCCACTATATTCTACAGCCCCCTATATTTTACAGCCCCACTATATTCTACAGCCCTCTATATTCTACAGCCCCCTTATATTCTACAGCCCCCCGTATTCTACAGCCCCCCATATTCTACAGCCCCCCTATATTCTACAGCCCCCTATATTCTACAGCCCCCCTATATTCTACAGCCCCCTTATATTCTACAGCCCCCCTATATTCTACAGCCCCTTCATTACAGAGCCCCTATATTCTACAGCCCCCTATATTCTACAGCCCCCCTATATTCTACAGCCCCCTATATTCTACAGCCCCCCTATATTCTACAGCCCCCTATATTCTACAGCACCCTTATATTCTACAGCACCCTTATATTCTACAGCCCCCTATATTCTACAGCCCCCCTATATTCTACAGCCCCCTATATTCTACAGCCCCCCCTATATTCTACAGCCCCTATATTCTACAGCCCCCTATATTCTACAGCCCCCCTATATTCTACAGCCCATTATATTCTACAGCCCCCTTATATTCTACAGCCCCCCTATATTCTTCCGCCCCCCTATATTCTACAGCCCCCCTATATTCTACTGCACCCTATATTCTACAGCCCCCTTATATTCTGCAGCCCCCTATAATCTACAGCCCCTATATTCTACAGCCCCCTTATATTCTACAGCCCCCCTATATTCTACAGCCCCCCTATATTCTACAGCCCCTTTATATTCTACAGCCCCCCTATATTCTACAGCCCCCCTATATTCTACAGCCCCACTATATTCCACAGCTCCCTATATTCTACAGCCCCACTATATTCTACAGCCCCTATATTCTACAGCCCCCTGTATTCTACAGCCCCCCTATATTCTACAGCCCCCTGTATTCTACAGCCCCTATATTCTACAGCCCCCTATATTCTACAGCCCTACACCCCCCTATATTCTACAGTCCCCCTGTATTCTACAGCCCCTATATTCTACAGCCCCCCTATATTCTACAGCCCCCCTATATTCTACAGCCCCTATATTCTACAGCCCCCCTATATTCTACAGCCCCTATATTCTACAGCCCACTATATTCTACAGCCCCCTATATTTTACAGCCCCACTATATTCTACAGCCCCCTATATTCTACAGCCCCCTTATATTCTACAGCCCCCCCGTATTCTACAGCCCCCCTATATTCTACAGCCCCCTATATTCTACAGCCCCCCTATATTCTACAGCCCCCTTATATTCTACAGCCCCCCTATATTCTACAGCCCCTTCATTACAGAGCCCCATTTATTACAGAGCCCCCTTTATTACAGAGCCCACCTTCATTACAGAGCCCCATTTATTACAGAGCCCCCTTTATTACAGAGCCCCCTTCATAACAGAGCCCCCTTTATTACAGAGCCCACCTTTATTACAGAGCCCCCTTTGTTACAGAGCCCACTTTTATTACAGCCCCCTTCATTATAGAGTCCCCTTTATTACAGCCCCCTTCATTATAGAGTCCCCTTTATTACAGCCCCATTACTACAGAGCCCCCTTTATTAGAGTCCCATTTATTATAAAGCCCACTTTTCACACTCACTTTAGTACAGAATCTCCTTTCTTATAGATCCCACCTTTATAACAGTATCACCTTTATTATAGAGCCTCCCTTTATTGCAGGGCACCATTTATTACAGAGCTCCTCTTTATTAAAGTGTCCCCTTTCTCACAGAGCCCCCTGTATTACCCAGCTCCGGTGCAGAATGCTTTTGGTGACTGTCATGATAGCGGTTAGTTGTCAGCTGGCAGTGTGACTAGTAGTACTGATCTGGCCCGCACGCCCGGCCCGCCGGCCTGTGTTCTGCGCATTCTCAGGGGGCACTGAGTGCAGTCCGCAAGGAATGACACAATTGCACTGATTCATTGCGCGTCCTTTTAGTCTTCATATGTGATAGATGGTCCTGTGTTTTTTCAGTGTTCTGGATCCATTGATATATTTTTTCCAGAACCCCCTTTAAGGGCTCACACCCGTCACTGCAAAAAAGGACGGTCCTGTATTGTTCCTGAAAGTCGGATGAGTGTCGTACAAGTGGCATGTGATTTTCATGCGAGTACAATCCGATTTTAATAACCTAGCATCCGACTGACATGTGAATGCAATCCGCACGCAATGTGATTCTAACATGTGCTTTTACATCGAGTTATTCTCTGTGTCATTTACACAGCGTTTTCCAAGGACATATTCTTCAATATATATATATACACTTACTATGTAATGCAGCGGTGATCACACAGGGCGGGACCCAGGTTAGTCCAACTTAAGTATTTTGGCCACTCAGAACAAAAAGACAAATGTTATCCTCCGGATCGTCCATAATAGTCTGTAACGCTCTGTTGCCGTGGGCGACTGCACCACCACAGCTCTCATGGGTGCGTCAGTGGCGTTGCCTTCTCTGGCCTGTGCTCAGTCTTCACACAGACCTGTCCTGCATGGAGCTTCCCGCTCAGATCCCTGCAAACCGCACACTGACCACCCGAAGCTAAACAGAAAGTTTTATTGGAGTCATCAACCAAAAATGTGCCCCCCACCCGCTCCCCCATCCCACTAGTGGCCTGTTCTGGATGATCCCAAACTATCAAACCTGTAACACAGTATTCCCGTCTGGTACTTTAATGACGTGTCTAAAGGATTGGCCATAATTGTATAGCGGCCGCCATCAATGGAGTGAAGGTTGGAATTACCATACAAAGGAACTGCGCCAACCTTTCCTCTGACAGCGCCGCGCCCAGACCACGTCTCTGATAGATGCAGACGCTATTGGCGGGATCCACATCTGTGGTACGTTTATGGCACATCCTGTGAACACCATATAAGCTCGGCTCTGCTGCGTCTCTACATCACCCACCACTTCATGCTGAGTCCCATGACTAGTTGTTATGCCGTGTTCACATATAGCAGAAATCCTGTGTCCTGTCTGCATATTTTCTGCTGGTGTCCGCACCGTAATAAACAACAATCTGCGCTGATTATATTTTTTTCGTATTTTTTAATGTAATTTCTTATTAACTTGATGCTTTTTTAATGCAGTTTTAAAGCAATGTTTTTTAATGCTTTTGTTTTTTTTTTCGTACAGAAAGGTTTGATTCCACACTTAAAAAACAAGTGCGTTTTCCAGGCTTCCCATAGAAGCTTATAAAGAAAAATTGCACAAAAAATTTACAGCTCAGCCGTGTCTTTAGATGCACAAGTTTTCATGAACTCACATCTACTTTGCTTCGATGACAGTTAAAGTCAGCAAAATTTCTGCACAAAAAAATGCTGTATGTACGCTATGTGGGAACATGGCCTTAGGGACCATTTAGGCCACATTCACACCTTCAGTATTTGGTCAGTATTTTATATCAGTATTTGTAAGCCAAACCAGGAGTGGAACAATCAGAGGAAAAGTATAAAGCCAGAGTCACACCAGCGTATCACATCCGATGCAAGAGCATCGGATTTAATATGTTAATGACCCTCAGTCCTGCTCTGCTGCAAGCGAGAGCCAAGTGTCATGCTACTGTGCTCCGAGCCTCTTACACAGAGAATGTCAGCTGATGACCGCGCTGTTGCTGTAATGCGCTCCCCATAGTCCTCTATATAGTACAATGCTTTCTCCATAGCTCTCCATACAGTATAATGCACTCCCCATAGGCCTCTATATAGTACAATGCTCTCTCCATAGCTCTCCATACAGTATAATGCACTCCCTATAGGCCTCTATATAGTACAATGCTCTCTCCATAGCTCTCCATACAGTATAATGCACTCCCCATAGTCCTCCATACAGTATAATGCACTCCCCATAGTCCTCCATACAGTATAATGCACTCCCCATAGGCCTCTATATAGTACAATGCTCTCTCCATAGCTCTCCATACAGTATAATGCACTCCCCATAGTCCTCCATACAGTATAATGCACTCCCCATAGACCTCTATATAGTACAATGCTTTCTCCATAGCTCTCCATATAGTATAATGCACTCCCCATAGGCCTCCATACAGTATAATGCACTCCCCATAGGCCTCTATATAGTACAATGCTTTCTCCATAGCTCTCCATATAGTATAATGCACTCCCCATAGGCCTCCATACAGTATAATGCACTCCCCATAGGCCTCTATATAGTACAATGCTCTCTCCATAGCTCTCCATACAGTATAATGCACTCCCCATAGTCCTCCATACAGTATAATGCACTCCCCATAGTCCTCCATACAGTATAATGCACTCCCCATAGGCCTCTATATAGTACAATGCTCTCTCCATAGCTCTCCATATAGTATAATGCACTCCCCATAGGCCTCCATATAGTATAATGCACTCCCCATAGGCCTCCATATAGTGTAATGCACTCCCCATAGGCCTCCATATAGTATAATGCCCTGCTCATAGGTAGGCTTCAATACAGTATTATGCAATCCCCATAGGCCATTATATACGCTGCGTTCAAAGCGCTGCTATATCCGGAACGTTGGCACATAGCCTAAATGTCATCTATAATATGTACAAATCCATTAAGAAAAAAAAGGAAAACTTTTCCGAGGGGGTGAAAAAAATAGGATAATATGGCTGCATACGTATGAACACCCACTTATAACTGAGGATGTACCGGGGTTCAGAATTATCCAATCACTTTTAAACTCATGTTAAACAGTATTCAGTACACAGCTGCCATCATTTAAGGTGAATCTTATTAATTCCATATAAAGTTTTGTACAAAAATTTTCAAAGGCATTAGATATATCATGGAATACTATGAAGTCTGTCATCAAGAAGTGGCTTAAATTTGGCACATCAGTGACATTACCTACAACTGAATGTTCCTCAAAGATAGATGAAAAGACAAGAAGAAAATTTGTCTAGAAGGTGACCAAGAGGCCTCAGGCAACATTAAAGCAGTTGCAGGAATATCTGGCAAGTACTTGTTGTGTACTGCAAATGGCATCAATTTCCCATATTTTTCATATGTCCAGTCTGGAATAGGATGGAAGGTTTTTTTTTCACTAAGAAAAACATCCAAGCCCCAATATGTTTTGCTATAACCTACATTAAATCTGCCAAAAGCATGTGTGAAAACATGTTATGGTCTGATGAGACCAAGGTTGTAAATCTTTGGCCATTATTCCAAAAGGTATGTTTGTAGTAAAGCCAACACTGCACACAGGGCCGGCGTCAGCACCCGGCACACCCGGGCAAGTGCCGGGGCCCTGAGCAGGCGGGGGGGCCCACTCGCAGTCTGGCACCCCCGCGCCCGTTAGCGGAGCAGAGCGGTGTCAGCGCCGCCACTGGGCCCCCCCCCCCGCTTGCTCAGGGCCCCGGCATCAGCTGGCACAATACTTACCTCTCCCGTGCCTCCGCTGCCGCAGCTCCGGGCTCCAGGGGGCGCCGGCGCTTCCTCTCACAGCCGGCCGCTGAATGACGTCATCATTCAGCGGCCGGCTGTGGCACAGAGCGCGGGGACGCCGGACAGGTAAGACGTGTGTGTGTGTGTGTCTCTGTGTGTATGTAGTGTGGTGCTTTGTGTGTGTATGTATGTGTGTGTGTGTGTGTGTATGTGTGTGTGTATATATGTGAGAGAGTGCTTGTGTGCTGTCTGTGTGTGATGATGGGCAGGCATTGCTGATAATGGGGAGGCATTGATGATGATGATGGGGAGAAGATGATGATAATGGGCAGGTATTGATGATAATGGGCAGGCATTGATGATGGGGAGAAGATGATGATGGGCAGGCATTGATGATGATGGGGAGGAGATGATGATGGGCAGGCATTGCTGATAATGGGGAGGCATTGATGATGATGGGGAGAAGATGATGATAATGGGCAGGCATTGATGATAATGGGCAGGCATTGATGATGGGGAGAAGATGATGATGGGGAGGAGATGATGATGATGGGCAGGCATTGATGATAATGGGGAGGCCATGATGATGATGGGGAGGCAATGATGATGATAAGGAGGCAGTGATGATGATGGGGAGACAATCATGATGATAATGGGGAGTCTTTCCACAGCGCCCTTTCCTGAGCCGTAACAGTGCAGAACGCAGTACAGCGCAGAGGAGAGCTCCATATTTTGTATGGAGCATTATATGGGGACCAGTATCCTGTATGGAGTATTATATGGGGACCAGTATCCTGTATGGAGCATTATATTGGGTCCAGTATTTTGTATGGAGCATTATTTTGGGTCCAGTATTCTGTATGAAGCATTATATGGGGGGTGACATCCTGCATGGGGTATTATATGGGTGATGAGGGGGAGACTGTGGTGCCCATAATATTGTATGGAGGACTGTACTGTCCAGTCTGTTCTGTGCGTTGTGAGGATTTGGCGGTTTTTGAGCTATTGTACAATTTACAATAGATATCACTCATGTAATGGAAGAAGTGAAGTATTTGGCATTGTACTGTACCTATATTTCTCTGCTGTATCTGTGCATCATGAATCGTGGTCTGTGTTAAAGGGGCCCGCTGAGGCTCTTTCGCCCGGGGCCCATAAAAACCTGGAGCCGGCCCTGACTGCACACCACCAAAAGAACAGCATACTCGCAGTGAAGCACGGTGGAGGAAGCATTGTGCTTTGTGGCTGTTCTTTTGCCAGCTTGAATTGGGGCTTTAATCAAAATGGAGAGAATTATAAACAGTTCCAAATATCAGTAAATTTTGCATCAAAACAATCAGGCCTCTGCTAAATAGCTAAAAATTAAGAGGAATTTCACCTTTCAGCACTACAACAATCTTAAGCTAACTCCAAATCAGCAAAATAATGGTTTCACCAGAAGAAGATCAAAGTTTTTTATTTGCCCAGCCAAGGCCCAGACCTGAATCTACTTTACTTGAAAATCTGTGGGTGACCTGAAAAGGTCACTATAAACAGGAGATGCACTTACAATCTGACAGATTGGAGTGCTGCAAGGAAAAGTGCGCAAAGATTGCCAATTCTAGATGTGCCATTCTGATAGACTCTTACCCAAAAAGACTGAATACTGTCATAAATTCAGAGGATATTTCAACAAAGTATTAGCATGAGGATGTGCATATTTATGCAACCACATTATTTTGGTCCTTTATTTTTCTTTTTCCACCTGAAAAGATTTCAGTTTTCTTTTTCACTTGCATTGTACAGATTATGGGTGACATCAGTGGTGGAAAAAGTTCTGGAATTTTTGTGGTGGCCTTAGAAAGCCAAAATTTGATCTTCTAGCTCTTTTACCTTTTCCTGCCCTGCAACGTACATTTACCGTATTTTTTGGACTACAAGACGCACCGGACCATAAGACGCACCCCAAATTTTCAGAAGGAAAATGGGGAAAAAAAAATAATTTGTCAAATGGGGGTCTGTCTTACAGTCCGAATTCAGCTTACCAGTGAAGGGATCAGCACAGGTAGAGGAGTGGTCACTGGGGTCGTTCGGTGGTCCAGGCTGGTGCGGTGGTGGTGCTCTGTGGTGTGGCTGTGCTCTGTGGGTGGCTGTGCTCTGTGGGGTGGTTGTGCACTGTGGGGTGGCTGTGTTCTATGGTGTGGCTGTGTTCTGTGGGGTGGTTGTGCACTGTGGGGTGGCTGTGTTCTGTGGGGTGGCTGTGCTCTGTGGGGTGGCAATATACTCACAAATCCGGTGGCGGTCCCAATGCAGCCTCCCTGTGGTGCGGTGGTGTCGGGGCTGCAGCGGTGCTCTGTGCTGCGTGGGGGGCTCTGCTGGCATTTTGTCCTAGCCCGAAAGCCACCCGCAGCTCCGCTGCTGCAACGTGGTGGCCTCCTGAAAGATGGCCGCCAGGGGCCTCCAGTGGCGGTCCCGATGCAGCCTCCCTGTGGTGCGGTGCTGTCGGGGCGACAGCGGGGCTCTGTGCTGCGTAGGGGGCTCCGCCGGCATTTCGTCCTAGCCCGAAAGCTTCCCGCAGCTCCGCTGCTGCAACGCGGAGGCCTCCTGAAACATGGCCGCCAGGGGCCTTCGGAAAGATGGCCGCTGGAGGCGGCGCATGCTCAGATTCAGATCTCCGCAACGAGATCTTGTCCTGAGATCTCGTCTCCCGAGATCTCGGGAAGAGATCTCGTTGCCGAGATTTGAATGAGTATGCGGTGGCCATCTTTCAGGAGGCCCCTGGCGGCCATCTTTCAGGACGGCACCGCGTTGCAGCAGCGGAGCTGCGGGGGGCTTTTGGGCTAAGACGAAATGCCGGCGGAGCCCCCCACGCAGCAGAGAGCCCCGCTGCTGCCCCGACAACACCGCACCACAGGGAGGCTGCATCGGGACCGCCACCGGAGGCCCCTGGCGGCCATCTTTCAGGAGGCCACCGCGTTGCAGCAGCGGAGCTGCGGGGGGCTTTCGGGCTAGGACGAAATGCCGGCGGAACCCCCACGCAGCACAGAGCCCCGCTGCTGCCCCGACACCACCGCACCACAGGGAGGCTGCATAGGGACCGCCGCCACCGGATTTTTAGGTATATTGCGACCATAAGACGCACCCCCATTTTCCCCCAAAATTTTGGGGGAAAAAAGTGCGTCTTATGGTCCGAAAAATACGGTAACTGCTGGAAGCACTGAAAGGGAACCTGTCAGTAAGATCAATGCTCTCAAACTGGATAATATGGTATGCAAATCTTTGAAAGCTATATGAGGTGTTAAGGGCTTTGGGCGTGACCGAGAACTTGTGGAGCCTCTGCCTCTTGAGATTGTTTCCCTTCCCAGCACCATCCTCTTTAGGTTAATCAATAGCTCACTGTGTGATGGTAGGTGCCAGGCAAGGAAATCAATCAAGGTAAAGAGGCTGGGAAACAACCTCAGGAGACAGATTCCTGGTAAGTGCTCCGTCATGTCCAGAGCACTTTAAACTTCATTTGCATATGAATTTAAATGCTGATTTCTTGGGAATGCAATAACAGATAAAGAAAAATGGTGTTCATGGATTTAGCTTTCAAAGTAAGAAAAACAAACCCTCATACAGCTCCAATGACAGAAAATAAGAATTATGGCTGTAAGAATGTAGTGACACAAACCTATTGATGTGATTACATTTATTTACGAAAGAGTTAGAAAAGTTTATCAGTAAATCATACGTACCCCATAAATGGAGGCATTCAAAATTACAATTAATTCTGCAAAAAATAATGAAATAAAGAAAGTTATTACTTTTTTAAAAACAAAAATGAAAAAACATCAAACCAGAACGCATCCTCAAGGAGTTAAAGGATGGGAAGCAGTGGCGTGCAGCGGAGTGGTGACTGAATGCCAGCTTGTACTCCGCTCTACTATTGTGGGAGCGACCTGCCAAATATCTATCTATGAAGTTCCGGTTTGCGTGTGGACTTATTACCATGCTGTGGATAACTGACGGATTTTTATTTTTTTGATTCATGTATTTATAGAGGAACAGCATAGTTTTTCGAAAAAAATGAGCAGGAAGGAGGAATCGGATTCTGATGGCGTTGCAGAATATGAAGATGATTTTGAGAAGGACCTTGACTGGTTAATAAATGAAGAGGCGGAGAAGTATGGAGGTTCTCAGGTATTATTTGCATACAGATGAGCCTTCTTTATGAAATCTAACTCATGACTAGATTAAAATAAAGTCATCGTTGATATGTGTCAGATTTGTCTATACTCATCGATGCCAGAAAGCCCCCATCGGCTATTGCTAATGCAGTAATTCTGTCTTCCATCCACTTGATGACTGGTGTGGCTGCAGATTCTTCACTCATGGTTGGAATCTCCCATGCATTGTGTTGGGTAATGTTGCTGCCCTGCTTGTACTTCTCCGTGGCCGTTAACACCCTTTCAGTCACGTAATGACATTTGATGACATATGTGAAATCATTTTCATATTAAAGTTGGAAAAGATTACAAAAATCATACATTTCTAATTTTAATGTCATGTAATATTACATTTAATATGTTATATCTTATTTAAGTGTGATGAAGAACCCAACGAGTGGCAACCAGACTCCAAAAAATCTATAAACGAGGAAAGTGAAAAGTCATTAAGCGATGAAAATGAGATCGTTCACAATGAGACAAGTACAAGTAGAAAACCCAAACTTGACCCTGTATCTGAAAGTGAAGAAGGAGAAACAGAAGATGAAGAAGCAAAACGATACATCGCAGAGAAGATAGAAGAAGCCAACAAGAAACTGGAAATGGAAGCCCTGGATGAAAACCGAGAGAGAAGACTAAAATTCAAGGAAAATTTGGTTGATCTGGAAGTTCCGCCCTTAGATTTCCCTGATAGTGACAGAACTGAAAGTTTCGCAGAAGATGAGGTTGTAGATGGCATGTGTCAATTACAAGTAGATGAAGCGCCAGTGCATGGCAGGGAGCATAGCAATATAGATAGCGGCACTGGCGACAAGCCTAAAGATGCAAGAGTACTGGTTGAGAAAGATGGAAAGTTCGAACTTGTAAATTTACGGGACATTGAGAGCCAATGTTCTTTACCTCCTATAAGTAACAATAAAGATGGCCATAAATCATCATCTCAATCAGATCGATCTGGAACCTCGGCTAACAGCTATAAGAAAACTCCCAGTATTAGTAACGGGAATGGTTTAATCCCAAAGCCTCCTACTGGCCCTAGAGTTCGACCCAACTCTGCTAACCTGACAAAATCAGTGCATAAAGTAAAGACCCAGCGAAGAGTGCAGTCTGCAAATGTGTCATCCCGTAACACCACGTTCATCCTCTCTTCTGAACAAAAGAGCTACAGAAACGGATTCTAGAAAGACAAGAGAGACTTAGGAGAGAGGTAAGGAATGTCTGTTTGTACATAGAAAGCCAGATAATAGATGGTGTACTGGTGCCCTTCAAATACTTCATAGAAATCGTGGGGCCCCATAACATAACTCCTCCACTCACCCCTCCAAAATAAACACCACATTTTTTGCGGATTCACATCATATAAATGCAGTCATAAAAGGGCCTACCTGCCAAGTTTCAACGACAGAGAGAGGGACATTTATTGCGCCTTTACTGAAGACCCTTAATGTTTGCGCACTGTACAATACCACTTTTATGGCCTCCATCTAGTATGATGCCCCAAAAATGCCCCCCACACACACAGCATGCTATCCACTCAGTGAGTTCTCCAACACAAATGCCCCCATAGTACCCCCTACATGCACAGTATGATCACCTTACAGTGCCCCCAACATAATATAATACTGCCACAATGCCGCCAACACAGTGTGATGTCCCCACAATGACTCCCAACACAGTATAATGGCTCCACAGCCCTACATCACAGTATAATGCCCCCACATAGTATAAGGCTGGCATAGTACCCCCAAACATAGGATGCTAATACAAAACCCCCACACATATTATGATGCCACTACAGTGCCCCCAAACAATATCCTCGCAGTGACCACTAGCACAGTATAATGTCCCTCAAAATAGTATAATGCCCTCCAGTACAGTATGCTGTCCCCATAGTTTTCCACATACAGTATTATCTTCCCACAGTAATTGCACCCACAGTATGATGGCCCTCACAGTCCCCCTCACACAGTATTATGCCCCCCAGTGTCTCCCTCACACAGTATCAAGGCCCCCTCATTCCTCCGCAATGTGATGGCCCCCCACGTTTCCCAAACACAGTATTATGGCCCTCACAGCACTCAAATAAACAGTATGATTCCCTCACACTTTCTCCCCACAAGTACAACAGTAAAAAAACAAAAACTACCCACCTCGTCCTCTGGTCTGTACAGCGTGTGTGCTGAGGATCCGCACAGTAGGTACAATCCACTGTTAGATTCAACTGTATCGGTGTCATGGGTGCATCGCCACGAAGATTGTCGCGATTGCACATTCTGACTTCTCGCAGCTGAGTTGCTGTTTCTTTGTGTTTGGTAATGAGGGAGTTAATTTTACCTAGCTCTTTGCTAAGACTAGGTTCAGCCTCGCCCGGCTGCTTTTGATTATGTTCTAATTAGCTTCCTTTATATAGCTGCCAGTCTGCTGGTTAGATGCCGGTGAAAGCATTCATACAGACTGCAGATAGGATCGGTTCTGAGAAGACTTAAACTAAGAGCTCTTTGTTGTTTCTCCTCACCTTGCTTTAGTTTATCTCCTAGACCTTTGGTGTTCCCTCTGTGTTTATATGTTGTATGAAAGACAGTATTTACTTTATCCCTGTCTGTCTCGTTTGTCTATACTGTTTGTTAACCTTTACCTGTCCATTCCCTATGGTGGTAATCAGGGTCCTTCTAAGGACTAGATTACAGTGGTCAGGGATTTATAGGAGACAGGGTTTACGCTGGTGGCCTGGACCTCTGTACCATTAACAGTACCTCCAGGTAGAGGGACTAGTCAGGACCCCAGTTTAGGGTCAGCATAGACCCCGGTCCACCTCTAGCCAGAGACAGCGGTGAAAAGGATTCAGTATTGACCCACAGGATATTATGTCAGGTAATACTATGCTATATATACATGTTAATGTTACCTATTTATGTTATATAGAATGTTGTCCCACTTGATAGATTACTGACATTTATATTTATACATCTGCTAGACAGCGTGACATTTTCACCGGCCAAACTATAGATTCTCCCCAGCTACCATGGATCCAGTAGCCCAGCTTGCCCTGCAGTTGCAGAAATTGTCCATGGAGTTTACGGACATTAAGTCCAAGGTTTTGTCCCCCCCGGAGCAAACCAGATCTGAACCTAAGGTTGCTCTCCCGGACAGGTTCACTGGTGGGCGGGACAAATTTTTTACCTTCCGGGAGGCATGTAAATTGTACTTTCGGCTACGGCCTCGGTCATCGGGGAGTGAGGAGCAGAGGGTGGGAATTGTCATCTCGCTCTTACAAGGGGACCCTCAATCCTGGGCGTTCTCTCTTCCTCCGGGCTCCCGGCCCTCCAGTCAGTAGATCGATTTTTTTGCTGCCCTGGGTCTGGTATATGATGACCCGGATCGGGTCTCCCTTGCTGAAACGAAGTTACGTAGGATACAGCAGGGAGATCGTCCGGCGGAGGAATTTTCTTCTGAGTTCCGTAGATGGGCCACAGATACTCAGTGGAATGACCCAGCTCTTAGGAGCCAGTTTTGTCAAGGGTTATCTGACAAATTAAAAGATGTTTTGGCTCAGTATGATTCTCCTCCGTCATTGGAGGCTGCTATGGCCCTTGCTATACGTATTGATAGACGGCTTCGGGGGAGGTGCGAGGTAACTCCGCCCCTGTTATTACTCCACCCACTACTAAAGTCCCTTATATGGAGGTTCCCTGGTCTGTTTCTGAGGAACCTATGCAGTTGGGTGGGACATCATTTTGTAGGAGGGAATCGGCGGTGCGCCGCAAGACAAGAAGGTGTTTCTTCTGCGGGAGAGAGGGACATTTTGTTGGGAGGTGTCCCTCCCGTGCCTCATTGAGCAAAAAAGTCACCGAAAAACTGTTAATCCCAGGTTGTGTGGTGGACGACAACCTGGGAGTAGGTATTTCGTCCCAGGTCCGTCTCAATTTCTCGTGCCTGCGGAGGTGGTGGTTGGTGCGAGAGTTGAGAGGATTTCTGTTCTTCTTGATAGTGGGTCTGGGGCTAATATGGTGGACGCTCGGTTTGCCCAGGTGCAAGGTATGCAACTGAGTGTATTGGCCAAACCGATCCCTATACTTTCTATTGACGCCAGACCTCTCGGTCAAGGTAGCTTTGTACAAGCTGTTCATAACATAGACCTTCGAGTAGGGCAATACATAAAGAACAGTTGTCTTGTTATGTGTTGGAGGGTCTTCCTACTCCTATTGTGTTGGGACTTCCCTGGTTGGCTAAACATAACCCAGTGATTGATTGGCAATCCAGAAAGATAAGCCAGTGGGGTGAATTTTGCAAGAATAACTGCATGAACACGGTCATCGGTGCGGTCGTGCCTAGGACTTTGCCTCCTTTTCTGGAGGACTTTGGGGAGATGTTCTCAGAGGAGGGGTGTCAAAAGTTACCTCCTCATCGCACGTATGACTGCTCAATAAAATTGCTTCCTGATGCCTTATCTCGTAGTTTCCCAGGGGCCGGAAAGACGGATGACCCGGTTCCTATCCTTGAGGAAGGAGTGGTGGTGTCGGCTGTGTGCTCTGAGCTTGAGGAGGAGGTGTTGGAGGCTCAGGGGGACGCCCCTGTAGGACCTCCAGGGAAACTGTTTGTTCCTAATCAGTTAAGACAAAAAGTTATCGAGGCACATCATAGTTCTGCTTTAGCAGGACATCCAGGGAGTAAAGCAACTGTGGATCTCCTTTCTCGCCGGTTTTGGTGGCCTAACTTAAATAAAGAGGTAATAACTTTTGTCGCATCCTGTGGAGTTTGTGCTCGCTCCAAGACCCCACATACCCGTCCATCTGGGGTTCCTGAGGAGGAACGATTCTCGTCGTCACTTGCTTCAGTTTGGAGAGGAGTGCTGAATGGTCTGAGTGCTATGGGGAACTGTTTCAAGCGGAGGTCTGATAGGAGGAGAGTGTCTGGTCCGGACCTAGGTGTGAACGATCTGGTGTGGTTGTCTACCAAGAATATAAACCGCAAAGTTCCCTCCTGGAAACTGGGTCCCAGGTTCATCGGTCCATACAGGATCAGTTCTATAATTAATCCTGTGGCATTTCGTCTGGACCTCCCTCCTACGTTTAAAATCCATAATGTATTCCACAAATCGTTTCTTAAGAGGTACGTGGCGCCAGTTATACCGTCACTTCTACCTCCTCCTCCAGTGGTGGTCAATGGTAACTTAGAATTTCAAGTGTTGAAGATCATTGACTCACGTCTGAATCGCCGGTCCCTTCAGTATTTGGTTCATTGGAAGGGATATGGTCCTGAGGAGAGGACGTGGGTCTCTGCGTCTGAGATTAACGCAGATCGATTGGTTCGGACCTTCCACACGACTTACCCGGACAGACCTGGCCCTGAGGGTCCGGAGGCCCCTCGTAGAAGGGGGGGTACTGTCATGGGTGCATCGCCACGAAGATTGTCGCGATTGCACATTCTGACTTCTCGCAGCTGAGTTGCTGTTTCTTTGTGTTTGGTAATGAGGGAGTTAATTTTACCTAGCTCTTTGCTAAGACTAGGTCCAGCCTCGCCCGGCTGCTTTTGATTATGTTCTAATTAGCTTCCTTTATATAGCTGCCAGTCTGCTGGTTAGATGCCGGTGAAAGCATTCATACAGACTGCAGATAGGAGCAGTTCTGAGAAGACTTAAGCTAAGAGCTCTTTTGTTGTTTCTCCTCACCTTGCTTTAGTTTATCTCCTAGACCTTTGGTGTTCCCTCTGTGTTTATATGTTGTATGAAAGACAGTATTTACTTTATCCCCTGTCTGTCTCGTTTGTCTATACTGTTTGTTAACCTTTACCTGTCCATTCCCTATGGTGGTAATCAGGGTCCTTCTAAGGACTAGATTACAGTGGTCAGGGATTTATAGGAGACAGGGTTTACGCTGGTGGCCTGGACCTCTGTACCGTTAACAGTACCTCCAGGTAGAGGGACTAGTCAGGACCCCAGTTTAGGGTCAGCATAGACCCCGGTCCACCTCTAGCCAGAGACAGCGTGAAAAGGATTCAGTATTGACCCACAGGATATTATGTCAGGTAATACTATGCTATATATACATGTTAATGTTACCTATTTATATGTTATATAGAATGTTGTCCCACTTGATAGATTACTGACATTATATATTTATACATCTGCTAGACAGCGTGACAATCGGCATCCCGAGGATGTGGATACTATTGAAATTGGGACACCAAGCAGGGGGGTGCAAGCCCTTTCTCACAAAACACCATAGCACCCATGCGGTTTTCCTCATGCCTACATGTTTTTGAAGGAAGACATGTCCCATAGAAGGCTAGTGTCAGCCATGGTGGGTAATATCCACATAGAATCAGTAATAACTGTGAAGATTTTACTATGGATTTTAAATGAATTTCTGAATATTCAGGGGTCTCTGGGATTGACCCACCAATCTAAACCCAAACCATCAGCTTTTCACACCTGAAAAACTATTTTTTAATTATTTCATCAGTTGCTAGAAGATTAAATTGAGAAACCTGATGCGATCATAACCAATATTACCTACGGACCTAGGATGAAGAGCACCGGAAAGAACAGGAAGAACAGAAAAGGAGAGAAAACGAAGCAGCCTTTAAGATGTGGTTACAGAAGAAAAAGTCTCAACTCGTACAAGAAAAAAGAATCCAGCAGGCCAAAGAGATGGAGACGAGCAGCGCTCCTGTGAGTTGTCAGGTTCAGTCTGCATGGTCACACTTTACAGTAATGAAGCGAAGTGACACTTTTGTCAAACAGCATTCGTGCCGGTCAGAAAGAATGACCGTATTTAACTTTTGAGTAATAATAACTAATAATCGTTATTCTGTAGCATAGAACATAACGTATAACAGTGCTACATACACGTATGTATATATATATATGTGTGTGTGTTAATACTTTACATGATTGCATTATCATTAACCTTCCAATTTGAGGGACAGGTGGTGCAGTACAATGTCATTGTTTATTGCATATTTACAAGAAGTGTAGTGAGCAAAAAAAGACAATTCTGGAATTCTGATTTAAACTTTTATATTAAATTATTATCCTAACCATGGTCTGGATTTGATAGTAAGACCAACATGGCAGCTTTGGGAGCCTTCAGCAAGCCCTTGCTAACATGGTAAATGATAAGCACACTGCTATCTCCAGTGGCATTTAAATGGTTAAATAGCATCAATCAGAGCTTGCTCTTGTTGGTACTGTTCTAGGCACACAGTGACTGTGTAACACAGCTTTCATCTACCAGGTATGCTGCAGGCTCAGTTACTGAGCCCACTCCATACACCCCTTGCACCCATATGATGCAATTAACATTATATGGTTGCAAAAGGGTTAAAGAGGACCTTTAACCAAATTTTTCATGTTGAACTGGACACACAATGTAATATTGACTGCAGCGCAGATTAAGGCCTCTTTCACACATCCATGTCTCCGGTACGTGTGGTGACAGTTTTCACACATACCAGAGACACTGACACATGTAGACCCATTCAATTGAATGGGTCTGTGCACATGTCAGTGTTTTTCCACGGACCGTGTGTCCGTTTTTTACAGTCAGAACGGGCAGCAAAACGTCCCGCACACGTGCACACGTAGAACACACATTGATGCCATCTGTGTGACACGCATTGGCACCTAGGAAGAAGCGCTACAGTAAGCGCTGTTCCCCGGCAGCGAGTGCTGAAGACGGCTGTCATCATTCTCCCCTGCTCTGCCGACGATTGGCAGGGTAACTCTCATCATTCTACCATGCTTGCGCTGATCGCCGTCAGAGCAGGGGAGAATGTTAAGAGCCGTCTTCAGCACCCGCCGCCCGGGAATAGCGCTTACTGTAGCGCTTCTTCCCCGGCGGCCATCCGTGTGGTACTGATGTGGCACATGGGTGGCACACGGTTGCCACACGTGTGCCGCAAGTACTACACACACGGACATCTCCGGTATCGGTTTTTCCGGTTCTGGAAATAAATGTACGTGTGAAACCGGACGAAAACATTTTTTTTAATTTTGCTTCTGTTGGCGGAGATATTACCAAAGTATTTGGCACCTAAACAGTTATTTTTTTCAAAGTCCGAATGGGCATTACCAAAGAGATTTCATTGGGGGTGTGTACAGCAACACAATGGGGAGCAAAGAATGCACCCCCACAATAGCTGAGAACAGGCTCAGCGTGAAGCATGTATTGACAATCAACCTGCTCTACTCACTGCAGGGTGATGACATGCTGGAACACAGCAGACCTGAGTGTGATTAACTTTCATCTCTGTGAGCCCTCGCGGGCAGGGTC
Organism: Oophaga sylvatica; assembly: GCA_033576555.1. Classification (NCBI taxonomy): domain Eukaryota; kingdom Metazoa; phylum Chordata; class Amphibia; order Anura; family Dendrobatidae; genus Oophaga; species Oophaga sylvatica. The sequence continues at coordinate 534,893,991 of JARQOD010000002.1, read as the reverse complement.
CTCTCTCCTTCTGTACTTGTGTGTCCATTGTCTAGCACGTTTATTGTACCTGTCTATATTTTCCCTTTTCATATGTAAAGCGCCATGGAATAAATGGCGCTATATAAATGTGTAATAATAATAATAATAATAATAATAATCATCTCTGGCATTCAGTGTTGGGCGAGGAGCAGTATGCTGCAGAGTTGAGTCTCATTACAAACGCTTCTAGTAGCTCTCTTTTCATAGTGCTGTCAGCTCTACCAATCATAACCAGGCATCCACATACAAGAGGAAAAAGATCCTCCCCCTTGCGCTATAGCTTAGAACAGACTCTGTGTGAGATATAATAACAGACTGCTCTCCTCACTGCAGGGAGATTACAAGTGCAGGAACACAGAAAAACTGAGTGTGATTAACAGCTTTCATCACCAGCAGTCAGTATGGGGGGAGGAGCAGTACAGCAGAGTTCCTAGCACTACACTTGCTTTGGAAGTACTAATGTGTATTTGGTTGTGCCAATAAAGCTCATTCGAATTTGAGAGGAGAGAATTTTGTTATTTTTTTTTCTTCTTCATGGTAGCACCGACCCCCGCATCCTGCCGCCCTAGGCACTCGCCCTTGGGTACTAGTGGCAATTATGGCTCAGATTATGAGCCATCAGATTTGTCCTGACACAAATATTGAACAGAACTTAGAAAATGGGCCATTATTGTCCTTATGTCGTGTTTGGAATTAGTGACCATATGGAACACTATACAAGAGATACAGTTTCTACCAATGCTGCCCTGTGGCTTCAATATTAGTGTTCTGCATGTTGCTTTATAGGAGGAAGAAAGAGATTCACATCAAGCTGTTTCCGTTTGGCTTCAAAGAAAACACAAAGAAAAAATAAAAGAGAAAAAGATGGAGGAGCTACGAAAACAGGAGCACGAGGCATTTTTCCTGGAAAGAAAAGATAAGGAAGGGGCTTTTGCACAGTAAGTAGAAAGCTGTGTGCACAGAGGACAGATGGAAAAGTGACCAGAAACGAGATCTGTATGTATATTTTTCTCTTCTTTCCTCTCTGTGATCAGACTTTGGGACTTAGCATTTTTTTTTTAAACTGTTAGCACAAAATCATGTACATGAATGTCAGCGCTGGTGTGATCATGTGTGGAGGAGGGTCAGGTATTGAGTTTTCTCCACATGCGGTAGATGCTGGTTATATTACGTAGCCTGCAGCTGAGCTCCCATCAATCTCATTGACATTTACATGGAGCAGGTGCCAGTCCGTGTGAGCCACCCATGAGTTACCATGGATGATGGCCCCTTGTTTCTATCTTGACGCTCTTGTGAAGCTCAGCCATAGACTAAGCTTCAGAAGACCATGATTTTCACTATGTGCTACAATACTATGATATGGTATTGCAGCATTTAGTATAAGTAATCACAACATCGCAGGTTCAGGTTTATATCGGAGCTGACAGTTGCATTGATACCTTGCTGAGGTACATAGGACATTTTGATCAGTTTTCTTGCATGATTATAAGGAGGTGTGGTAATCGGAAAGCAACAATTCTGGAGGACTGTTTTGTCCTTAAGTAGTTTACGGCATGGGTTAATTAATTTTATATGTTGATTGACCTGAACTTTCAGAGGTGCGGCAAAACCAAATATATTTATTTTATTTATTTTTTTTAATTCAGAGATTTACAGCAGCATTTAAATGGTTACACTGCAGCAATCAGAGCTAGCTCCAGTCGCTGCCGCTGTAGGCAAATAGCGGCTATGTAACACAACTGGCATCTACTTGGTATGATGTTGAGTCGGCTTCATATTTTCCTTAGTGACCTATAGCGAATATCTACCTTATAGATCATTAAGCAATTCATTCATTAGAGTTTTTTGGGAATAACCTTCTTCTGGCCTGCATTAGCTTAGACACCTCCCCAGCTTTTGTGATGCTTTTCTACTGCTGCTCCAGTCTTTGTTTACAAGCTACAGCAGTGACATCAAGACTACCGCTGAGTATATTGACTGGCTGCAGCGGTTATGTGATGTCTAGTAGAAATTTCACTACTGCACCCAGTAAACAAAAACTGGAGTAGTAGTGAAGAGGCAGTGCTGGTCCTGGGGAGGGTGAGTAACAGCTCTTCTTATTATTTTAACCTAACACAGGCAGATTGGCTGGTGAAAGTGATTCTTAGAAAACCCCTTTAAAGGGGTAGTCCAAAGTCAAAGTAAATTTCATTGTAAATTTCTATTTAGAGCCATAATCTAAGCTACAGTATTTTCTAATAAAATTCCTTACCCTTCCTTAACTACACTATCTAACTGCTTTTCTACGTTTTTCCTTAATTCCTGCGTGATGACCTTCGTTTGAGTATCACCACTGCATGCTGGGATACTTAAACGAAGCATCATCAGGGGCCAGAATCTGCGGCCACTGCCACAGTCCCTGTCCCCTCCCTGAAACGAAGCGTCATCAGTGACGCTCATTTCATGGGCTGGTCTAGACCCAGCTCTGTCCCTGCGTGCTGTGCACAATCACAGCGAGCGCTCTGTTGTCGGCTCAGCTCAGTAGTAACCAGCCGGCAGCAGAACGGTGTCACGATACCCTGCCTGCAGGACACCAGCACTGCTCCCAGAAATCTCGTCACGTCACTGGTCTTTTGCAGGCCAAGTATCGTGACACCGCTCTGTTGCCGGCTGGTTACTACTGAGCTGAGTTGACAACAGAGTGCTCGCTGTGATTGTGCACACAGTGATGCAAAGGTACATTTTAGTCATCGGTCACTAAGGAAAATATGAAGCTTCCTTAAATAAATGAAGCAGCATCATACCAGGCAGTGTGCGCTATCATATTGCACAGTGGCCTGTGACCCCAGCCTCTGCATGCACTGGGGTTATCAAACGAAGCATCACCAAACAGGAAGTAGGGAAAAAATAGAACAGCTGTTAGATAGTGTAGTTAGGGAAGGGTAGGGCATTTTTATATTCGAAAATACCTTCGATTATGGCACTAAACATATAAGGATTTACATTGAAATTTACTTTGACTTTGGACCACATTTTTAACTCTTTCACTGTACGGCACTGTGGGAGGTGCTTTCCCGCAACCCCCCACATGTATTGCGTAAATATCACGCGTCGTAACGCTTAGTGAAATCATAAGTGGGTGTCAGCATTATATGAGAGCTGATACCCTGCAGCAACGCTCACAATCGGTGCTGGCGCTGTCAATAGTGACATCGAACGCCATAGCAGAACAAGGGAGCACCCTCACTGCTCCGATCAGCACGTGATTGCGTTGTGCTGAATGTCTCCATGGTGACCCCAGGCCGAAAGATGGCCTCGAGGTCACCTATGTACGGTCGCCTGTAAGCTCTTGCTCAGAGCAGGAGCTAACTCTCCTCCTCCGTATGATCACTGCACCCTTAGATGACTTCATTGAGAGGTGTCGTTTGTAAAATGGGGTCACTTATGTTGGGATTCTTCTGTTCTATTACCTCAGGGGCTCTACCAATGTGACATGGCACCCTCAAACCATTCTAGCAAAATGTGCACTCTAAAATGGTGCTCCTTCCCTTCTGAGCTTTGCAGTATGCCTCAAAAGTTTTCGCCACATATAGGGTATTGTCATATGCAAGAGAAATTGTGTAACATATTTTGTGGTCCATTTTCTCCTATATCCCTTTTGAAAATTGAAAACTTGGGGCCAGTGTGACATTTTAACGGAAACAATGGTAATTTTCCATTGACTGAGCCCAATGTTATACAATTCTGTGAATCGCCCGAGGGTTAAAAATGCTCACTACACAGCTAGATGAATTCCTTAAGAGGTGTAGTTTGCAAAATATGGTCACTTGTGGGGGTTTCTGCTGTTTTGGCATGTCAGGGGCTTGTCAAATGTGACATGGCATCTGCAATCTGTTTCAGCCAAAACTGTGCTCCTGAATTCAATTGGCGCTCCTTCCCTTCCGAGCCTTGCCATTTGCCCTAATTGGAGTTTTGCACCACAAACAGGGTATCTGTGTACTCAGGACAAATTGCACAACAAATTGGTCAATTTTATCCTGTTACCCTTGTGAAAATGAAAAAAAATTTGGTGAAGCAACACTTTTCAGGAAAAATTTTTTTTTAATTTTCACAAGAAATTCTGTGAAGCCCCTGAGGTTTCAAGGTGCTCACCACACATCTAGATACATTCCTTGAGGGGTCTAGTTTCCAAAATAGGATCAACTTGTGGGGGGGTTTCCTTTCTTCAGGCACATCAGGAGCTCTGCTAACGTGACATTGTGTCCGCTATCTATTTCTGACAATTTTGCTCTCCAAAAGTCAAATGGAGATGCTGTGTGTCTAAACAGTCATTTTCCATCTCATAAGGGATATCGAAGTACTCAGGAGAAATTGCACCACAAATTGTTTGGTTCACTTTGTCCTGTTACAATTCTAAAAATGCAAAATTTGAGGCTAAATGAACATTTTTGTGGGAAAAATTCCCTTTGCTTTAATTCTTGTGAAGCATCTAAAGTTTTCATAAACTTCTTGAATGTGGTTTTGAGCACTTTGAGGGGTGCCGTTTTTAAAATGGTGACATTTGTGGGTATTTTCTGTCATATAGACCCCTCAAAGTAACTTCAAATGTGATGTGGTCCCTAAAAAAATGGTTTTGTAAATTTTGTAGGAAAAATTAGAAATTGCTGATTAAACTTTTAACTCTTCTAACTTCCGAACAAAAAAACTGTTTAAAAAATGATGCTGATTCAAAGTAGACATGTGGAAAATGTTATGTACGGTATGTATGAAGTTGTGCCCCATGACTAACTGGTTTAAGGATATAAAAATGGAGAGTTTGAAAATTGCAAAATTTTTACCAAAATTCCGATATTTTCGCAAATGCAAAAAATATCAACCTAAATTTACCACCAAAATAAAGTGCAATGTGTCATGAAAAATCATTCACAGAATCACTAGGATTCATTGAAGCGTTCCAGAGTTATTACCACATAAAGTGACAGTGGTCAGAATTGTAAAATTTGGCCTGATCAGGAACGGGTACCTTAGCTTTTGCCAATGTTTGCACTTCTAATCATTTACCTATCTTCTGTAGGTGGTTAAGACAAAAGCGAATACAGAAATGCACTGAAAAGCGAGCTGCTAAAGAGAGGTCCAGAAGACTTCTACTAGAAGCCAGAAGAAGCAAGCTGATCAACAACTTGCTCTACAATATACCCGACTCGCGCTCTTCCTGGCATATGGACCGCTAGACTATGATCACATCGAATGCCTTTATGAGGCCATTATTGAGATCTAGCGGCAAGTTGTAAGAAGATGTGTGACTTAATAATGAATTATTTAAAAAAAATCTCTATTTTTTCTATCAGTTCAGTTTATATTTTTGTGGTTTAATATAATGAGGTACAAAAAGTGTTGACAACGGCAATATCTCTAAGCGCCAGTAGTTTACCAGACTCTATTTGTACGGAAAGTACTTTCACTTTCATACAAAAAAACCTGTGTAAAACCCAACATCCACCCAGAAACCTTCCTCCCTGGTGTGTGGAGGTGTAAATGGTGCTGTGCATTAAAACATACTAAGGCATGTCTCCCAGAGGTCGAATCATTACCTAGTATGTTAAAAAGAAGCAAAGCAAAATAGGTGAACACCTATAATCCCCAGCTACCTCTGACTTCACAAGGTGACCAGTTTGATCCTTTATGACTAGCCCAATACCATGACATTCTTTTGACCTGCCCTAGTGGCCCGGTTAGAGGATAAGAAGGGAATGTAGTGAGCTGATACTATTGTTACCGCAGTACAAAGTATATAACTAGGTCACCATTATCACAGTAGAGGTGCTTGTTGCCTTTAGGGTCCCATGAAATGTGTTCTGTAGCGTTTATAGGACATGAAACCATCTGCATGCGCCACACAAGGGTGCCAAGCCCCTCATGGGCTCATGTATTTAAAACAGGTGGGCTTGCATCCACTTGTCAACCGTATAGAATAAATGACAGCACCTATAAGGGTATAGCCAGCATGGAGTGGGCTGCAGTCAGGGACTCGGGCATTACAGCAGCTATGTGGTGTAGTCAGCAGACCTGCTCTGCTCCTTACAGAGAAGGCCCGGTTACTCATCGTAATTCTTCAATACTTATGACACATTGGGTGACAATGCTGGATGATTGTAGGGACCCGATGTTTTCACATCTAGTAGACGTGCCGGTAGTACTTCTAGGACCAGTTGTTTTTTTTTAGGGAGAGAAAAATTTCTATTTAAAGGGTTCCCCCATTATAAATGGGTAAAATTGCTAAATTCTTGCAAAAACAAGTAGTTTTCCAAATTATTATTATTTTTAAAATCCTTCTCAATAACTGAGGTATTTTATAGTTTACTGCTCGTTGCCCAAGTTACCGGCCACCACTGCAGTCTATCAACGCTGGCAGGTTTCTTAGGCAAGAAATGCAGCGCCTGCAAGCTTCTTGCCACGTACCTTGCATTCTCCTTGTGAAGGTGGGGGGCGCTCTGGAGCCAGCCAGCTTCAGTGCTCCTGCTCTCCTCTAATGCTGCAGAGGCCCAGCTACGTCTACTAGCATCATGGGAGAGGGGAAGGTTTGGGCCAGCGGTGCATTCCTGTCACTGCTCCAAACTATCAATTATTTAGAAGCCTGGAGAGTCGGGAGCAGTGCACTCCCTGAATAGCAGTTGTGAGAACAACCCTTTAAGTTCATAAAAAAAAACCCGATCATCTTATTTAAACAAAAAAAAAAAGCTGAAAACAATCGTCAGAAATATAATTCTACTTTAAAATAAATGTTTGCCCTGCAACAGTATATTAATTTTCAAAATAGGTCCAAGAGTTTATGCCGATTATTTTACATATCTCTATATCTGATACACAGCTCCAAATCTTCTGAGTAGGCATAGATTTTGGCTGCCATCAGCCACCACTAGAGGGAGCTTCCAGCATTGAACTCAACATTAAAGGGAATCTGCCACCCCTGGGCACTTTTTTAAGCTATTACTATGGGCATACAGGTAATAGAATGGTTAAACCAGTCTAACCTGTATGCCTCATAGTTGTGGTGTAGATCTTGAGAAATGTTTTATGTAAATGATTTCTTTCATGCTCTGGGGTGTACGGTGCCTGGAAGAAATCCCTGCCTCCTCTCCATTATAATGGCACCTCCCTCCCATGCACGTCACACTGACCTGTGATGTGCAGCTGTGGTGTCACGATACAGCGCATGCGCCATGCACTCGCATTAAGGAGGCAGGGATTTCTTCCGGGCACCGCACTCCCCGGAGCTTGGAAGAAATCATTAACATAAAACATTAAAAGTACATTTCTCAACATCTACACCGCAGCTATGAGCCATACACGTAAGACTGGTTTAACCATTTGATTACCTGAATGCCCGTAGTAATATCTTAAAAGCATACCTGAGGGTGACAAATTCCCTTTAAAACAGTGTAAAGTAAGCTGCAAAGCTCCACCAAGTGGTGACTGCAGGTAGCCAGAAAGTTATTCTCTGACTATAAAACTGGGAACGGATGCCTATAAAGATCCATTAAAAAATTAATCACAAAATACTGAACATAAAAATGAGGTGTGGAAACATTGAAATTCCCTGTCCAGGTTTTACATTCTGCATTGTTGCCAACAGAAATAAATCTAAATTGTATTTTAGCAATATTTCATATCCTTGGTTTAGTGTTTTAGAGTTTATTACTTCAAAGGTAAAAAGTAAATTGTATGTGTGCTCTATTTATGGATTTTTCAGTTTATTGTTAGTATGGTTGAATATTTTGTAATATATAATATATGGGAATTGAAAGTTCAAATAAAATTATTGTTTCTATCAGTTTTACAATTTCACAATAGAATATACATTGAAACAATGGTCGACATCTTGAGGCCCTACTGCTATTGTTATAACTATTAATGTCAGGGAATGCTACTGTGACGCTGAGTCATTCCTCACGGACAAGTAAATGATCAAAAGCTAGGAGGGTATGTCATAAACAGAGGGAAGAGACAAAGGCATAGTCAGGTCACAGTCCAAGGTCAAAATACCGGGAAGATAGCAGATCAGAGCAAAAGGATTAGACAAACAGATGGTCAGAATGAGGTCAGGCAGCAACAGATCAATGAGCAAGACACTAGGCAAAGGGAAAACAAACCACCCAGGGCTAAAGCTGTGGCTGGCAGCTATCTGGAACTGTCAGCTCAATTAAACAGCTGAGCAATCAAGGGAACAGGGAGCATCTGGTGAGAGCTTAGCAGCTCCCAGTCTCAGATTGGATGGCAAATGCTGTCAATAAAAATACAGACGGCTTGCACACCCCTATATCAGACTGGACAACTTAGCTGCTAATCACTGCACAGACAGCTCAGCACGCCCTGCACCAGACTGGACAATTTAGCTGACCATTACTGCACAGACAGCTCAGCACACCGCTGCACCATACTGGACAACTAAGCTTCCAATAACTGCACAGACAACTCAGCATGCCACTGCACCAAACTGGACAACTGGGCTGCCAATCGCTGCAGACAGATCAGCACGTCCCTGCACCAGATTGGACAACTGGGCTGCCAATCACTGCAGACAGCTCAGCATGCCCCTGCACCAGACTGGATAACTGAGCTGCTAATCACTGCACAGACAGCTCAGCATGCCCCTGCACCAGACTGGACAACTTAGCTGCCCATTACTACACAGACAACTCAGCATGCCACTGCACCATACTGGACAACTAAGCTTCCAATAGCTGCACAGACAACTCAGCATGCCACTGCACCAAACTGGGCTGCCAATTACTGCACAAACAGCTCAGCATGCCCCTGCACCAAACTGGACAACTGGGCTGCCAATCACTGCATCATAAGACACACTGAGAGATAGAATCATAACAGCTGGGAGTTGTAGTTAAGTGTTGGGCTGCATTTTAAAGACGGTGTCCACTACAATAGCTCAGTTAAGGTTTTTGCCAATACTTAACTGTCATTTTAATTTTTATTTCATAAATCAATATAAAATCAATAAAAGGATCTGATCAACTGACAAGTGCCCCAACAGCCGCGATCCACCTGTGGCTGTTAACTAGTTAAATAGCGCTGTCAAGCTCTGATGCGCGTCTTAGCTCCGCCCATTGGCACCCTTGTCACATGACCGCACGTCGCCGATGGGTTGGCATGACAACCCGGGATCTGCAGGATAGCAGATGAGAATTTTTGTTACAGGCTGCAGCCCCCGCTCTGTGTAGCACAAGCCATCGGATGATCGCAGGTTCTAGTCTCACATGGAGACTATAGAAGCAAGTAAAAATAAAAGTTTTTAAAAATATTAAAAGTAAATAAAAAAAATAAATGTTCAAATCACTCCACTCTCATCCCATTCAAAATAAAACAATTAAAAAAATAAAAAAACTACAGATATTTGGAATCGCCGCATTCAGAATCGCCCAATCTATCAAGATATAAAAATAATTAATCTAATCGGTAAACAGTGTTATGTCAGAATTACGTTTTTTTGGTCACTGCAACATTGCAATGAAATGCAATAAGAGGCGATCAAAAAATTATTAATATTCAAACTACTATCAATAGAAATGTCAGATCGGCACGCAAAAAATAAGCCCTCACCCAGCCCCCAAAAAATGGAGATGCTACGGGTCTCGGAAAGTGGCACCATGTTTTTTTTTTTGGATTTTTTTTCCACCACTTAAAAAAGAACCTAGACATGTTTGGTGTCTGTAAACTTGTAATGACCTGGAGAATCTTAATGGCAGGTCAGTTTTAGCATTTAGTAAACATGGTGAAAAAACCCGAAACAATTGTGGGATTGCACTCTTTTTGCAATTTCACCTCACTTAGAATTTTTTTCTCGTTTTCCAGTACACAATATGGTAAAACCAATGGTGTCGTTCAAAAGTAAAATTCATTCCCTAAAAACAAGCCCTCACATGGCCAGATTGATGGAAAAATAACAAAGTTATGGCTCTGGTAAGAAGGGGAGCAAAAAATGAAAACGCAAAAACGGAAATACCCCTGGTCCTTAATGTAGAGCTATTGTGAGCCAGTGCCGGGGGGGTACGGTTACAGCAGCCGCTACCGTACCAGGGTCGGCAGGTTAGTAACACTATTAACTTGTAGATTAACGCCATATCTGAAGGTTTATTGAGTTGTTGCTGGTGACAGGCTCTCTTTAAGGAACTATGTAAACATGCAAGAAACCGGAGTGCAAATCCACTAGTAAAATCAAATCAATATATTTATTCATAGCAATTACACAAAGATATTTAACAAACAAAAAGTAGACAAAAATATTATGACAGAATAATGTCAAGAGACATCGGTGCAACACAAATACAGCACCATTTATATGACAGCAGGGTTAAAATATGCTATTAAATATACGTAAAGTGCCTGTGCAAAAATGAGGTAAAAAAGGTCCCAAAAGATCATATCAGCAAAGACATAGTAAGTCCCTGAGTGGGGTGTAAAAATTCAATCTGTCCCTCACTGAAATGTCACCAGGTCATAACCCCATAAGTCTTACCCACAGCTGCCAAAGATGCCGCACAATACACCCCGTCGCGTGTTTCGCGTGGGCTTCTTCGGGGGCTGTTGCGTATTGTGTGGCACCTTTGGCAGCTAACGTGTTTTATCCAACTGGATCCAATATCTCCTGGAGGATCTCCACCAGCCACGTGGCAGCTGCTGTTTCTCTTCATGCCTACGTAGGAGTTGTGCCTTTCACCACCCTACCAGGTGAGCGTAACCAGCACTTTCACCATTCGGTATCCCCCCATTGTGCGCTCTGTTCCCCACATCTACATTTCCTCACTATTTGACATCATCACAAGCATAAGTACCCTACAGAGTGCCATCCACAACATCGCCATAGGGCACCTCTAATTTCAAGTGCAGCCATGATGTCTATTTAGCAGGTATAAGTCTCGGCTGTTTTTCAGTTAGAGATGGAATAAATTCAGTTATGAAGGGTAAAACCATAGAGGAAAAACATGCCGCAGTGTGTAAGAGAACTGCGATTCACTTTCCAGCAACACAGTAAACTACACCATAGCGAGAAAGTTACGATATTGTTCTGCTGTATGCAAATGTCAGTCCAATAAAATGTTTCCAACTAGATTAGAAGGTAACGGTGGATCCATGCCTCATCATGACAGGCCGAATACAGCTCGGCAAAGTAGAGAAGATGAAACTGCCTATATGTGCTAAGACCGATCCACTCAGCACAGTAACTGCAGTCACTGACCATTTAACCCATTAGATGCCACTGTCAATACCAATAATGTCATCTAAGTCATTAGACAAAAGAAAGGGGCTCCCTCTGTCACCCCCATCTGTGTATCCCATGGAAGGCACCTGCTTAATCTAGACCCTCCTGTCTGCAATGTTTGGGGCAGGATTGCTAATTGATAAAAGTAGCAAAACAAAGCTCTAAAATGGTAAACGCTGTAATCGTAATGGCCTGAGAATACAGCTAAAATGTTATTCATGCCGCATACACCGTTCGCTCCTTTTCCCCCATAAAAAATATATATTTTTGTTCTTGTTTAATCTTGTCCTAAAAAAGGTTAAAATAAATTATATTAAATACATTACATCAAAGCTCGTACCCCAAACAGTTCAGTTCCATTATGTTGTGTATTATACAGGCAAGGACTTGAACTGGGATTAGATGAAAGTGATTATCTCTAGATCATGAAACATGCTGTGATGTACGCAGCGAGCACAATCACAACATTCCCCGGAAAGGGCAATTTGCAGTCTACAGACGTCATTTTGTCTACTACTGACAATCCGTGCCTTAAGAACAGACTGTATTTACAGCTAGAAAAGGTTCCAGATTGCCATGGCCGTAGGCAGTCTGCAGTAATAGCTATAATACCCACAGCAAGGCAATGAGTGGAGTAATCCCTGCTTCATCCATTTAAAATACCAGTTTTATTGTTTCAGCTTCAGACTTGACTTCTTCCATATTAAAGGGCAAATTTATTAAATCCGCGTTCTAACAAAATACAATTACCTTGTGTCTCTCATAAATAATAATAATAAGCGTCATATTCAGAGAAAGCTTATTTGTAAGATAGCCGAAGAATTATTTTTAATGGGTTATTCTCATCTCAGCCTTTCATGCCAGAGACGGTTATAACTCTGTCCGTCTCTGACTGCAGGAGGTGGATATTGTGGAAGTCAACGCAGCATGGTGACCAACGCAGTTTCTGTAACTTGAAAGGTAAAGTTATACTCACCTCCGATGCGGATTCCATTCCAGCAGTGTCAGCATGGGCTCTCCGGGGGATTGCGTGACATTATTATGTCATGCGATCCCTGTGGCCAATCAGCACTGGCTTCACTGTCCCCACCCTCAGACAAATCAGACATCAAAAGGAAGTGAGATCTGCCACATTATATCTTAAAGGAGAAGGTACATGTCACAAGTAAGGATATCTACTAGTCATCTGCACCTATTTGACCTTAAGGGAAGCTAGGTTAGCCATAGGAGAAAACCTCTGCTAAAATCAATATATAAATATGGTGGCCATAGTGTATCTTGTAAAATACAGATATATATCACATATGCAAATCTCTAGTGTCCATCTGCAACTTTTGAACCTTATGAAGACAACAGGCTATCCTTGAAAAAACAATTAATATACAAGACAGAAACTTTTTAAGGGTAAGCGCACACATATAAAAAAAATCAAATACTCATCTGCACAACCTTGGTAGGATGGGGAGTGGGAACGTTTGCCACTTCCCCTTTGTGTTTTTATGAATTTTAAGATGATTGGCTATATTCAATAAAGTTGTATCATTTAGTTATGCTGATAGCTGCCTATGCTTCCTTTTTTTCTTGGATTCTCTTATTGTTGGAAGTGCTCCCTATATAGGCCGGTTTCTTTAATTGGACAACACGTAAAGAACATGCCTACCACCGTGTACATTTGGTTTTATTTTTAGTGTGAAGCAAACAACTGTGACACATCTAGCCCTAATGAGCCCCATATAGATTAAACAATTGTTGGCAATCCGACATGTCCGATTCCGGAATTCAGGTCCTTTTGTTCTCTCCAAAGATAAGCTGCCACCAAAAATGTCTGACAAATGTCTCATAAAGAACACAGCAAGGCTCCGCCAAGTGAATGCTCCTTTCTATGGGAGAGATAGCCAAGATGGCTGCTGGCTGAACGATTGGCCAAACCATCGTTCAGCTGACAGCCATCCAATGTTTATGTGGGGGGGCTTAAAGCTTGTTTTAAAGTTTATATTCTTATCTTTACATATTGAGATAACAGTGCCTTCAACAAGCATTCATCAACTCTTGGGGAACGTGAGCAGTGATTAGCAGAACTGTTCTGGCTAAGCAGCTGAGAGATCAGGGCCTGTGCTTTTGCAGGACCGATAACAGCTCCAATTCAGGATCTAAACAAGAAGGGTGGGGTGAGCAGCAGTCAAACTGGTGAGAGGAGACTGAGATTTTCGAAGTTAACGCTTCAGGTTGGAAAGCAGCTACTGTGGCATACTTAGCCAGGCTCTGGTGGTCGGCCTCCTTGACAAGATGTAAACAATGTAAAATAAAAGTCTTCAAAGGAGGGGAACAACAGCAGATAGAAATCACAAGTCAATTGTAAACTAGCTTATTTTCATGCTGTCTAAATACTAGACCAATTTCATTAAATGAGAAAACCCTTTAAAGATCTGTTCACACTGGTGTCATGGTTGTTATTTTCCATTGCACTGGATGGGTTATATAGGCTGGAGGAACATTATTATTATGTTATTCTGTTAGCTCTCAAATATGTGTTAGCTATGACATAGTGCATACATAATTACCTTAAAGCCGGAGTCAGACACAACGTATAAAAATACGGTCAGTTTTTCACGGACCAGAATCGCACAAATGTTTCATGAATAGTGATCCGTATGTCATCCGATTGTAACACGAGGAAGCGATTTTGTCGCATCTAACCATCCGTGTGACATCCGTATGGTGAGATTTTATCGCCGACTTGCAAAATGGACATATAATAGATCCCAATGACAGGTTTTAAAACAGAAACGAAAGAATAGATATATACACATAGAATACACATATATATATATTTATCGTTCATACAGTTCTACATAGCATAATAGCCGCTAAATCAATTGCCGGCTTCTGTAAAATCATTACAGAACCCGACATGAAATGACACATGGTTTACATATAGTAAACCATTTCATTTCATTTACTTTTATGTATGTTTTTGACTAATAATTAGATGAGTGTATGTGTGAAAAATTTGGGACATGTAGGTGTTAAATTAACGGGTAAATTCGTTGACAAAAAATGCGTGGGCTCCCGTGGTATTTTCTCCGCCAGAGAGGGAAAGCCAGTGACAGATATTAACAGCTTAGAGAGGGACTATGGGTTTTGCTCCCCTCCCCCCCCCGGCTACAAACATCTGGCCCTTGCCACCCCAGAAAAGGCACATCTATTATTAGATACGCCTTTTCTGGCACTTTGCCTCTCTAATCCCATTGCCTTTAGAGGTGGCTCATAGGTTAATAAGGGGTTAATGCCACCTTGCTATTGAAAGGTGACATTAATCCGGGTTAATAAAGGAGAGGTGTCAATAAGACAACTATCCATTATTAATCCTACAGTAGTAAAGGGTTAAAAAAAGACACACACACACATAAATTAAAAATTATTTTAATGAAATAATTGCACAAAGTTTTTGACCAAATTTATTATGCTGCCAATCCAACTGAATCCCTTGTTCTCCTGTAACAAAAAAATAATAAAAAAAACAATATCCATATCTCTCCGCCATTCAATCAGGTCCGCTGCAATTCATCACAAGGGGTTAAATAGTTTACAGCAGGGATCGGTGTTAATGCTACAGTCCCGGCTGTAAACCACTGCAGAATGAATGAAATCATGTTTGCGCAAGCTCCCCGCCAGACCGGGGATGAACTGATTAGCGTGGGAAAGTTTCTGAACTTTTTCCCACGCTGTCAGTTCACCGCGGGTCAAGTGGGGAGTCTGCACAGCCTCACTGACATCAGCGGTGGACAGCGTTGGAAAAAGTTCAGAAACTTTCCCACGCTAATCAGTTCATCCCCAGGTCAGCTGGGGCGCCTGCGCAGACATGATTTAATTCATTCTGCAGTTGTTTACAGCTGGGCCTTAGCATTAGCACCGGTCCCTGTTGTAAACTAGTTAACTCCTTGTGACGGATTGCAGCGGGGGACCTGACTAAACGGCGGAGGTATGGATATTGTTGTTTTTTTTTTTTTTTTGGTTACAGGAGAACAAGGGATTCAGTTGGATTGGCAGCATAATAAATTTGGTCAAAAACTTTGTGTAATTATTTCATTAAAATAACTATTAATGTGTCTTTTTTAACCCTTTACTACTATAGGATTAATAATGGATAGTTGTCTTATTGACACCTCTCCATTATTAACCCGGTTTAATGTCACCTTTCAATAGTAAGGTGACATCAACCCCTTATTAACCCATGAGCCACGCAATGGGAATAGAGACGCAAAGTGCCAGAAAGGGCGCATCTTATAGATGTGCCTTTTCTGGGGTGGCTGGGCCAGATGTTTGTAGCCAGGGGGGGCCCAAAAACAATGGTCCCTCTCTAGGCTATTAATATCTGTCCTCAGTCACTGACTTTCCCTGTCTGGCGGAGAAAATTGCTCGGGAGCCCACGCAATTTTTTTCCGTGATTATAGCCTTAAATTTAACACCTAGAGTTCCAAATTTTTCCTAACACAAACTAATACATTTATGAAACACTGACATATATAGATCATTTTGATATGACATGGTGTACTATATATGTAAACCATGTGTCATATGTCGGGTTCTGTAATGATTTTACAGAAGCTGGCAGTTGATACTATGCTATGTAGAACTCTGTGAACTATAAAATATATATATATATATATGTGTCTCAATGACATGTATATATATATATATATATATATATATATATATATATATATGGTACAGACCAAAAGTTTGGACACACCTTCTCATTTAAAGATTTTTCTGTATTTTCATGACTATGAAAATTGTACATTTACACTGAAGGCATCAAAACTATGAATTAACACATGTGTAATTATATACTTAACAAAAAAGTGTGTAACAACGAAATTATGTCTTATATTCTAGGTTCTTCAAAGTAGACACCTTTTGCTTTGATGACTGCTTTGCACACTCTTGGCATTCTCTTGATGAGCTTCAAGAGGTAGTCACCGGAAATGGTCTTCCAACAATCTTGAAGGAGTTCCAGAGATGCTTAGCACTTGTTGGCCCTTTTGCTTCACTCTGCGGTCCAGCTCATCCCAAACCATCTCGATTGGGTTCAGGTCTGGTGACTGTGGAGGCCAGGTCATCTGGCCTAGCACCCCATCACTCTCCTTCTTGGTCAAATAGCCCTTACACAGCCTGAAGGTGTGTTTGGGATCATTGTCCTGTTGAAAAATAAATGATGGTCCAACTAAACGCAAACAGGATGGAATAGCATGCCGCTGCAAGATGCTGTGGTAGCCATGCTGCTTCAGTATGCCTTCAATTTTGAATAAATCCCCAACAGTGTCACCAGCAAAGCACCCCCACACCATCACACCTCCTCCTCCATACTTCACGGTGGGAACCAGGCATGTAGAGTCCAACCGTTCACCTTTTCTGCGTTGCACAAAGACACGGTGGTTGGAACCAAAGATCTCAAATTTGGACTCATTAGACCAGAGCACAGATTTCCACTGGTCTAATGTCCATTCCTTGTGTTCTTTAGCCCAAACAAGTCTCTTCGGCTTGTTGCCTGTCCTTAGCAGTGGTTTCCTAGCAGCTATTTTACCATGAAGGCCTGCTGCACAAAGTCTCCTCTTAACAGTTGTTGTAGAGATGTGTCTGTGTGGCATTGACCTGGTCTCTAATCTGAGCTGCTGTAAACCTGCGATTTCTGAGGCTGGTGACTTGGATAAACTTATCCTCAGAAGCAGAAGTGACTCTTGGTCTTCCTTTCCTGGGGCGGTCCTCATGTGAGCCAGTTTCTTAGTAGCGCTTGATGGTTTTTGCAACTGCACTTGGGCACACTTTCAAAGTTTTCCCAATCTTTCAGACTGACTGACCTTCATTTCTTAAAGTAATGATGGCCACTCGTTTTTCTTTACTTTGCGGCTTTTTTCTTGCCATAATACAAATTCTAACAGTCTATTCAATAGGACTGTCAGCTGTGTATCCACCAGACTTCTGCACAACACAACCGATGGTCCCAACCCCATTTATAAGGCCAGAAATCCCACTTATTAAACCTGACAGGGCACACCCGTGAAGTGAAAACCATTCCCGGTGACTACCTCTTGAAGCTCATCAAGAGTGTGCAAAGCAGTAATCAAAGCAAAAGATGGCTGCTTTGAAGAACCTAGAATATAAGACATATTTTTAGTTGTTTCACAGTTATTTGTTAAGTATATAATTCCACATGTGTTAATTCATAGTTTTGATGCCTTCAGTGTGAATTTACAATTT
This sequence comes from Oophaga sylvatica, assembly GCA_033576555.1. Classification (NCBI taxonomy): domain Eukaryota; kingdom Metazoa; phylum Chordata; class Amphibia; order Anura; family Dendrobatidae; genus Oophaga; species Oophaga sylvatica. The sequence continues at coordinate 534,876,455 of JARQOD010000002.1, read as the reverse complement.
TCATAGTCATGAAAATACAGAAAAATCTTTAAATGAGGTGTGTCCAAAGTTTTAGTCTGTACTGTATATATATATTCTATGTGTATATATCTATTCTTTCCATTCTTTATTAAACATGGCAGTGTGATTCTACAGTATACCGCACTGAATTGCCGGCTTTTCTAAAGGACACCGGTGCGTATTTCTCGCAAGTCACACGTCTGGTCCGTGTGTAATCTGTATTTTTCTCTCCCCCATAGACTTGCATTGGCGTTTTACGGGCGTAATACGGTGACAATCGCAGCAAATGTGGTGCCAATATTTAAAAAGGTGGCAAAAACTGAACCTGGAAATTATAGGCCAGTGAGCTTAACATCTACTGTGGGTAAAATCCTGGAGGGTTTTTTAAGGGATACTATATCTGAGTATCTGAGGCTGAATAACCTCATGACACAGTATCAGCATGGGTTTACGAGGGACCGTTCTTGTCAGACTAATCTGATAAGCTTTTATGAAGGGGTAAGTTCAGGACTGGGCCAAGGGAATGCAGTGGACGTGGTGTTCATGGACTTCTCAAAAGCTTTTGATACAGTGCCACACAAAAGGTTGATACATAAATTGAGAACAATGGGGATAGGGGAAAATATGTGTAAGTGGGTTAAGAACTGGCTCATGGATAGGAAACAAAGGGTGGTTATTAATGGAGCACACTCGGACTGGGTCACGGTTAGCAGTGGGGTACCACAGGGGTCAGTACTGGGGCCGCTTCTCTTTAACGTATTTATTAATGACCTTGTAGGGGGCATACAGAGTAGTATTTCAATATTTGCAGATGACACTAAACTCTGCAGGGTAATAAATACAGAGGAGGATAATTTTATATTACAGGAGGATTTATGTAAACTAGAAGCTTGGGCTGATAAATGGCAAATGAGCTTTAATGGGGATAAATGTAAGGTCATGCACTCGGGTAGAACAAACAAGATGTATAATTATGTGCTTAATTGTAAAACAATGGGCAAAACGGTCACTGAAAAAGACCTGGGTGTATGGGTGGACGACAAACTCACATTTAGTGGCCAATGTCAGGCAGCTGCTGCCAAGGCAAATAAAATAATGGGATGCATTAAAAGAGGCATAGATGCTCATGAGGAGAACATAATTTTACCTCTATACAAGTCACTGGTGCGACCACACTTAGAATACTGTGTGCAGTTCTGGTCTCCGGTGTATAAGAAAGACATAGCTGAACTGGAGCGGGTGCAGAGAAGAGCGACCAAGGTTATTAGAGTACTGGGGGGTCTGCAATACCAAGACAGGTTATTACACTTGGGGTTATTTAGTTTGGAAAAACGAAGGCTTAGGGGTGATCTTATTACAATGTATAAATATATGAAGGGACAGTACAAAGACCTTTCTAATGATCTTTTTACTCTTAGACCTGTGACGGGGACAAGGGGGCATCCTCTACGTCTGGAGGAAAGAAGGTTTAGCCATAATCACAGACGCAGATTCTTTACTGTAAGAGCAGTGAGACTATGGAACTCTGTGCCGTCTAATGTTGTAATGAGTGATTCCTTACTAAAATTTAAGAAGGGACTGGATGCCTTTCTTGAAAAGTATAATATTACAGGCTATATTCACTAGTTTCCTAGATACTGCGTTGATCCAGGGAGCTAGTCTGATTGCCGTATGTGGAGTCGGGAAGGAATTTTTTTTCCCCAATGTGAAGCTTACTGTTTGCCACTTGGTTTTTTTTTTGCCTTCCTCTGGATCAACATGTTAGGGCAGGTTAGGCTAGGATATGGGTTGAACTAGATGGACTTAAAGTCTTCCTTCAACCTTAATAACTATGTTACTATGCTGCGATTTTCTCAGCCTGTATAGTACGGTCGAGAAAAAAATAGGCTGATGGGAGCTGCCCCATAGATTAACATTGGTCCGAGTGCAATGCGATTTTTCTCGCATAGTACTCGTCCGTATTTCTCGCTAGTGTGACTCCGGCCTTAGAGTTATATAAGCCAATGGTTACGCCACCCACAAACGCCTCCAATTTTTTTTTTAATAGAAGTACCAATCAGAAGTCAAAATGAAAAACAGCATTTGAATAAGGCCTGGTGCTTTAATACACTCTGAAAACACTTCAGATCAAATATAATATCAATAAAAAAGTTGCAAAATGTCCCTGGGGAGAAGAATACTGAACACCGCAGAATGGAATGACCTAATTGTAATGAAAGACCGCAACAGTCACCGTAAATGTCAAACATCGTGCTTGAAATTTCTGCTGGAACGGTACATTCGTTATCACCCTTAGCACGGATTTTATTGCACTAAGCCTGGTGCCATCATCTCATGCCGAGTATAGAAATTATTGCTGTTGGATCGGCATCGTCTTCACTGCTATCAGTAAGGACCAAGTTTTCCTATAGTGCGATCAGTTCTCCCTGACAGTGATTGCAGCAATTGAAAGTGATGTTCTCATATCTGGTATACGGGTGAAATCGTCCAATACTTTTTTTTGCTGCTAAGAAAGAAGGTGAGGACTCGGAGAAGGAAATATCTGGAGACGTCTCAGAACATGAAATGGGATCCTTTGTATTCAGTATCTGAAACATAGGAAAAGTCATGTAATTAAAATGTCTGCTCACAAAACTAATCACATCTGAGGAACCATGTATACCAGAGAATTATATATATACAGCGGGAAGACTCTCCACTAGTGACGGCAGAAGAAAGGCACCATGTACAATTCCATATTCTGCCGATGGGGACAGAGAAGATTGTTACAGTAGACCATGACAACCCCTCTGCTCTTCTCAGTGACAGAAAACAGGAGTCACAAATGGTGGATGTGATTGGGAATGCCGGTTGTAGAAAATTAAAGGTAATTTACCATTTCTGCCATTTTTTCTGCAGGAGTGCTGCAAAATTCAATTGTCTGTTCAGGATGCTTGGGGCTCGTGGATCCAGTATTTCCAATAAGGTGAGACTTTACAGCTTGTGCCAGCTTCCGGTTTGCTGCCACGAGCTCGGTGGTAGAGTACGGCTGATCGGCAGGGTAATAGGTCTGCTGTCGTCCCCACTGCAGGGAGATGAGGAGTTCTTCTAATACTCTATGGAAAAGAAAGAAGATACAGTCATAGATGACGAAAACATGGTCACTGAAATAGCTGTATTAGGCTTTTTTATGTGGATGAAACGGTTTTATTTTTCAGCGCTTTTTGAAGGTTTTTTTTAGGTTTTCCCAAGTACGACCACCACCTTTAAAGCCTCTTCTACAGTATTCTACTAGGCTGTATATAAGTACACAATCCCCTCTGCATAGCTCAAAAAATACCTTTTATTATCGCCCCAAACTGTGTGGTCCAGTCCAATGGGCGTTACTGGTCTCACTTGGCGTCTCCTCTCTCATCGCAATCGCCGTCCTCCTGCTTGTTCCATGTGGATGACGCGTCTTATGTCATCCACACAGTGTCCCCAAGTCACTCTCCTGTGCAGGCGTACTCCGCTCTGCCCTGTTGAAAGCAGAGTAAAGTACTGTAGTGCGCATGCGCCGGCTTTAGTTCCGGGTCACAGACGATCTTTGGCCTCTCATGACACATGCGCAGTACAGTACTTTGCTCTGACCTCAGAAGGGTAGAGCAAAGTGCACCTGCACAGGAGCGTGACTGGGGGCACTGTGTGGATGATGTAGGAAGCTTCATCCACATGAAACAGGGAAGGAGGACAGCGATTGTGACGAGAGAGGAGGCACCAAGGCAAGACCATCGCCGTCCATTAGACCGGACTGCACCATATGGGGGGATAGTAAAAGGCATTTTTTGTGCTATGCAGAGGGTGTATGGATCTTATATACATGCTAGACTCCTGTAAAAAAGGCATTAAAGGTGGTGGTCATACTTTATATCGGGAAAACCTGGTGTTAAATTACTGTGTAACTTGTAATTGAATTATTTTCATGCAAATGTAGAAAAAAGCTATTTTTGTCAGTTTTATTTTAGTTTCTTTTTATACTGTTTGCGTTTTACACTACTTAATGAATTAATTCTTTAGGTTATTGTGGTCATGTGGCTAATTAACATGTATTTATGTATATGAATTAAATATGTTTATATGTTTTTAGTTGGCGGGGGATTCCTTTTTTCAATTACATTTTTTAGTACTTTTATTTTTCATATAGTTTTTATTCACATGTATCTGTTACACAATATGTCCCACAAGACGTGGGGGAAAAACCACCTCTGGGGAAATACACGTTTTTTATTGCTATACCTGGCAGTCATGTGATCACCGGACCCAACAGAAGCACTGGCATTGTTCAGAGTAGAAAAAAGTCAGGTCCCGTGCACACTGATATGTTAGGTACTGCTGAGGAAAATACAAATATAGTCAAGAAAAAATACCTCGAGCACTCAAAAAAAATGTAACAATAAAGTTTTTCTCTTTCATTTATATTTTATTCAACAAATTGCTGGGAGTTCATATTCCAAAAAATACTAGACAGTATTTCATATATTCCATTCGTTACACATTCATGAATTCATTTGGGAATGCACACTCAAAAGAAAAATATGTTGTTCAACACAATATCAAGAGTCCCCGACGTTTCGGCCATGATAGCCTTTTTCAAGGGGAAATACTCTAATAAATAAAAAAGAAAACAAATATACATGAATAAAAAGAAATCTTTCACATGAGAGAACATTTTTTCACTTATTCATATGTATCCATCTGTAAATGATCAAATACAGGGACTCTTGATATTGTGTTGAACAACATATTTTTCTTTTGAGTGTGCATTCCCAGATGAATTCATGAATGTATAACGAACGGAATATATGAAATACTGTCTAGTATTTTTTGAATATGAACTCCCAGCAATTTGTTGAATAAAATATAAATGAAAGAGAAAAACTTTTATTGTTACATTTTTTTTTTGAGTGCTCGAGGTATTTTTTCTTGACTATTGTTCACAGAGTGTTATATGGTCTGAGACATGGAAGCCAATATTGGAGACAAACTGCTTCTGTTTTTCCCTCGACCTTCTCCTCCTGGATTTTAGCCTTGAGGTGCCAAAACTCAAGAAAAAGACAATCAAAAAGACCTCATTTTGGAAACAGTGCTCCTCTAGGAGCTTACCTAACACATTTTTATTTTTCCATCAGCACAGCTATGTCAAGGCTCGTTTTTTTGCAGGACTATTTATTGCTTCAATTGACAACTTTCATTCCACCATATAACGTACAGAGAAACAAAAAAAGAGAGGTGCAGTGGTGAAAACAACACAATTGTGTCATTTTTTTGCATATATTCTTTATTTAGAAAAATTCAATAATATAACAGGAAAGGAAAAAAAGGGTAAATGTTCTCAGAAATAGTAAGGCTGGTTTCACATTAGCGTTTTTGTGCACAGTGCATCGTGTGCATCCATGCGCAATGCATACCTATGTTTAACATGGCGTACAAATGGTCTTGCGTTTGCATGCATTCGTCTGCGTTTTCGTGCGCATGCGTTTTTCTAGGTGTGCGTCTAGACGCGCCGGACGCAACTTGTTGCATTTTTGGGTCTGCCCAAAGGCATCAAAAAAACGCATGTGTACGCTTGCGCACGGAATGCGTCAAAACAACGCATTACAGTCTATGGGAACGCAGGCGTGCGCATGTACATGCGTACGCCTGCGTTTGCGTACGCATGCGTTTTAAGAGTAAACATGTCAAGACAATGATTTAAACCACCCCCTACACAAAGAAACATTGTTTGGGGGGTAGTGTATATAAAAAGAAGGTGTTGGCACTGGCAGTCCACTACTCTACAGCCTGCAAGACAGAAGGACCTTGGAGACTATCAGCAAGTGGGATAATGTGAATATAGAACCTAATGTCTGTCTGTCCTTTTTTCTCAATTTATTATGTATAATGTCTCTTTTTGTACTGCAGCATGTCTTGAAATCTGAAGAATTCAGCTGTAACAGGGTCTATATAAAGAAGTCCAATGACACTCGCCCACTGGTGTCCCATTGGTGGAGTCTGTTTCAAGGATTTTCCTCCTGTGAAATGTGACACCTAGAGAACGCATGCGCATAAAAAACGCAAACGCATGCAAACGCTGCGTTTTTTTGTCGTCATGCGTATGCTGATGCGTATAAAAAACGCTGCGTTTGTATGCATTTTTGTATGTGTATGTGCTTGCGCACGATGTGCTGCATACAAAGACGCAAATGTGAAACTAGCCTAAAAAATAAAAAATAAAATAAAAAACATTCGTAATAAACCACAATGATTAATGCTACAAAGCTGCAGTTTTGCGAACCAAAAGGCTGTAAGAAGAGTTTAAAAAACAAGGGGCAGTGGTGGGGAGAGACACAGGAAGGAAAGGGGAGGGTAAGGAGTCAGAAAGTCCTGCTTAAAATATAGAGATTAACTAAGCGATTTGGGAGATCAAACTCAAATCAAGGCATGAACATTACAGAACAAGCTATAAAAAAAAAAGGGAATAACAAAAGAGGGAGACAGAAATTAAGGATAACCGGTTGTGCCTATTTGGTGATCCTCTGAGACGTTCAACCAGGCTATCCATGCGTTTAGAGTCTTTAGGTTTTTAGATCTTGAAAGTCTAATTTTCTCGTATATACCGATTTGGTTGGATTCTTTTATCCATTCTTTGCAGGTAGGGGTCTCTACATCTTTCCAGTGTCTTGTGATAGTAATTTTAGCTCCGATGAGTAGGTGAGGTATCAGTGAGCCTTTTTTAAAGGGAACCCGTCACCCCCCCAGGCAGGGTGGATTGATTTAAATCACGCCGATTTAAATCAACGATTTAAATCATAATTTAAATCAAATGATTTTTTTCTATTTAAATCAGATCGATCTAAATCGTGATTTTAATCATGATTTAAATCACTGATTTAAATCAAAAGATTTTTTAAATATAAATCACGATTAAAATCTAAAACTTTCAATCATTGTTCAATTAACTCCACACTTCTAGCTTGGTTTCACTTTCTGTAGCTTGGTTTCAGTTTCTTTTTCCATTCAGTTGACATGCCCAAACTTGTTGGATAGTCAGTCAGCAGTACTTGGCTGTAGTAACAATCAAACTTCAGAAGTGATCTGCGTGAGCCATGGCAGGTCGTAAGAGAGACCCTATTTGGGTTCATTTTGTTGAGATGCCAGCAGAGCTTGGAAAGAAAGGTGGGAGAGCAAAGTGCAAATACTGTCAAAAGGATATCCAAGGACTTGTTTGCCGTTTGAAATCACATTATGAAAACTGCAACCAGAAGGGAAATGAAGATGTTGATAGTGATACAACTAATGTCAATGAACCCCCACAGCTTCTTATGCACCAGGACCCTAGCACTAGTGGTAAGTCTGGCAATTACAACCTATTTTAACAGACGTTTTACTGGGATGGTTAAAGTCTATGAAAAGAAAAATTTCTAGCACTAGTTCTGGAGTATAGAATTTAAATTTATGTTAAGGCAATATTTCACAGAAGATTAACGTTAAGTAAAAATAAAAGTGTGTATACGCCTATTTTTTTTTTATTGTAGGCTACAATTCACTTTTGAAGTCTGCCAAATTGACCATTTTTAAAAAAAAACATTTTTAAAACTTTTGTGACATAATTTTTTTCAGTTGCTCTGATATTACTAGTATTACAGCAACTTCACCGGAAACTTGAGCAGCATAACTTTTGAGACAGCCCTTATAGGACGAGGACCATTACATTGTTCAAAAAGTTTGTTTCAAAATATTTTCGTTATATTACTTCAAATACGCAGTCGAATTATATTTTTAATTACTGTGCTTTCAGGGTCAAATATGGCTTGTGCTGCACGTGACAATCAATATCTGGGTACAACTTCAACAAAGCAGCCCAACAAAAAACTTTGCGTGCAAAGTGTAGAAAAATTCCTCTTAAAGACTACGACGAGCCAGAAAGAACATTTTGATGAATTAATTGCTAAATTCATATTTGCAACCAATTCTTCTTTCCGACTAGTTGAACACCCATTGTTTGTACAAATGATCGAAGGAATAAGACCAGGCTACAAACCACCAAGTAGATTTGATATCTCAGGAAAACATCTTCAGGCTGTATACGACAAAGAAAGAGCGGCTTGTACAAAATATTTGAAAGACAAAGTTGTTAACATGAGCTTGGATGGTTGGAGCAACATCCACAACGACCCCATAATTTGCACTTGTGTCACAACAGAAGATGGTGAAACTTACCTTACAGACACAATCGACACATCTGGAAATTCACATACTGCTGAATATTTACTTGAAATTGCTAAGAACTCAATTCACCAATGCCAAGAACAGTTTGGATGTAAAGTAAGGAGCTTAGTTACTGATAACGCAAGCAATGTGGCAAAAATGCGAGCGGAACTGGCACATGAGGATGACACAAATGTCATTACATATGGTTGTTCTGCCCATTTGTTGCATCTTTTGGCAAAAGACCTGCATATTTCGGGTGTCAAGGAACATGTTGTAGAAATTGTTAAATATTTCCGCAATAATCATTTTGCACATGCAACCTACAAGGAAATGGGAGCACTGAAGTTGGTTCTACCACAAGATGTTAGATGGAATACCTTGGCTGAATGCTTGGAACTGTTTATTAACAACTGGTCAAAATTAGTGTCCATTTGCGAAACACATCGGGATAAAATTGATGCTAATATACGAAGCAAAGTATTAAATCTTGGTGTGAAGAGAAATGCCGATGACCTTTTGGAAAGGTTAAAGCCAATATCTATTGCGTTGGATAAAATGCAGAAAGATACTGCAACCATAGCTGATGCCACAGAAGTTTGGAAAGATTTAGAAGGTTCGCTAGATCGCTTGAACCTCTCAAACAATGTAAAGGTTGCAATACACCACCGCAAGGACCAAGCATTAAAAGAAGAACACTATTTAGCCAATATCTTGCATCCCATCTACAGAGGGAAAAAACTATCTGAGGCGGAAATCAACTCTGCAATGGAGTGGCTCGCCAATACTAACCATGACATTGTGGCAACTGTGCTGAAATTGAAGTGTGAATCTGCACCATTTCAAAAATACATGTTTGCAGATAACGTCGTTAATGAACTAAAACCACTGGACTGGTGGAAGTCGCAATCACTTGTTCTTCCAGCGAAGATAATAAATGTAGCTACTCAGCTACTGACTGCATCGGCTTCATCGGCAGGAGTAGAGAGATTGTTTTCTTCATTTGGTTTTGTGCACACAACAGTCCGAAACCGCTTAGGAACTGCTAAAGCAGGACAACTAGTTTTCCTATTAAAAGTCCTAAATAAACAGTAGGCTTAAAGGACTGATGTATTCACTGAAGATGTTTGCTTACTTCAAACGTTAGAGATAGGCTATTGTTAAAAAGTACTTACTCTCTGTAGTTCAATTCTTATTGTTTAATAGTGCAAATAAAAATTATTAGGTTTTATAATCATCAACTGTTTTAATATTTTTATTTGTGTAAAATAATTTGATTTGCAAAAAGACAAAGTTTTGCTTGTGTACAACTTATTAAAAAATCCTATTTAAATCAAAAAAATCCGATTTAAATCAAAAAAATCCGATTTAAATAAAAAAAATCCGATTTAATCAAAAATCGATTTTTAAAAAAAAAATCATGATTTTTATCCACCCTGCCCCCAGGGCCTTTTTAAGTAAAGGAGCCACCTTCAGCAGCACTAAGGCTGCATTCTATGAAGGTGGCTCTTATGTTTCTGATCGCTTGGAACGCTGAAAAACAGTTTTATAATCTGTCCGACATACCTCTATTGTGTCAGGGAGGTATGTCTTCTCGCCCTGTGTCAACGGCCTCAGAGGTGTCAATCATCCCCCTCTTGTTTCCAGCCCCCGCCTCCTCTCCTTCTTGAGACGTCACCGGCGCTTCTTGCAGCGGCAGCCAAAGATCCCGCCCCGCAGTGTGTTATGATGTATTCACACTGCGGGGCTGGGAATCTGGCGCCTGCGCAGTGAGGATCTCTGCGCCTGTCCCCATCTCCCTCCACCGCTTTCCTCACTGCGCAGAGTGATACTAAATTATTTCTGGTTTCAGGAGATAAAGAAATATGCATGATATTGGACTTGGTGAAGTTTATTTTGAAGTTGGAGATTGAGTTGAAGAAGCGCAACTCAGTAAGATCTGCATAGACTTGTCAGGATCTACCAAAAAGAAAATTATGTAATCTGCGTATGCTGCACATTTGTGTTCAACTGTGCCGATTTTCAATCCTTTGATCTTAGGGGATTGTCGTATTTTCTGCAAGAATGTCTCTAATGAGAGAACAAAAGAGGCGATAGGGGGCAACCTTGCCTTGTGCCGTTTTTGATGTCAAAGCTGGCAGATAGTGTGTTATTAATTTTAATTTTTGCAAAGGGTGCTGTGTATAGGGCAGTTATTTTATGTATACAATTTAGAGGGAAGCCAAATTTTGTAAGAGCTTGTTCCATGAAATACCAATCATCACAATCGAAAGCTTTCTCTGCGTCTGTGGAGAGAATCGACATTTGTATATTGTGTTGTTTTGCTAGATGATCCGTGTTGATTGCCCTCATGACGTTATTCTTGGCTTCTCTTCCTTTGACAAAGCCAACTAGTTCTGGGTTCATCAGATCTGGGAGAAGTTTTTGTATTCTGTTTGCTAATATTTTGGCGTATAATTTCACATAGTTATTAATGAGTGAAATTGGCCTGTAACTGCCGCAAGAGGTGGGGTCTTTTCCCTCTTTTGGAATGAGGCTAATGTGGGCTACTAGAGACTCTTTTTAAATTGTTGGATTTACTAATATGATTAAAATAACCTGTCAAATGTTGGGATAATTCGGGTTTAGAATATTTGTAATATTCAATCGAAAAACCGTCTGGACTTTTTCTGCCTGAAGATCGGTTTATCGCGTCTTCCACTTCTTCTTTAATTATGGGACTATCTAAAAAATTCCATTTGTCCGTGATTTGGGGAAGGGATAGGTCTTTTAGGAAATTTTGTATTATAGCAGTCTTATCTACGGCACAGCTATAATTGGGTTTTGGATTGTATAGATTTGAGTAAAAATCTGAGAAGGCCTTGACAATATCTTCTGTTTTATAAAGTAACTGATCTTTATTATTCTTTATTTTAAGTATGTGCGTGGAGTTAATTTGTTTCTTAATTGTATTTGCTAGACATTTGCCACATTTATTTGCAGATGAATAAGCTATGAACCGAGAATATGATAAAAATTTTCAAATTTTTGATTTAAGAGAGCCTTTAGTTCAACTCTTAAGTTATAGAGGTCTTTCTCTAGAGAGGGAAGCTGTGTTAGTTTGTGTGAAGCCTCTAGTTTTTTTTTATCTGAGAGAGCTTCAGTAGTATTTCCTTTTCTTTTTTTGTTCTGGAACCCAACTCAATAAGGATTCCTCTAAGAACGGCTTTATGAGCCTCCCAGGAGTTGGGAGTCGCATTTGTCATGAGGGCCATTTTCTTTGAAGAAATTCTTTATGCCTGTGGCTATATATTCTTGTGTGATGTTGCTCTTAAGTAGATTATTATTATCAAGCTTCCAGTTTAATGACCCTCTTTTATGTGGATCTATGACTGTTTTGAGAAATAAGGGAGAATGATCTGAAAAGACGGATTTTGGTAAGAACTTACCTGTAAAATCCTTTTCAGCGAAGGAAGGAAGAGAGACACAGTCATTACTAGTGGGTAGGCGGAGCCCCAGATAGGATTAACACCTCAGATTAGAAAGCGTGTTGACCGGCCCCTCCAGCTCGGGCTCCTCCTACTCAGCTGTTTAGTCGTACCCAAGCTTAAGGAAGAACAATATCACCAGCGAAGCAACATAACCCCTTCTGAAGGACTTCAGAGAAAAAAACATAAAAGTACAGGTTATGCATGCATTTGACAAAAAAATCACACAGTTCCAGGTACTACTCACTGAACCTGACTACTGCGATAAGCTGGCAATGCTGGAACAGAGCCGTAGCGCGTCGACCTCAGCCCAGATAATCGTTATCAGAGAAGGGTCACGCTGCATCTGTAAATACAACAACACACTTCTGCCAAGGGAGGGAGCTGTGTCTCTCTTCATTCCTTCGCTGAAAAGGATTTTACAGGTAAGTTCTTACCAAAATCCGTCTTTCAGCAGCAGATGGAAGGAAGAGAGCCACAGTCATTACTAGTGGGACGTCCCAAAGCAGTCCAAAATTAAGGGTGGGAAAAAACCAAAACGAGGCAGAATCCCAACAACCTTGATAAATGCGCAATAGGCGCCAAATACAAGTTAACTAGAACTTGAAACTACAGCCGCCTGCAGGACCCTACGTCCTAAGGCCGCATCAGTGAAATCACTGACGTCCACCTTATAAAAACTTATAAACGTGTGGACGAAAACGCCAGGTCGCCGCTCGGCAGAGCTGAGCTGCCGAGGCCCCTTGATAAAAGGCCCACGAGAAAGCCTCTGCCCTCGTGGAGAGAGCTCGAATCTTAATTGGGCAAGGTTCGCTTTTAAGTCGGTAAGCCTCCAAAATGGCCGACCGAATCCAACGAGCTATAGTCCTTGGAAGCTCGTTGACCACGCTGACGACCTGCTAGTCACAAACAGATAGTCTGACTACCGAAAACTTTGAGTAACAGACAAATAGAACTTCAAGGCCCGCACTAAATCCAATGTGTGCAAGGTCCGTTCCTTTGCATTCCTTGGGCCCGGGCAAAGCGAGGGCAACACAATATCCTGGTTAACATGAAATTGCGACACCACCTTAGGTAGAAAGTCGCCCCGTAAGCGAAACACTACTCGATCCGGATAAAAATCCAGGAAGGGAGGCGAGCAGGGAAGAGCCGCCAACTCGGAAACCCTTCTCAAAGAGGTGACCGCCTCAAGAAGTAAAGAAAAACTAGCAGAGCCCATAGGCTCAAAAGGCACATAGACAAGGTTAAGCCGCCAAGGGGACACAGAGATCTTCCGCGGCGGAAACTGACGGATTACTCCGCGAAAAAAAGGGAACGCACGTCCCTACGTGAGGCGATATCCTTCCGAAACAGAAAGGATAGAGCAGAAATCTGACCCTTCAGAGTGCTAACTGCCAAACCCTTGTCCAGCCCGTACTGCAGAGAGGCCATTGGGAATGGAAAAAAATCCTCGGGTTCCTTGAAAAACCCGAACACCACGAGAAGAAGGCTTCCCAAGTCTTGTGGTAAATCTTAGAAGTAGCCGAACCTCTGGCAGCTCGCAGAGTGGCAACGACTGCGGCTGAAAAACCTCTACGGGTCAATATTTCGGTCTCAAGAGCCACGCGTCAAACGCAGAGACTTCAAGTCCGGATGACGAAAGGGCCCCTGAGTTAACAGGTCCGGGCGAAGAGGAAGTGGGAATGGAGGTGCCGCCAAAAGCGACACCAGTGTCGAGAACCACGTCCTCCTTGGCCAATCCGGGCTATCAACATAGCCGGGACTCTCTCCAGTCTGATCCGACGCAGCACCAGAGGAGCAAAGATATTGGCTGAAACATAGATTAGCTCGAATTTGGTCCCACGGAGCCACCAGAGCATCCACCGCCACAGCCTTCGGGTCCTTGTACCTGGACATGAAGGTCGGTAACTTGGCATTGAACCTGGATGCCATCAAATCCACTTGGGAAGTTCCCCAACGGGAGCACAGCAGTGCAAAAATTTTTGGATGGAGACTCCATCCTCCGGGATCCATCTTCTCGCGACTGAGGAAGTCCGCCGTGATATTCTGAACCCCTGGAATGTGGACCGCAGAGAAGACTGGCACTCTGGTCTCGGCCCAAATCAGGATCCGAGACACCTCCACCATGAGTCTGGAACTCCTTGTCCCGCCTTGGTGGTTGATATGCGCGACCGCCGTCGCGTTGTCTGTCTGCATTCGGACTGGTAGACCGCTCAAAGGGACCGTCCAGTGTTAAAGGCAAATAAAATTGCCCTCAATTCCAGACTCTTCCGATGACCATACTCCCTGAATCCAGAGATCGTTCCAGACACCTCCCCAGCCCGTCAGGTTGGCATCGGTGGATATGACCGACCACCTCGGAGGAAGGAAAGACTTCCCCAGGGATAACTCTCCTGGACGTAATCACCATCCCAGAGATTCTCGCACCCTGCGAGAGATGATGACACTGCAATCCAGTGAAGCCTGCGAACGATCCCAATGACTCAGAATGAGCCTTTGAAATGAATACTGGGCAAAAAGAAGTGCCTCCATGAACGCCACCATTAAACCTAGAAGGCGCATACACTTCCGAAGAGACATTACTGTCGAAGACTTCATAATCTGTACATGTCGAGGGAGACATGCCCGCTCGTCTGGAGGTAGAGACACCACTGCCCGCACCGTGTCGAAATGCATTCCTAAAAATAGGATAGACTGCGACGGTTCCAGAGACGACTTCTCCCAATTGACCACTCACCCGAAGTCCTCCAGGAGCTGAAGGATTAGATTGCGAGCCGTCACTGCCTCCTCCTTTGAGGACGCCACAATCGAAAGGTCGTCCAGGTAGGGAAGAATCGTAAGTCCCTGTCTACGAAGAATTGCCATGAGAGGCGCAAGAATCGTTGTAAAAAACTCTGGGCGTTAAGGCCAAGCCGAAAGGCCGAGCCACAAACTGGTGATGGTCCTGACTTATGGCAAAACGAAAGAAACGTTGGTGAGCCCTTCCGACGGAACATGCAAATAAGCGTCGCGAATGTCGATTGACCAAAAAGACGTTCTGCGACAGGGCTGCCACAACGGAGCGAAGCGACTCCATGCGGAATGTTCGGGTGTGGATAAGCCGATTCAAACTTCCAGAATAGGGCGAAATTTGTCCTCCTTTTGGGAACCACAAAGAGGTTGGAATAAAAATCTCTTCCCCGGTCCTCTGCGGTATCACCACACCCTTCTGCAGAAGGGAATCGACCACTCGCAGTAGAGCGGCAAATAGTTCGGCTCTGACGGAATGCGAGATTGACAAAAAACTGTCCGGGGGTCGAGAAAGAAACTCTATAAGTAGCCTGCCAACACAACCTGTGTCACCCAGGCGTCCGACACACGGGAAACCCAAGTCGGTTTAAATTGGAGTAAAAAACCCCCCACTCGAGATCGCTCGAGTGAGACCAAGACTTCAGTCCGCCTTAGCGGATATTTTGCCAGCTCTGTCTTAACAGAAGTTCTGTTTCCAGGGTATGCGGAATTTCTGAGAATTCGCTTTTTTTTTTTTTTTTTTTAAAAAGAGAGGGACGAACCAAACCCCAGAGGGTTGGCCGGATCATCCCCTGAACCGAAAGGATCGCCGACAACTACCGGCACTAGTCCTGCCAGACGCAGAAGTCACAGCTCTGCGCTGCGGTAAAGCTGTTTCTTTGCCTTGGCAATCAGCTCCGTGAGGTCAGATTCAAATAGCTGACCACTTTCTAAGCTAAAGATAGCAAACCCTGCTTGGAAACCGCGTTCCACTGTCTAAGCCACAGTGCTCTTCTGACTGTGACTGCCGAGGATTACGCCCTGGATAGCAGTGACGCAGTATCCTTCAACTTAGAAAGCCCATCTACCTCGATAGAGGGGATCCATCTTGCCACGCCGTCCGTAGACGGTCCAACCGGCTCAGGGCAACTTTACAAGTACACATAGATCCTTAATATTGAATCCATTAACCGTAGGCTTCGCAGATGGATATTGTTGCCATCTCGTTTTTCTGTTGCAGAATTGCCTTCCCTTTACCAGGAAGATTTGCTAAGCTGGGATAAAGGGACCTTCACTTCAGGAGAAGGGGTCCAATTAACAAACAACTTCCGTAAAAAACGGATACAGTTTGTAAAGCCGTCGCGACCTCCTGAAACATCCGGGCCGACTTACCAGGACGTCTAGTTACCTCCTCCGGTTACTGTAACGCCCTCATGACTCCAATAGAAATCTTAGTACGGCCCATGAGGGAGGCAGAGTGTCCCTGCCGATCCTCCTAGTCCGAAACGGACATCTTCGCTACGTGAGAAGGAAGGCACCGATTTGTGTCGCTTCCTTGAGAGGATCTAGCTGACACCCAATAACCCAGAAGGTCAGACAGGCCATCATAGAAACTAGCGAGGGCCTCCATTTTGACACCACTGGAACCTCCGACCGCTGCGCATGACGCCGTCGAGGTCTGCGTGCCAGATACGCGAGACTGATCCTGTAGCGGATCTGGGAGACGGTCTCTGACATGTCCTTGCACAGTATATGACAGGTTAAACCTGTCAGTAACTAGAACAGTGTGTTTCTTAAAGAAAAAACAAACGCTGAAGGGTTAAAGCTCTTAAAGAGAGAGCTACCCCAGCTGTCCCCCATTAAGAGTTAACCGCCTAAGAAGGGGTTAAAGTAGCAGACTCCCCACAACCTTGATAATGAAAAGGGTGTGCGAGCCCCAAGTGCCTCTTATAAGGCCGCAGGTGCAGGACAGCTATGCCACACTAACAGAAAAAACGTTCCACAAGATCGCTAAAAAATTGCGCTGTTTTGTATATCGCAATGACCGCCAAAGTCATTAAGAGGATCGCTAATCGCTTATGCGATGTTAATGAGATCGCCCAGATTGGCAGCTACTAGCGACATTAAAAAAGATCACACAAACGATCGCATTAGTATGCGTCGTTATCAGGATCGTTAGTGGAAACGTATAGTGGCAATAATAATAATAATATCGCAGGCTCCCCACAACCTCTTTATTAATATTGAAAAGAGTGTGTGAGCCCCTTATGCGATAACAGCCGCAGGACCGCGCTATCTGCCACTCAATAGTGCCCCAGACGGCGCCCGCGCTGTGGAGGTGAAGGGGTTAAGCTTCTGCCCGCGGGCTAGAAGCGACTCACCCAGCTGGTAACGTTTTTTGCCGGGAGGGGAGGGGAGCGATGCTAGAACAGTGCGTTTCTCCTCAGCCTGTCAGCAATGGCCGCCGCGCTCTGTCTCCGATGTGCTCCATGTACAGGAGCCAGAAAAGGAGACTGCCATAAAGCGCGCGCTCAGAGCGGCGGGAAATTCAAAAATAAAAAAGCGCGCACTCCTCTCTCCCCTCAGATTCTCCTCAGAGTCACCGGCATGTAAAATGTACAGCGGCTGCCGCAGCAGCCGTTAAATCACTCACACACATCTTTAATAAAAATGTGGAGTACTCACCAGCCGAGCGCCACAGGGACCCCCAGGGGTTTCTGGCGCTTGCCCATGCTTCCCCCACCGCAGTGACCCCTGTGCGCGGTTTGCGCCCCCGCCAGGGAAGCCATCCTCATTCCCCCGGGCCGGCAGGGTTCTGCAGGGACCACCATTAGGGTAATACAGATCCGCCAAGGGAGAGGTTGGGGTCCAGCAGCGCTGAGACCCCTGAGACCTCTAGACCACTCTGGTGATCCAAGTCTCTTGTCCGATAAAAAATAATAAAATCTTCTGAGGAGCTGCTTCCAGCAGCGACCATCCTCTGAGACCTCAAATTTTAGACTGAACAGCTGAGTAGGAGGAGCCCGAGCTGGAGGGCGGTCAACACGCTTTCTAATCTGAGGTGTTAATCCAATCTAGGCTCCGCCTACCCATATAATGACTGTGGCTCTCTTCCTTCCATCGCTGTGAAAAAGAATGTGTCCATTAGAATTTTTCATATGGTATTCAATAGTCATGGGGAGAACAGGTAATCAATTCTTGAGTATTGTTATAACTGGGCAGAAAAGAAATCCTTTGCAGGGATGTTGTCTCAAGCGTTATAACAGTCCGTTAGCTAATAGTTTTTTGATGTATCTGATTGTTTTTGCGGGAACTATAGAATGACTGTTTGAGTGTCTAAAAAAGGGTATAGAAGTACATTGAAATCACCTCCTAAAATTATTTGACCTTCAGCAAAATTATCTAAAATATCAATAATCTTCTTAAAGAATGGGCAATGATTGCTATTGGGGGCATATATGTTGACCAAGGTAAACAATTCATTGTGAATTGTGCACGTTAAGGCTATGTGCACACGTAGGAGAATTGCTGCGGAAATTTTCGCGGCAATCCCGCACCTCCCTGCCGCGGGACATACGCATTTTATAGGTATGCGTATTCCCGCCAGAAACTAGCGTTTTGCAAGTGTAATTAGCTTGCAGAATGCTAGCGTTTTCCAAGCGATCTGTAGCATGGCTTGGAAAACTGATTGACAAGTTGGTCACACATAGTGTTTGACAAGTCTGAGCAACATTTTGCTATTGATGCTGCCTATGCCGCATCAATAGTAAAAAGATCTAATGTTAAAAATAAAAAAAAAATTGTGATATTCTCACCCTCCGGCGGCCCCTGCAGCCTTCCTGGTCCTCGCAATGCAGCCGGCAACTCCTGTTCCCAGTGATGCCTGGCGGCGACAATGACCCCAGATGACGTAGCATCACGCGAGACCGCTACGTCATCTGGGGTCATTGTCGCTAAGCATGCCTGGGAACGGGATTGGCCGGGAGCGTAGCTGAGAGGCGGGAAAGCTGCGGGGGCCGCCGGAAGGTAAGAATATCACTATATTTTATTTTAATTATTGTTTTACCAGGGATATGGTACCCAGGGCCTGGAGGAGAGTCTCCTCTCCTCCAGACCCTGGGTACCATCCGCACATGAAACACTCACTTTGCGCATGGTGGGCATAGCCACATGCGTAAAGTAAGCGGTTCAATGCATTCCTATGGCGGCGGAATCGCCGTAATTCCGGAAAAAGAATGAGCATGCTGCGTTTTATTCGCGGAAAAAAACGCAGCATGTGCAAAAAAATTGCGGAATGCATTCTATTCATAGGATGGTTAATGCACACGTTTTTGCAGCGGAAAACCGCCGCAAAAACGTGAAAAATCCTGAACGTGTCAACATAGCCTAATAGTATATATCTTCTGTCTGTGTCATATATAGCATTTTTAAGTGAGAAGGGAATTCTCGTTTATAATTATAGATACTCCTTTATTTTTTTTAAATCGGAGAATTGGCATGGAACCATTTGGTAAAAATTTTATTCTTACTGATAGGTGTATAGGTTTGTTTAAAATGAGTTTCCTGAAAAAAACGACGTCCATTTTACTTTTTCCTAGATAGTTCAGGATTTGCGACCTTTTTTGTGGGATGTTCATACCTCTTACGTCGAAGGTAGCAATATTTAAATCAACCATTAAAGTTTAATGGGGCGTACTATGAAGCAGTTTCATTTTTTTAGCAGGACTTGGGGATGGGGCAGGGTATTATATGGGGTTAAAGTAAACAATGGAGGTTTGTTACAGAACCTGAGCAACACGCTCATGAATCCGAAAGTAACCTGAGAAGTTTTGCAGCTGGTAAGGATGTAGGCAGAGTGTAATTGGTTTTTGTCTTTATTTTTACAGCGTTTTATATTTGCAATAGTTTTTTTTTGCTATTTCAGTTGCTTGAAAATTATTTTGAACCTTGTAAAAAAATAAATAAATTGTTTTGTGTCGCCATTTTCCAAGACCCATATTTTTTTTTTCATTTTCCACCTATAGAGCTCTATGAGGGCTTATGATTTCATTTCGACCAAAAAATTGCAAGTTTTGTGTTTTTGATTTTTATAATTACATTTCCTGTACAGCAGGGTTCCCCAACTCCAGTCCTCTAGGCCCACCAACAGATCATGTTTTCAGGATTTACTTTGTATTGCACAGGTGATGCAGTTATCATCTGGGCAATACTAAGGAAATCCTGAAAACATGACTGTTGGTGGGCCTAGAGGACTGGAGCTGGGGAACCCTGCTGTACAGGATAAATAATTTTATATTTTGAAAGCTAGGACTTTCATCTTTCCAGCAATATCAAAGATGCCTCTGTTCTTTATTTTTAAATAAGCAGAGGGGGATATTCTGATTTAATTTAATGAAAACCTGTCAGCAGGATTTTGCCAAGTAAACTACCGGCATTGTCAGGTTGGCAGTGTTAAATTAATTAAAATGATCCCTGGGGTGAAAAAATCCATCTTCATATTCTTGTGTAATCAGTGTTAGAAGTTTTCAGTTAACCCCTTCATGACCGAGCCTATTTTGACCTTAAAGACCTTGCCATTTTTTGCAATTCTGACCAGTGTCCCTTTATGAGGTAATAACTCAGGAACGCTTCAACGGATCCTAGCGATTCTGAGATTGTTTTTTCGTGACATATTGGGCTTCAAGTTAGTGGTAAATTTAGGTCGATAATTTTTGCATTTATTTGTGAAAAAAATGAGAATTTGGCAAAAATTTTGAACATTTTGCAATTTTCAAATTTTTTATTTTATTCTGATAAACCAGAGAGTTATGTGACACAAATTAGTTAATAAATAACATTTCCCACATATCTACTTTACATCAGAATAAATTTGGAAATTTTTTTTTTCTGTTAGGAAGTTATAAGGGTTAAAAGTTGACCAGCGATTTCTCATTTTTACAACAAAGTTTACAAAACCATTTTTTTGGGACCACCTCTCATTTGAAGTCACTTTGAGGGGTCAATATGGCAGAAAATACCCAAAAGTGACACCATTCTAAAAACTGTACCCCTCAAGCTACTCAAAACTACATTCAAGAAGATTATTAACCCTTCAGGTGCTTCACAGGAACTAAAGCAACGTGGAAGGAAAAAATGGACATTATAATTTTTCCAACAAAAATTTTCTTTTAGCATCAATTTATTCATTTTCACATGGGCAACAGGATAAAATGGATCCTAAAATTTGTTGGGCAATTTCTCTTGAGTACACCGATACCACATATGTGGTCATAAATCACTGTTTGGGCACACGGCAGGAATGGAAAATTAGCTCCAATCATTAGCGGACACCATGTCGCATTTGTACAGCCCTTTTGTGCCTAAACATTGGAGCACCCCCACAAGTGACCCCATTTTGGAAAGTAAACCCTCCCAAGGAACTTATCTAGATGCATAGTGAGCACTTTCAACCACCCGGTGCTTCACAAATTGATCCATAAAAATGAAAAATTACTTTTTTTTCCACAAAAACATTCTTTTAGCCTCAATTTTTTCATTTTCACATGGGCAACAGGATAAAATGGATCTTAAAAATTGTTTGGCAATTTCTCCTGAGAACACAGATACCTCATATGTGGTCATAAACCACTGTTTGGGCGCACGGCAGAGCTCGAAAGGGAAGGAGCGACATTTGACTTTTTGAATGGAAAATTAGCTCCAATCGTTAGCGGACACCATGTCGCATTTGGAGAGCCCCTGTGTGCCTAAACATTGGAGCTCCCCCACAAGTGACCCCATTTTGGAAACTAGACCCCCCAAG
The DNA here is from genome assembly GCA_033576555.1 of Oophaga sylvatica. Lineage (NCBI taxonomy): Eukaryota > Metazoa > Chordata > Amphibia > Anura > Dendrobatidae > Oophaga > Oophaga sylvatica. The sequence continues at coordinate 534,855,215 of JARQOD010000002.1, read as the reverse complement.
GAACTTATCTAGATGTGTGGTGAGCACTCTGAACCCCCAATTGCTTCACAGACGTTTATTACGCAGAGCCGTGAAAAATGATTTTTTAGCCCGCAATTTTTTATTTTCACAACGGTAACAGGAGAAATTGGACCCCAAAAGTTGTTTTCCACTTTGTCCTGAGTACGCTGGTACCCCATATGTGGTGGGGAACCACTGTTTGGGTACACGTTGGGGCTCGGAAGGGAAGTAGTGACGTTTTGAAATGCTGACTTTGATGGAATGATCTGCGGGCGTCATGCTACGTTTGCAGAACCCCTGATGTGCCTAAACAGTAGAAACCCCCCACAAGTGACCCCATTTTGGCAACTAGACCACCCAAGTAACTTATCTAGATGTGTGGTGAGCACTTTGAACCCCCCAGTGCTTCACAGAAGTTTATAACGCAGAGCCGTGAATTGGGGTCTAACTGGGGATCTAATTTCTCCTGAGTACGCTGATACCCCATATGTTGGGGTAAACCACTGTTTGGGCACACGTTGGGGCTTGGAAGGAAGGGATCACCATTTGACTTTTTGAACGCAAAATTGGCTGGAATCAATGGTGGCGCCATGTCGCATTTGGAGACCCCCTGATATGCCTAAACAGTGGAAACCCCTCAATTCTAACTCCAACCCTAACCCCAACACACCCCTAACCACAACCCTAACCCCAACACACCCCTAACCCTAATCCCAACCTTAACCATAACCCCAACACACCCCTAATCCCAACCCTAACCATAACCAGATGGCCCTCGTCAGTCGGTGTGGGGGGGTCAGATTACTGTCTCCAGCCATGGCCAATGATATTTCATCATCGGCCATGGCTGGATTGTAATATTTCACCAAGTTTCATTGGTGAAATATTACAATCGCTCTGGTTGGTTGTTTCACTTTCAACAGCCAATCAGAACGATCGATGCCATGGGGGGCAAAGCCACCCCTCCTGGGGTGAAGCACAACTATTCCTGTATCTGCGGGTCGGGTGACCTTTCAGTGACCCCGGTCACTTGACCCGCAGGAATGAATTTATACCATGATGCCTGCGTAGGCGTCATAGGTCGGGGAGGGGTTAATGATATGCCCGTGCTTCGGGGCAGGACTGTAGGCAGAGTCTTATCTTCTTGCTCTAAGCCAGAAAATCTAAGGAAAGATGGCAGGTCTGCCCCGAAGCACAAACAGTCTGTCTCTCTCTATGATAAGGAACATATTTGTCCTTTGGGGCGGTCTGTGGGCAGGTCTTTCCTTGGTTTGCGAAGGTGTCGGTCAGTGGGTAAGCCATGGGATCGGGGATGCTTCCCAACTGCCCGGCACTGCGCTCACGTCTCCCGGCACCATCGCTTCTCCCGGAGAACTGCCCGCCACTGAGGCGCCAGAACAGGAGAACCCCCAGTTTTACAAACTACACCTCTCAATGAATTCATCGAGGGATGCAGTGATCATATTGACACCACAAGTGTGTCACAGAATTTTATATCATTGAGCAGTGAAGAAAAAATAATGACATTGTTACCACCAAAATTTTGTTTCAGCCCCAGATTTTTTGTCCCACAATTTTTGCTGAACGTAGAAATACCCCATATGTGGCTGTACAGTACTACGCTATTTGCCTCCTGGAGCACAGATTTTTTTAGAATAGTTTGAGGACTCAATATGCAGAGACCTTACTGCTAGAAGAGCAGAATCCCCCCTTCAAGTGACCCCATTTTGCAAATTATATCACTTTGAGATTTTATCTACAGGTGTAGTGAAGATTTTGACTCTATGGGTGTTTTCCAGAAACAAGCAGTAGTAGATGTTGCTGAGTGAAAATTGAAAACTGCCATATGGGCAGCACGGTGACTCAGTGGTTAGCACTGCAGCCTTGCAGCGCTGGGGTTCTGGGTTCAAATCCCACCAAGGACAACATCTGCAAGGAGTTTGTATGTTCTCCCCGTGCTTGCGTGGGTTTCCTCCGGGTTCTCCGGTTTTCTCC
>JARQOD010000002.1:534801964-534853120 GCA_033576555.1 Oophaga sylvatica | reverse complement strand
ATTCACAGTGGAGACCAAACCCTATTGTATTGAATATGCCCAAAGGCCATGGGGAACTACAGCAGTTAGATGCTGTGAATCTGTGAACTCAGACAACATGGCGGCTGGAGCAGTCCAATATCCAAGATGGTGGCTGTTCCTTCCTCACAGTATCATTTTCAGGCACATAAGGTTTTTTGATCGCTTTCTATTCCAATTATTGGGAGGCAGAATCAACAAAAGCCAGCAATTGCTTTTGTTTTTTTTTTGTACCATTCTGAATGTGTTAAAGTTCATAAGGCAGCTTTATTATTCGGGTCAGTAAGATTACAGCGAAACCACATTTATATAGTTTTTTTCATGTTTTGGCGCTTTTACACAAAAACTGTTTTATAGAAAAAATTATTCTGTTTGCATCACTTTATTCTGAGAGCTATTGTTTTTTTATTTCTACGCTGAAGGAGCTGTATCTTGGCTTCTTTTTTGTTTCTATTTGTTCTTTTTACGGTGTTCACTAAAGGGGTTATCTACTGGGACAGTTTTATGGGGTAGGTTGTTCCAGACGCGGTGGTATGACAAATGTGTTTTGTTATTTTTTAAATAAAAGTACAAATTTATGGGTACAATGTTTTTTTTTCATTTTTTTTTTTATTATTTTGTGAATTTTTGTTTTTAAATATATATTTTTTTACTTAGTCCCTCTATGGCACTTTCACTTTCATGTGCCAGATCACTATTATAAACCACTGCAATGCACGTGCATGGCAATGGTTTATAACTGTTAGTGCTGCACTGACACAAGACCCCTTAGGCTAAGTTCACACGTTCAGGAATATTTGTGTTTTTTTCGCGTTTTTTCCACGGTAAAAACGCGAAAAAAATGCAAGCATTAAGCATCCTATACATGTTAATGGATTCCGCATGTTTTGGCCACACGTTGCGTTTTTTTTCCGCAAAAACAACGCTTCGCGGAAAAAATAGCAACAAGTTCATTAATTTTGCGTAATCTCGGCGGAATCGCCGCCATAGGAATGAATTGAACCGCTTACTTTCCGCATGTGGCTATGCGGAATGTAAGCGGTTCATGTGCGATGGTACCCAGGGCCTGGAGGAGAGGAGACTCTCCTCCAGGCCCTGGGTACCATATCCCTGGTAAAACAATAATTAAAATAAAAAATAATGATATTCTCACCTTCCGGCGGCCCCCCGCAGCCTTCCCGCCTCTCAGCGACGCTCCCGTTCCCAGGAGTCCTTTGCGAGAATCACCCAGATGACGTAGCGGTCTCGCGTGATGCTACGTCATCTGGGGTCTGCTGCAATGCATCCAGCGATTGGCCAGGAGCGTCGCTGAGAGGTGGGAAGGCTGCGTGGCCGCCGGAAGGTGAGAATATCATTATTTATTATTTTTTTTATTATTTTTACATTAGATCTTTTTACTATTGATGCGGCATAGGCGGCATCAATAGTAAAAAGTTGGTCACACGTGTCAAACACTATGTTTGACTCGTGTGACCAACCTGTCAATCAGTTTTCCAAGCGATGCTACAGATCGCTAGGAAAACGCTAGCATTCTGAAAGCTAATTACGCTTGCAAAACGCTAGTTTCTGGCGGGAATACGAATACAAAAAAAATGCGTATTTCCCGCGGCAGAGAAGTGCGGGATTGCCTCGGAAATTTCCGCGGCAATTCCGCAACGTGTGAACTTAGCCTCACACTACGCTCTGCGCCATAGTCTAAGGGGCTTACCATAGCCTGGTGATCCGGATGTCATCATGAAGACCTCAGGTCATCATGGCAATGATTGGGCCCCCCTTCTCACCCCCCCCTCGCTATGATGTCCAAGGTCTGGAAGTCCTTCCCAACCAGGATGTAGTGGGTAATTCAAAGGTCAGGAAGGGGTTAGAAAATAAATCTTACTTCTGTGTTTCAGACATTTCTTGCCGATACTGGTCCCTTTCACTTAATAAATCTTGAAGCGCACTTTGGGTCTCTCTATTCTGCCTCTGAAGATTTGCCCGTATGTTGGTCAATTCATCTGCCATAACCCTACAATAAAAAAAAAAGATATGTTAATATCATTTTGCAGGAACTTTAATAATAACAACAGGTTTATGGTCTCAGCAGGGAACCAGAAAGATTTAGCTTTAATTGCAAAAGTTAGGGTTACAGCTTCCAAAACATAAATAGATGCATTAGACTTCATGACATAAAATTCACAATCTGTATGATCTGACTTACCGGCTGGCAAGAAACTTGCTTCTCCATACGTCACACTGAATTGACATGCGTTCTAGCTGTTCTGAGAGCTGGGCTGTATTCCGAGACAACGCTTCATTCTCTAATATGAGTTGGTTCTTTTCTCGAGCAATGCGCTCAAAATGATACTGTAAGTCATCACCAACAGAGGCCACCAGCAACTTCTTCAACTCTCTGTTAACCTTTAAAAAGATGGAAAATTACTATATAAACCACATTCCAATGAGCGGCTGCTGATTATTGCTATTTGATACATTACCACTGCAGCCAATCAGCAGCCACTGGTAGGCCGCAGCCTTCAAACTTCCATCAGATGGAATTGTGGAGACAGCGGCCCATAACAATGTTACGTGACAGCTGGGAAATCCAGTGCCAATTTAGCTGGAAAAGTGTCTATCTGGGAGGTGAGAATATGTTTAGTTATCTGGGGGACTTTAGCAATTAGAAAGGACCTCTCACCAAATTTTTCAGAACTGGACAAACATTGTATTTGTGGCTGCAGTGAAGAATAAAACATTTTTTTTCTTTTTAATTTCGCTTTTCTGTTATGAAGATATTAGCAATCAAAGTAATGAGTGAACTTTTTTTTTAAGTCTAAGTGGTCGTTATCAGAGTCTTCTCTGGGAGAGTGTACTTCTTCTCCCAGTAAGATATGCCCAATCATAAGCAGGCAGCAACATAGAAGAAACACAGCCCCCACTATAGCTTAGGTTTCTCAGTGTGTGAAATGTAATGATACAACTCGGATCTCCTGGTCTAACCTCCTGCATGATTATAAAGTGCTGGGAGATTAGACTTTCAAATAAGGTCCACACGGGGGAAGGGGCAGCACAGCTGAATTTAGCTGTGTCACATTACAAACCCTTCTATCAGCTCTCCTCTTATAGCACTGTCATCTCTGCTGTACTGCCCCTCTCCAATACTGCCTGTCTGGAAATGAGTAAATGGCAACTTGTAAACACTCTGCAAGGAGAGGTCAACAAGCTACTCCTCTATGAGATGTAATGGGAGATTGCTCTGCTCTCACTGCAGGGCAAATATAAGATGCTGTGTGGACAACAGACAGAAGTATGACCCATCACCTTATATGCAGTGTGGGGAAGGGGCAGTATAGCAGATCTGAAAATGCTATGAGAAAAGAAGAGCTGGTAGAAAGGATTGTAATGTGAAACAGCTAAACTCAGATGCACTTTCTTATTATGCAGGAGGTCAGACCAAGAGATCAGAGCTGAGTCATTACATCACACACTCTGAGAAACCTAATCTATGATGGGGGAGTGTTCTTTTTCTTCTGTGTTGCTGCCTGCTTAGTGATAGATTAAGAAGTACACACCCACAGAGAAAATTTTCTGGTGGTAACACCAACTTTGACTTAACAAAACTTTACTCATATGGTGTTAAATACTTTGATTGCCAATATCTCCAAAAACAGAAAGGTGAAAAAAAAATAGTTTTATTTCACTCTGCAGCTACGATTCCAACCTGTGTCCAGTTGAAGATAAAAAATTTGGTGAAAGGTCCTCTTTAAGAGAAAAAAAAAAAAGGTTGTCCGGTAGCGGAAAACAAATTTAGCTGAAGACATATCACAACTGAACTCATGTCGTAACCGCAGAAAAAAGGACAGTAACTAATGAATAGTGTAACAGATTAAAAAAAACCTGAATTAAAAGAGTCGATGAGTCACGGCCTCATGAGAGGAGATAATCTGTGCTCTTCTCAGTGTGACCTTCCTGTCATGCTGCCACACATCATAAACTCCTATACTGAACTTCAGATGCCAGGACACATAGGAAACAATGTCACTCTTATCAGACATGACAACATCCACTGTGCGCAGGGATACTTTGGTTACATGCAGCACCTTATATAATAAATCGTATTCATCCTCAATGGACAAATACAATTAAACTCAAGTTCAAGCGCGGTCAGATGCATATCGCTGGTAGATCTACAATGTTACAAGGTATGAGGAAAAAAGTTCACACCATATTTTTGAACCCGTTAGATGCAGACGCATGCAAGACATAAAAAAATTACTGAAAAAAAATGCAACTATACTCTTTGTATAAGTTATTGCCTTTCCTATACAATATCCATACATTTACATCTGTCTGCCACTGTTTATACCCATTACAAAAATTAACGCTTCACACCCTACCACCCCCCAGTACCAAAAAACATAGTAAGCATCTACCCATACACAAAACGTGTTCAGGTGAACAGCTGTCAGACAGACACTGCTGGCGTACATCTACCATGTAAGTCCTATTTGTATGTTACAGTACAGGGGTGCAGTCAAGAGGACTGTATAAATTGGACTGAGATCAGAACGCAGTGCACAGACTGTCCGGAGGCGCTCCAGACCACAGCGTGATAGCTTCATGTATTGCTATGTAACTGTCAAGCTCGGGTAGGGAGAGAGTATTAAAATATTAAAGTCACAGCCAGCGCTTGTACATGCAACCCGCATTTCTTTTCCCTTTGCTGGGTTCTGTAAACGTCCATTTTCTATTTCCATGCCTGCTGAAAATAATTAAGAATTGAGAGCTCGTCTACCCTTTCTGAGACCTCTTCCTCACACCATGGTCCAATAAGGAGCTGCACCAGCATCCCCCTCTTTCCCATTATCTCTGCACTGTTTTATACTAAGCAGGTTTATTCTGTATGAGGTTTCTGAAAACTAATGGAGACGCTGTAAGCAGTGAAATTAGTTATGAGTGGCCATTAAAAGTTCTGCAGTCTAGCAGCATCACGTCTCTGTATTGTGTGCCGCGGAGGCCTCCGATACACACACCTTCTTACCTCAGTCTGCACCTTCAGCTGGTTACAGAGACCTTCTTTATCTTGTAGTAATCTCCTCTCTGAATTCTTCAGTTTTTCCAAAGTGCTCTTCATTTCGGAGAGTTGTTTCCATGGCTCAGTGACACAGCCCACCACTTCTGCTTTACTATGTGTATTGACGTCGTGTGATTTCGCCTGCTTAGTCAGAACGGTGTGGGTTATTGCTGATTTTGGGATGACAAGGCGGACTGCTTCTATCTCGATTGCTTTTTCTGTCTGTATTTTGCCCAGCTGAAGTACACCGGGACTTATGGACGGTGCTGGCGAACCTTTTCTTTTTGGGCTGTGAGCAGTTTTTGTGTGCGATGTTGTGACTTCCACGGATTTTAAAGTCTGTGTTTCCATCCCATCTCCGGTCCCTCGGATTGGCGGAGAAGAGGACATGGCTAAAAAAGAATACAAGAAGCCAATGCAAGAAAAATAGTAAAATTATTTCCACTCAGTTACTAATTTCCTTGTGCTCCATATTGGAGCTTGACCCACACATCTGAAAGGACCATGTGATATAACACTATCTCTCAGTCTCCAGGGCTTACTTTTTTCACAACTTATTGTCAGTGACAATTATCTTGTGAAGCTTCAGGCTTTCTACCGACACTCGGAAATATTCACAGGACAGTTTTTCCCATCCACGTGATGTTTTATAAAGGTACACATAACTACACAAGTCAATAGGGCTAATCACCTTTTTTTTTTTTACAAATCCATATGCCCTTGAACTTTCAGGTCTATGATGCTCCATTAAGAACTTTTTTAAGTTCTGGAAAAATATGGCCTTCCGTGATATCAACAGTCCTATAGACAATAAATTGACCAATTATGTACATACTGATCGGCCACTATCTTCAGGTAGGGCCTCACAAACCGCCAGTTCTCTACCTTTAAGGGTCCCAAGAGTGGGATCTCTAGTGATCAGCCAGTAATCACATATCCTGTGGACAGAAGATAACTTGCTCACTTGGTACAACGCTTTAAATGGAATCCTATCTCATAGAAAACCACTATTTTCAAACAATTATAATGGGGAAGTGAAGGTAAATATTGTTTAAACCAAGTTAGGCTGGTTTACAGGATGTGCGGTTACAGGGAGAAAATTAAGTTATATTCTCCTTGTAGTCACTCGCTTCCAGTCATTGTCTGCAATGCAGGGGGCTATTACAGTCACCCCTCACTACACAATTACCACGCTGTCATTACTTCCCTGCACACTGACAGCCAGCTCTACAGGGTGTCTGTACAGAGCAGGTTACAGTGGAGGGGCAGGAGGAGCGATTACAGTGCTCACTGACAGCCGGGACTGTCACAGCTCCCTGCACCGCCCCAATGACTAGAAGCCAGCAGCTGCAGGGAGAATAGAACTTCATTTCTCCCTGTAGGTGGGCTTCCACTAAACCAATCTAACATGATTTAAATTCTATTTACCTACAGCTTACTGCTATATCTGCAGATAAACAGCTTTTCTGGAGGTGACATGTTCTCTTACTTGTCGGGGTCCTTAGGTCCCCAAAAATCGCTCAAAAGACTTCTAAGTGCAAAATGATGCAATTGTTTCCCACTCTTTAAGTTTGTTTCACATGTCCAGACCATGATGCATGAACTTGTCAGCCTGATAGGGGTATATAACGCTACAGTGTTTGGGACAGGAAACCCATGTCCCATCCATGCATCTTGGTCATAGTGCAGACCATGAAACCCAGATGTGTGAAACCTGCCTTAGTGTGGCCATGTGCACTAAACAGGCAATATGCACACAAGCTAGAGAAAGACATAAAAACTAGCATGATAATACTTACTTGTCATGGTGTCTTCACGCAATTTTAGCCAACTGACGGATGAAACTGATAACTATCTGAAAAAAAAACCACACAAGATTGAGAAAAAAATTGTTTTTATATTAAAATGACAAAGAAATTGGATACATATCTGCTTTGGTACACTAGAATTACTGTTACTGAAGATAAACACTTATCATAAGTGTATGCCTTACCTCATCTTCAATTTGAATCAGGTATTGCTGCATTAAGCTCAGCTCTATTAAGGAGCAACTAAAATGTGTGCACGGATTGTGGGGTGGGCCACCTCAGTGGATCGCACGCATCACCCCTCAGCCCACTAGTGACTTCAGGGTTACCAACTTTTTCTCCAGGGATGATAATATTAGGTCTCCTGCCAGTAGTGGAGATAACACAGTGGAGGTAAAGCAGAAATCTGGTTTGGTGTGGTCTATATATATAAAGATGAGTGTATGTATGTACTGTATCATGCACGCCATTGCGATGAGAGCGGCGTTGCAGAGGAAAGTGTAGAGACGCGGTGGAGAGCGGAGCTGTGGAGGAGAGCGGGGCTGTGGAGGGAGAGCGGGAGCGGAGGATAGAAGGAACGGAGCATGGAGAGCGGCGCTACAGAGGGAGAGAGCGGGAAGGCAGAGGAGAGAGCTGATGGTGGGTGGAGAGCGGGGATGTTAAGGGTGTTAAGGAGAGAGCGGGACCCGGGTGGAGAGCTGGCTGCTGAAGGAGAGAGCGGGATGGCCAGTGGAGACAGGGGCTGCGGAGGGAGAGAGCGGGATGGCCAGTGGAGACAGGGGCTGCAGAGGGAGAGAGCGGGACGGCCAGTGGAGACAGGGGCTGCGGAGGGAGAGAGCGGGACGGCCAGTGGAGACAGGGGCTGCGGAGGTAGAGAGCGGGACGGCCAGTGGAGACAGGGGCTGCAGAGGGAGAGAGCGAGACGGCCAGTGGAGACAGGGGCTGCAGAGGGAGAGAGCGGGACGGCCAGTGGAGACAGGGGCTGCAGAGGGAGAGAACCGGACGGCGGAAGGAGAGAGCCTGATCGTGGGTGGAGAGTGGGGCTGTTAAGGGAGAGAGCAAGACGCGGTTGGAGAGCTGGGCTGCTGAAGGAGAGAGGACGGCCAGTGGAGACAGGGGCTGCGGAGGGAGAGAGAGGGCTGGCCAGTGGAGAGCGGGGCTGCAGAAGGAGAGCGTGGAACGGCCAGTGGAGAGCGTAGCTGCGGAAGGAGAGAGTGTGACGGTGGATGGAGAGCTGGGCTGCGGAGGGAGACATCGGGCCTGCGGAGAGAAAACGTAGCTGCTGAGGGAGAGAGCGAGATGGCCAGTGGAAAGCGGGGCTGAGGAGGGAGAGAGCGGGATGGCCAGTGGAAAGCGGGGCTGAGGAGGGAGAGAGCAGGACGGCCAGTGGAGACAGGGGCTGCTGAGGGAGAGAGTGGGGCTGTGGAGAGAGAATGAGGGATGGCTATTGGAGAGTGGAGCTGCAAAAGGAGAGAGCGTGACGGTGGATGGAGAGCTGGGCTACGGAGGGAGACAGCGGGGCTGCAGAGAGAAAACGGAGCTGCTGAGGGAGAGAGTGGGACGGCCAGTGAAGACAGGGGCTGTGGAGGGAGAGAGCGGGACGGTGGATGGAGAATGGGGATGCTGAGGGAGAATAAGGGACGGTGGGTGGAGAGCAGTGCTGCGGAGGGAGAGAGCGGGACGGTATAAATCCCTTGTGGCTTATACTACTATACTATAAATCCCTATGGCTGATACTAAAAGGAAGAGGAGTAGGCTGTGTAAAAAGCAGGGTGGATTGATTTAAATCACGCCGATTTAAATCATAGATTTAAATCTCAAATGATTTTTTTCTATTTAAATCAGATCGATTTAAATCGTGATTTTAATCATGATTTAAATCACTGATTTAAATCAAAAGATTTTTTTAATATAAATCACGATTAAAATCTAAAACTTTCAATCATTGTTCAATTAACTCCACACTTCTAGCTTGGTTTCACTTTCTGTAGCTTGGTTTCAGTTTCTTTTTCCATTCAGTTGACATGCCCAAACTTGTTGGATAGTCAGTCAGCAGTACTTGGCTGTAGTAACTATCAAACTTCAGAAGTGATCTGCGTGAGCCATGGCAGGTCGTAAGAGAGACCCTATTTGGGTTCATTTTGTTGAGATGCCAGCAGAGCTTGGAAAGAAAGGTGGGAGAGCAAAGTGCAAATACTGTCAAAAGGATATCCAAGGATATCCAAGGACTTGTTTGCCGTTTGAAATCACATTATGAAAACTGCAACCCGAAGGGAAATGAAGATGTTGATAGTGATACAACTAATGTCAATGAACCCCCACAGCTTCTTATGCACCAGGAACCTAGCACTAGTGGTAAGTCTGGCAATTGCAACCTATTTTAACAGACGTTTTACTGGGATGGTTAAAGGCTATGAAAAGAAAAATTTCTAGCACTAGTTCTGGAGTATAGAATTTAAATTTATGTTAAGGCAATATTTCACAGAAGATTAACGTTAAGTAAAAATAAAAGAGTGTGTATACGCCTATTTTTCTATTGTAGGCTACAATTCACTTTTGAAGTCTGCCAAATTGACCATTTTTAAAAAAAAACATTTTTAAAACTTTTGTGACATAATTTTTTTCAGTTGCTCTGATATTACTAGTATTACAGCAACTTCACCGGAAACTTGAGTAGCATAACTTTTGAGACAGCCCTTATAGGACGAGGACCATTACATTGTTCAAAAAGTTTGTTTCAAAATATTTTCGTTATATTTCTTCAAATACGCAGTCGAATTATATTTTTAATTACTGTGCTTTCAGGGTCAAATATGGCTTGTGCTGCACGTGACAATCAATATCTGGGTACAACTTCAACAAAGCAGCCCAACAAAAAACTTTGCGTGCAAAGTGTAGAAAAATTCCTCTTAAAGACTACGACGAGCCAGAAAGAACATTTTGATGAATTAATTGCTAAATTCATATTTGCAACCAATTCTTCTTTTCGACTAGTTGAACACCCATTGTTTGTACAAATGATCGAAGGAATAAGACCAGGCTACAAACCACCAAGTAGATTTGATATCTCAGGAAAACATCTTCAGGCTGTATACGACAAAGAAAGAGCGGCTTGTACAAAATATTTGAAAGACAAAGTTGTTAACATGAGCTTGGATGGTTGGAGCAACATCCACAACGACCCCATAATTTGCACTTGTGTCACAACAGAAGATGGTGAAACTTACCTTACAGACACAATCGACACATCTGGAAATTCACATACTGCTGAATATTTACTTGAAATTGCTAAGAACTCAATTCACCAATGCCAAGAACAGTTTGATGTAAAGTAAGGAGCTTAGTTACTGATAACGCAAGCAATGTGGCAAAAATGCGAGCGGAACTGGCACATGAGGATGACACAAATGTCATTACATACGGTTGTTCTGCCCATTTGTTGCATCTTTTGGCAAAAGACCTGCATATTTCGGGTGTCAAGGAACATGTTGTAGAAATTGTTAAATATTTCCGCAATAATCATTTTGCACATGCAACCTACAAGGAAATGGGAGGACTGAAGTTGGTTCTACCACAAGATGTTAGATGGAATACCTTGGCTGAATGCTTGGAACTGTTTATTAACAACTGGTCAAAATTAGTGTCCATTTGCGAAACACATCGGGATAAAATTGATGCTAATATACGAAGCAAAGTATTAAATCTTGGTGTGAAGAGAAATGCCGAGGACCTTTTGGAAAGGTTAAAGCCAATATCTATTGCGTTGGATAAAATGCAGAAAGATACTGCAACCATAGCTGATGCCACAGAAGTTTGGAAAGATTTAGAAGGTTCGCTAGATCGCTTGAACCTCTCAAACAATGTAAAGGTTGCAATACACCACCGCAAGGACCAAGCATTAAAAGAAGAACACTATTTAGCCAATATCTTGCATCCCATCTACAGAGGGAAAAAACTATCTGAGGCGGAAATCAACTCTGCAATGGAGTGGCTCGCCAATACTAACCATGACATTGTGGCAACTGTGCTGAAATTGAAGTGTGAATCTGCACCATTTCAAAAATACATGTTTGCAGATAACGTCGTTAATGAACTAAAACCACTGGACTGGTGGAAGTCGCAATCACTTGTTCTTCCAGCGAAGATAATAAATGTAGCTACTCAGCTACTGACTGCATCGGCAGGAGTAGAGAGATTGTTTTCTTCATTTGGTTTTGTGCACACAACAGTCCGAAACCGCTTAGGAACTGCTAAAGCAGGACAACTAGTTTTCCTATTAAAAGTCCTAAATAAACAGTAGGCTTAAAGGACTGATGTATTCACTGAAGATGTTTGCTTACTTCAAACGTTAGAGATAGGCTATTGTTAAAAAGTACTTAAGGTACTGCCACACTAAACTATCCCGCTAGCGATCACGACACATACTAATGCGATCGCTAGCGGGATAGTTTCAATATCGCTAGTAGCGGCTTAATTTAGCGATGTCGTTAAGGACGCTATCGCGGTTAGCGATCTCCTTAACGACTTTAGCGGTACAAAAATACCGCTAAATCGCTAAAAAAAGGTGCCACACTCAGCGATATATACTTACCAGCGGGACGCCGACGATAAAAATAGGGTCCGGACCGATGTCAGCGACGAACGAGATCACAGCAGGATCTCAGCAGGGGCCACGTCGTTGCTACATGCCACACAGAACAACGTCACTAACGAGATCGCTAAATAGTGACGTTTTTTAGCGATCTCGTTAGCGACGCTGTTTAGTGTGGCATACCCTTTACTCTCTGTAGTTCAATTCTGATTGTTTAATAGTGCAAATAAAAATTATTAGGTTTCATAATCATCAACTGTTTTAATATTTTTATTTGTGTAAAATAATTTGATTTGCAAAAAGACAAAGTTTTGCTTGTGTACAACTTGATTAAAAAATCCTATTTAAATAAAAAAAATCCGATTTAAATCAAAAAAATCGATTTAAATCAAAAAAATCCGATTTTTTTGATTTTTTTTTTTAAAAAAATCATGATTTTTATCCACCCTGGTATAAAAAGCAGAAGCATGAGGTGTATCAATACTTGAATCATTTAGTTAATTTGTGTTGCAAATCTGTAGTGTTGAATATAAGGTGTGAAATGTTTTTATGTGCAAAATAATCATTATAACTTGTTACTAGCTTGGCCAGTGCGAAATTTTCACACATTGGTCGTCGGGGGCGCAGGCAATTTCAGAAAAAGCAAGTTGGTCAAATGTACCGTATTTTTCGGGCTATAAGACGCACTTTTTCCCCAAAAAAATTGTGAGGAAAATGGGGGGTGCGTCTTATAGCCCGACCGCAGCTTACCGGGGGGTTGCGGCAGCGGTGTGGCGGTGGCAGAGATGCGGCGTTGCAGAGGCGCGGTGGGCGGCGTGCACCTGAGCAGGTTCCCTTCCTCAGGTGGTGAGGTGACGCCGCGGCACCGAGAGCAGACAGGACAGCAGAGCCGGGATTGCCGGTGGTGGCGGCCATCTTCCTGAGGCGGCGCGTGCGCAGATACAGTACTCTTCTTCCTGTGGCTTCAGGAAAATGGCCGCGGTATGCCGCGCATGCGCAGATAGCGATCGCGGCGGCCATTTTTCTGAAGCCCCAGGAAGCAAAGTACTCTGCGCACGCGCCGCCTCAGGAAGATGGCCGCCACCACCGACAAACCCGGCTCTGCTGTCCTGTCTGCTCTCCGTGCCGCGGCGTCACCTCACCACCTGAGGAAGGGACCCTGCTCAGGTGCACGCCGCCCATCGCGCCTCTGCCACCGCCGCATCTCTGCCACGTCGCCACACCTGCCACAAACCCAGCTCTGCTCTCCGTGCCGCGGCGTCACCACACCTGAGGAAGGGACCCTGCTCAGGTGCACGCCGCCAATCGCGCCTCTGCCACCGCCGCACCTCTGCCACCACCACACCTGCCACAAACCCAGCTCTGCTCTCTGTGCCGCGGCGTCACCACACCTGAGGAAGGGACCCTGCTCAGGTGCACGCCGCCCATCGCGCCTCTGCCACCGCCGCACCTCTGCCACCACCACACCTGCCACAAACCCAGCTCTGCCTCCGTGCCGCGGCATCACAACACCTGAGGAAGGGACCCTGCTCAGGTGCACGCCGCCCACCGCGCCTCTGCCACCGCCGCACCTCTGCCACCGCCACACCACAGCCACAAACCCGGCTCTGCTCTCCGTGCCGCAGCGTCACCTCACCTGAGGAAGGTGAGTACAGTATCAGCATCACCGCACCTCTGCCACACCACTGCCGCAACCCCTGCTGTACCACCGCCGGCCCACAGGTACCTTAAAATTCGGACAATAAGACGGACCCCCATATTGTAAAAATCTTTTTTTCTGCTATTTTCACCCCAAAATTTGGGGTGCGTCTTATGGTCCGGTGCGTCTTATAGTCCGAAAAATACGGTAAATGTATTTCATGAGATAATGAACACAGACAAGTATTTATACATGTAGATTGGTAATACAACAAATTGGTTTGATATGTAGAGGCCAAAAAATGTCTCCTACAGGTCATTGTTTCTTTCTGCAGGTTTATAAAAATGAATGTTTAAACTATTTTTAGTGCTAAAATCGTGAATGTGTGGTTTGTTTGACTATTTTCTTGCTGAAGGGGGCAAGTTTACCTTTCAAATGGTGTATCATTTGTGTGTGTGGGGCGAAGCAATCACCGAAAAAGCAGTGCATGTTTACAAATGTGTTTGCATATGTGACTCACCTGCAGTGAAGTCTCAGGCTAAGTTCAAACGTTGCGGAATTGCCACGGAAATTTCCGCGGCAATCCCGCACTTCTCCCGCGGGAAATACGCACGTTTTTTGTAAGCGTATTCCCGCCAGAATAATAGCGTTTTGCAAGCGTAATTAGCTTGCAGAATGCTAGCGTTTTCCTAGCGATCTGTAGCATCGCTTGGAAAACTGATTGACGGGTTGGTCACACGAGTCAAACATAGTGTTTGACACGTGTGACCAACTTTTTACTATTGATGCCGCCTATGCCGCATCAATAGTAAAGAGATCTAATGTTAAAATAATAAAAAAAATAATAAATAATGATATTCTCACCTTCCGGCGGCCCCCGCAGCCTTCCTGCCTTCAACGACGCTCTCGGCAACTCCCGGTCCCAAGGATGCATTGCGACAAATCACACCGATGACGTAGCATCTCGCGAGACCGCTACGCCATCTGGGTGATTCTCGCAAAGGACTCTTGGGACCGGGAGTTGCCGGGAGCGTCGCTGAAGGCGGGAAGGCTGCGGGGGCCGCCGGAAGGTGAGAATATCATTATTTATTATTTTAATTATTGTTTGGCTCCACGTCATCTCCTCTTCCTCTCACTGTCGGTGTACCCCAGGGCTCAGTCCTTGGCCCCCTTCTCTTCTCTCTCTACACGGCCCCAATTGGACAGACCATCAGCAGATTTGGCTTTCAGTACCATCTTTATGCCGATGACACACAACTATACACGTCATCCCCCAACCTTACCCCCGCTGTTCTACAGAACACCACCGACTGTCTGTCCGCAGTCTCCAACATCATGTCCGCTCTCTATCTGAAACTTAACCTCTCCAAGACTGAACTCCTTCTGCTCCCGCCGTCTACTAACCTCCCTAAATCTGACATTTTCCTCTCTGTGGGCGGCACCATAATAACACCCCGGCAGCAGGCTCGCTGTCTGGGTGTTATGTTTGACACCAATCTCTCCTTCACCTCCCATATACAATCTCTTGCCCGCTCTTGCCGTCTACACCTAAAGAACATCTCTAGAATCCGCCCTTTTCTCACCATGGAAACAACAAAAACCCTCACTGTAGCATTGATCCACTCCCGCCTGGACTACTGCAACGCTCTATTACTTGGCCTCCCCATTACTCGACTATCCCCTCTCCAGTCCATCCTTAATGCAGCAGCCAGGGTCATCCTTCTGGCTAATCGGTACTCGGACGCGTCCGCTCTTCGCCAGTCCTTACACTGGCTGCCCATTCATTATAGGATCCAATTCAAAGTACTGGTTCTCACCCACAAAGCTCTCCACAGTGCAGCACCCCCCTACATCTCCTCCCTCATTTCTATCTATCGGCCTAACCGACTGCTGCGCTCTGCAAACGACTTTCGACTAACCTCTGCACTAATCCGTACCTCCCACTCCCGACTCCAAGACTTCTCCCGCGCTGCGCCAATCCTCTGGAATGCTCTACCCCAAGAAATTAGGACTATCCACAATTTGCATGGTTTCAGGAGCTCCCTCAAAACACATTTGTTCAGAGTGGCCTATCACATTCACTAACCAAAGTCGTTCTATGTTTAAGTGTGTATGTGTAGCCCATTCACTATCTCCATCCATGCCTCACTCCCTCAAGATGGCTGGACCATTATTGTAAATGCACCATTGTATATACACACCTGTACTTTGTATCTCCCCCACCTCATTGTAGATTGTAAGCTCTCACGAGCAGGGTCGGCTTATTTTGCTTTAATTATTGTATTGTTAACGTTGTTACCTATGACTTGTGTTTTGAAACTGTTAAACTGTAAAGCGCTGCGGAATATGTTGGCGCTATATAAATAAAGATTATTATTATTATTATTATTTTACCAGGGATATGGTACCCAGGGCCTGGAGGAGAGTCTCCTCTCCTCCAGACCCTGGGTACCACCGCACATGAACCGCTTACATTCTGTAAAATTAATGAACATGTTGCTATTTTTTCCGCGAAGCGTTTTTTTCGCGAAAAAAACGCAACATGTGGCCAAACCATGCGGAATCAATTAACATGTATAGGATGCTTAATGCTTGCGTTTTTTTCGCGTTTTTACCGCGGAAAAAGCGCGAAAAAAACGCAAATATTCCTGAACGTGTGCACTTAGCCTCAATCCTCCAATGTGCCTGAAATAGGCTGGGCAAGCAGTTCGGCAAGCTGGAAAGCCACCAAGGCAAATGTTTGGATTTGTTTGTGATGTCTGTAAGCAGCTTTGTGGTAGTGTGCTTTGGGGTACTGTGGTGCCACCTGCAGGTCATTTTTCCTTACTGCAGGTTTATGAAAATTAATGTTTAAACTGTATTTTGTGATCAAATCGTGGATGTATACTTTGTTTGGCTATTTTCTTGCTGAAGGGGGCAAGTTTACCTTTCAAATGGTGTATCATTTGTGTGTGTGGATACAGTATGAACGGAGATACAAAGTAATCACCGAAAAACAGTGTTTAGAAATAATAGAATAGATTAACAGAAATAAACACTTGAAATAGATCACTCAGTAATGATTCTAGCTAATATATGAGTTTCCCTTTTTGTATTGAAGAATTGAAAATAAATTAGCTTTTGATGATATTCTAATCTACTGAGAAGCATTTGTATGTCTTAATAGATTGGTGATGTGCCCAGTGGTGGTTTACTGCCCATCGGTTCATAATATTTGGATTTAATAAGTTATTTGTGGAAATGGACGCTATCCCCACATAAAATAGAGTGTATTCATAATACTTGACATGAACCTGACAGCTGATACATGCTGCCTGTGGACTGAGCAACATATCAGGCACAGGATGGATGATCTTAACCAGGTATGTAGCTGCAGTCACTACTGTACAGCGTGTGGCAGCTGCAAGTATGACCTGGCACACTGACTGACACTAATATCTACAGCGTTATCAGAGCAAAAATGGCAGTCAGTCAATGTGTCAAGGTGTCCAGACAGCCAAAGCTCACTGTATACTTACCAATTACTGAAGCTGCTCTATGACTGAAAGCAGGCGGCTTCAGGGAAAAATTAGCTAATTTTCCTCTTAGTAGCCGAATAGCTTTAGAACGCTGTTAATCTGCCTCAGCCGGGCAAAGTGACAGAATTGGTGCATCTAATAGATGTGCTTTTTATGGGCAGCTGCGGGCTGCTATTTTTAGGCCGGGGGGGGGGGTCAATATCCATGGCCCCTTAGAAGCCTGAGATTACCAGCCCCCAGCTGTCTGCTTTAGCAAGGTTGGTTGTCAAAAATGGGGGGACTCCACGCCATTTTTTTAAATTATTTAAATAATTAAAAAAAAAGTGTGGGGACCCCTCTATTCTGGATAACCAGCCTTGCTGAAGCTGATTGCTAAGGTTTGCAGCCCCCAGCTGCGAGTTTTGTCTGGCTGGTTATCAAAAATACAGGGGAACCCACGTCGTTTTTTTTGTAACTACCGTATTTATTTACAGCGCAGGAGCGGCAGATGAATACTCCCATCTGCCGCTCCTGCTCTCGCTGTAATTAGCGGCTGTAGGTGTCGGATGATGGGAGCAGTTGTCCCATCAGCTGACACCAGTGACCGGAGGTAAAGTTTATACCTCCAATCACAGCTGCGGGCTCATGCTGTCTTTTGACAGCGTGGGAACTATGGCTTTCTGACCGATCAGAAGCAGTGATTGCCGCGCTGTCATGCACATTACAGCGCAGAAAGCCAGAAAACACTCGAACAGGGGTAGTCTTATATGGTGAGTATATCCCAAAGTCTATATTTTAACTGGAAAAGGTCGTCTTATACGCAGAAAAATACGGTACATAATCATCCCGAATCGGTCCTTCTGGACAGAAGCGATTCATTAGCAGCATTTATTTTTATGTTTTTTCTTGTTTTCTATACCCGTTTGTTTAGGACAGTTGCCTGGAGAAGATCCTTGTCTTCACTGATGATCTGGATTGGAGTTGAGCGAATTTGTTTGGATTCGGTTGTTGAATCTGAATTTGCCATATTTGTGCCATATTGGTACCCTCTTCGTGCTGAATGTATGTTTATGATCGGTTCCGAACATATTTGGTGATTTCAACTCCCATTGCCTCTAATGACATTTGGCTGTGTTCGACGAATATTGCAAAAACAATATTCGCTGCCGATCGGATTCGGACCCAAATCCGAACAAATTCGCTCAACTCTAATCTGGATACCAAGGACTGGGGACTTACATTCACTGGGACACACATACCAACATCAGGAATATTTTGACCTCATACTTTTCAGTAAATACAAGACTGTCATTACCTTCAGAAGGTTGAAAACAACAGATATTTAGAGTTCACAAGTGCTCAAGTGAAGAACTGAATAAAAATCAGTATTAGTACATTTCTGCATAACAATCGAAACTACTCTAGTGAGTAAGACTTTCTTGAGCAGAGCAAATGATGTTCCTAGCGGAAAAAAAGCCACCCCAAAAGGAAAGTTGTAGGACACCTACGAGCAGGTACGTATTCCACCCACAGGGGAGGAGAGTGAACAGACACATAGATCCTAATTTATTACTTATTTGTGGCTTTTCTTCCCACTCTTTAAGTTGAATTCTTTCAGCCGTTATGATTCTCCAGGTCATTACAAGTTCGTAGACACCAAACATGTATAGGTTCTATTTTATTTAAGTGGTGAAAAAAAAATTCCACAGTTTGTAAGGAAAAAAAAAAAGTCACCATTTTCCTAGACCCGTAGCGTCTCCATTTTTCGGGACCTGGGGTTGGGCAAAAGGGGGATGATTTGAACTTGTGGGCTGTTTTTTTTTTTAATTAATCTTCCTATCGCCTGTGCTGAAGCCATGCTATGCGTACCTAAAATCACGATGTATGAACACTAGCCACACACCGGCGTTCATAGAAGATTTACAATGACAGGCACGGGGGTCTTCAGCAGAACCCCGTTGTCAGGACAACCCATCAGCACCCGATCACGTGACAGAGATGCCAATGGTCGTGTCTTGTGAAGCGCTTCCTGTTAGTGTGTGTTAAATGCCACTGTCAGAGACGGACAGCAGCATTTAACTTGTTAGCAGTTGAGGGAATCATGAATCCATCCCTGACTGTGAGATGCACATGACAGCGGACCAAATCAGGGAAAGATGCGAACTCAGTGCTGAAGTCCGCATCAAATCTATACATCATCAGTCGTGAAGGGTCTAAACTTAATATTGACATTAAATTCTCACCAGATGTCGGTAACAACCCATCCAATCCACACAGGCAAAGAAATCAAACTATAGATATCCATTAATACTTAAGATATGTGTAATAATGAGAAATGATACAGAGAAAAAGTATTGAACACATGAAGAAAGACAGGTGCAAAAAGCCATGGAAAGTCATGACACCAGCTGACATCTATCAGTAATTACAAAGCAATTCTGCCACTTGGGGAAGAATAATATCAGACAGTTCAACTGATGGCCTCTAAAAAGGTGTCTCATTACCAAGGTGTCACACAAGAAACATCTCATGATGGGTAAAACCAGTGAGCTGTCTCAAGACCTTCACAACATTATTTCTGCAAAACATACATATGGCATTGGTTGCAGAAGAATTTCCAAACTACTAAAAGGTGCCAGTGAGCACTTTTGGGGCTATAATCCAGAAGTGAAAAGAACATCATTTCATTATAAACCGACCACGACCAGGTGCTCCCCCCCCCCCCCCACAAGATTTCAGAGACCACCTGTGGAGAGCTACAGAAAGACGTGGAAACAGCAGGTACAATTATTTCAAAGAAAACAATAATACACTCAAACTCCATTGACTGTATACACGATCACCATGTAAGATTCCATTGCTGAACAAAAAGTATGTTCAAAGTTTGCTCCACAGCATTTAGGCAAGACTGGGAGAATATAGTCTGGTCATATGAGAACTTAACTCTTTGGATGCCATAATACACAACATATTTGGAGACCAAAAGACACTAGAAATCACCCCAAGAATGCCATACCAGCAGTGAAGTGTAGAGGTGGGAACATCATGGTGTGGGGCTGTTTTGCAACATACAGTACTGGAAAACTTCATATGACTGAAAGAAGTACGAATGGACAAACGTATAGAGACATTTTTTATAAAAATCAGCAGCCATCTACCAGGATGATAAAGATGAAACGAGGGTAGACATTTCAGTAAGACAATCATCCCAAACACACAGCCAAGGAAACTCTCAATTGGTTTTAGAGAAATAAAATAAAGCTGCTAGAATATCCCAGCCAATCACCTAACCTGGATCCAACAGAAAATGTATGGAAGGAACTAAAACTCAAGAGTTCACAGAAGGAGCCCACAGAACCTTTAGGCCACGTGCACACTTTGAGTAGTTGGTGAGTTTTTTACCTCAGTATTTGTAAGCCAAAAACAGGAGTGGGTGAAAAATGCAGAAGCAGTGACGTGTTTCTATTATTGTTTTCCTCTGATTGTTTCAATTCTGATTTTGGTCAAGAAATACTGCGGTAAAAAACTCAAATAAACAACTGCAGGGTTGTTAGGGTTTATAGAGTGTTTGTTTTGAAGAAAGCACCAAAATCACACCTGAGCAATGCATGTAACTTGTTTCTCCATACAGGAGGCATCTTGAAGATGTCAACACCAACAAAGGTTTTTCTACAAAGTATTAAATAAATTTCAGTCAGCGTGTTCAATACTTTTACCCTGTGTCATTTCTTATTATATATAACTTAAAAGGAACCGGTCATGCGGAAAAACTTAGCCTGCAGATATGGGGTTAATGTGCAGGTTAATAGCGTTCTGAACATGCCCAGCACTGGTACTTAGACCCCCGCTGCCATTAGGAAATTATCATTATTCCTCCCTACAAAGTTTGGGGTTTAACTCAAGGCACTGGCGCAACTTCAGTCTCTGCTCTGTTTGGAGAGTGGTGGCTGTAACCACATACCAGTGAGTGACGGGGACGCAGTTACACCTGCTGCTCCATATGCAAAAACCGTAACTGAACACGTGTTGGCGCCACCCCTGTGCCTGAAACCCGAACGCTATTGGAATGAATATAGTTCACGTGGCAGTGTGGGGGTCTGAGTGCCAGTGCCATGTAAGTTCAGAACGTTAATAACATACAGACTAACCCCATATCTGCAGGTTAATAGCATTTTTCCATGTGACAGGTTCTCTTTTAATTTAGAGACATCTATGCTTTGATTTCTTTGCCTGTGGATAGGATGGGTTGTTACTGACATCTGGAGAGAATTTCATGTCAATAGCACTTTTAGAAATATAATTACTTAGAAAACCGATGAGGTGCTCAATACTTATTTCAAATTGTCTCTTCAGAGAGGAAGAGGACTAGAACTCTAGTGCCACCTACTGGAAGTAGCAATCCTAAAAGTCAATGTCAACCCTTTAACGAGCCTTGTCACATGACTTAGGAAAAAAGCCAAACCAGGATCTCAATTTGCAGACACTGTTTTCGGGGTACTGCCCCTTGTCAGTGCAAAGTGTGAGATGATCTGGTTTGGCTGTGTGAGAGTCGTCTGACCGATATCCAAGAAGTATTGTTTCTCCTTGTGGAGATTGACATGCTAAGCGAAATACTTATTTTACTCACTGTATATTAACACTCACATTACATGCACACAATAAAACAAACAAAAAAAACTCTATAGATGGGAGTACTTTTTTTTTTTTTTTTAAAGTTCCTGTGTTGAAATAATCTTACAAATGTGCCCCTGCTATGTGATGTAATGGCTGTGACTAACCCTGCAGAGCTGCTCCATCCAGATGAAGGCGCTTCTCAGCATCAAGCTCTATTGATGAAAATGTACTTTGTGGAACAACAACTTTAAAGGGAATCTGTCACCCTAAATTGGCGGGATATTTAAATGATGGCAGTCAGGTCAGATGGGCGGTGTTTTGGGTACTTGCCTTAACATGTTGTTCGCCGCTGTCTATATGGAGGGCAACGACTACAATTCCCAGAAATAATGGAGACAGCGGCGAACAACATGTTAAGGCAAGTACCCAAAACACCGCCCATCTGACCTGACTGCCATCATTTAAATATCCCGCCAATTTAGGGTGACAGATTCCCTTTAAATGATCACTTCCCATTAAAATTATTTAGGTCATTGAATACAAGGTTTATACATATAATTTAATTATATACAGATGCTTTTTGTAAAATATTCTACAGTTTTTACACCATGAGACCTCCCTCTGGCTGGTCCTGAGAATGAAAAAGGGCTGCTTACAGTGGCCTGCATACAAAACACCCAATATATTAACACTGGATAATATGTCTCCATGTACTTGAAAAAGAAACTTTAAAACTTCAAAACTGCTGTATGCTGTGAGACCATCACAAAGATTTTCTTCATTTTGACACTTTGGATGTTCTCTATTCCATTCTTCTGGATCAGTTGGGCTGGATGTCGTCTCACCTAGGTTGGCCTAAACACTAACCTAAGATAGTACATTATGATAATCTCCACTGAGCTGTCGTCCGAGTGCAGTCCGATGATTTCCACGCACTCATTGATTTGCAAGGCCAACTGCGATCGGAATATCGGCTCAAACTCAGGGCATGCTGCAATATTTCCTTGTACCGGCTCAGTCCAATGAAGAAAAAACAAAACACTCATGTGCACGGCCCCATAGACTAACATTGTTCAGAGTGTGATCCAATGTTTAATCGCACTTAGACCAAACAGTTGTATGAGCCTGGCCTAACAGTGCTTGCTTGCACAGAGCGAAAGCTGCCAGAAACCCCAGCTGCGTTGCGTGCACGTTGACTATGAAGGAATCTCCATGGTATGGCTATAGTGTATTGCAGCACCCCCCTTTTCACATACACATTTCGTATCTGTGGTGCACCCATCACATATTCCTCTTGACTATGAAGGAATCAGCATAGTGCAGAATGGGGGCAGGTCATCACTTTCATTATTGCCTCCCATCAGCTGCCACCTCTGGCTTACCTGATACACCCAGAAGTGTGGTGAGCGGCTTTAGAGGGGATCAGTTACTTGCCCCTTCTTGCTTCAGTATATCGCAGAATAGATCAGGATATTAATCTATTCTGTGATGCACTAAATACAGGAGAAACATGGAACTGATCTGTTCACAGTCTGCTCTCTGAAGCCGCTTGTTACACTTCTGGGTTCATCAGCTGACAGAAGGCAATGATGAAATGGGGGGCATGACTCCCAGTCTGCACAGCACTGACTCCTTCAGTCAGTGTATATGTGACGCCACAGTTAAGGTTCAGGCAGCGCTTGCAATAGACTAGCGAACATCGCCAGTCTGGTATCTGCTCGGTGTGCAAATTGAAGGGGAGTAAAGGTGCACCAAGCTCCAGACCATGCCAAGGGGACTCCCAACCCATCTCATTCGCATATGGAATAAAATTACAGCACTATATATAATACTTGTATGATGTTTTTACATACAGGGAACTTTTTTCATTGCGTTCTGTCAGTAAAATGTCTTTGCATTTGTCAAGACTTTTTTTTTAAGCCCTGCTCTATTATGTATACAACCGTGATGAACAGGAGATATCAGCTGGTGCTCCATGACAGATTTACTATCATCGTGCCGCTTGTGGGATCAGGTGCAGAAGCCAGTGTACAGATCTACTGTCATCCTGCCGCTTGTGGGATCAGGTGCAGAAGCCAGTGTACAGATCTACTGTCATCCTGCCGCTTGTGGGATCGGGTGAGAAGCCAGTGTACAGATTTACTGTCATCCTGCCGCTTGTGGGATCGGGTGCAGAGGCCAGTGTACAGATCTACTGTCATCCTGCCGCTTGTGGGATCAGGTGCAGAAGCCAGTGTACAGATCTACTGTCTTCCTGCCGCTTGTGGGATCGGGTGAGAAGCCAGTGTACAGATTTACTGTCATTCTGCCGCTTGTGAGATCGGGTGCAGAGGCCAGTGTACAAATCTACTGTCATCCTGCTGCTTGTGGGATCGGGCGAGAAGCCAGTGTACAGATTTACGGTCATCCTGTCGCTTGTGGGATCAGGTGCAGAAGCCAGTGTACAGATCTACTGTCATCCTGCCGCTTGTGGGATCGGGTGCAGAAGCCAGTGTACAGATCTACTGTCATCCTGCCGCTTGTGGGATCGGGTGAGAAGCCGGTGTACAGATTTACTGTCATCCTGCCGCTTGTGGGATTGGGTGCAGAGGCCAGTGTACAGATCTACTGTCATCCTGCCGCTTATGGGATCAGGTGAGAAGCCAGTGTACAGATCTACTGTCATCCTGCCGCTTGTGGGATCAGGTGCAGAAGCCAGTGTACAGATCTGTCATCCTGCCGAATGTGGGATCGGGTGCAGAAGTCGGTATACAGATCTACTGTCATCCTGCCGCTTGTGTGATCAGGTACAGAAGCCAGTGTACAGATCTACTGTCATCCTGCCGCTTGTGGGATCAGGTGCAGAAGCCGGTGTACAGATCTACTGTCATCCTGCCGCTTGTGGGATCAGGTGCAGAAGCCAGTGTACAGATCTACTGTCATCCTGCCGCTTGTGGGATCAGGTGCAGAAGCCAGTGTACAGATCTACTGTCATCCTGCCGCTTGTGGGATCGGGTGAGAAGCCAGTGTACAGATTTACTGTCATCCTGCCGCTTGTGGGATCGGGTGCAGAGGCCAGTGTACAGATCTACTGTCATCCTGCCGCTTGTGGGATCAGGTGCAGAAGCCAGTGTACAGATCTACTGTCTTCCTGCCGCTTGTGGGATCGGGTGAGAAGCCAGTGTACAGATTTACTGTCATTCTGCCGCTTGTGAGATCGGGTGCAGAGGCCAGTGTACAGATCTACTGTCATCCTGCTGCTTGTGGGATCGGGCGAGAAGCCAGTGTACAGATTTACAGTCATCCTGTCGCTTGTGGGATCAAGTGCAGAAGCCAGTGTACAGATCTACTGTCATCCTGCCGCTTGTGGGATCGGGTGCAGAAGCCAGTGTACAGATCTACTGTCATCCTGCCGCTTGTGGGATCGGGTGAGAAGCCGGTGTACAGATTTACTGTCATCCTGCCGCTTGTGGGATTGGGTGCAGAGGTCAGTGTACAGATCTACTGTCATCCTGCCGCTTATGGGATCAGGTGAGAAGCCAGTGTACAGATCTACTGTCATCCTGCCGCTTGTGGGATCAGGTGCGGAAGCCAGTGTACAGATCTGTCATCCTGCCGAATGTGGGATCGGGTGCAGAAGTCGGTGTACAGATCTACTGTCATCCTGCCGCTTGTGTGATCAGGTACAGAAGCCAGTGTACAGATCTACTGTCATCCTGCCGCTTGTGGGATCAGGTGCAGAAGCCAGTGTACAGATCTACTGTCCTCCTGCTGCTTGTGGGATCAGGTGCAGAAGCCAGTGTACAGATCTACTGTCCTCCTTCCGCTTGTGGGATCAGGTGCAGAAGCCAGTGTACAGATCTACTGTCCTCCTGTCGCTTGTGGGATCAGGTGCAGAAGCCGGTGTACAGATCATCTACTGTCATCCTGCCGCTTGTGGGATCAGGTGCAGAAGCCAGTGTACAGATCTACTGTCCTCCTGCTGCTTGTGGGATCAGGTGCAGAAGCCAGTGTACAGATCTATTGTCCTCCTGCTGCTTGTGGGATCAGGTGCAGAAGCCAGTGTACAGATCTACTGTCCTCCTGCCGCTTGTGGGATCAGGTGCAGAAGCCAGTGTACAGATCTACTGTCCTCCTGCCGCTTGTGGGATCAGGTGCAGAAGCCAGTGTACAGATCTACTGTCCTCCTGCCGCTTGTGGGATCAGGTGCAGAAGCCGGTGTACAGATCTACTGTCCTCCTGCTGCTTGTGGGATCAGGTGCAGAAGCCGGTGTACAGATCTACTGTCCTCCTGCTGCTTGTGGGATCAGGTGCAGAAGCCAGTGTATAGATCTACAGCTGGGCTCCTGCTGCCATCAGCGGATCGACGTTCTCACCGACTCTGATGGTACTTTAATAATATCTGTGCCAAAGAGTCTCATGACTTCCTTGGCAGTAGGAGGCTTGGGTACATGGTGACATTAGTCATGTGACAGCAACGCTCAAGTCAAAACCATCTGAGCAGCTTGTGGTCACATGACTATCAGATATGATAAAAGTTAAAAAAAAAAAAAACACATAAGAATTCTCAGCCCCAGCCCAGTACACCCCCTGTGCATGGGATACAGCCAGGTTATCGCCCCCACGGCTTATGGACATCCCCTATAAGCATCACTGAGGAGAGGCCTCTGCGGTATCACTACAATCAGGTCGTCCATGGAGTCCGGGAGGTTCCGGAACTAATAACGCTGAGAACTCACAGGCGGCCATGACGACAGAGGGGAGAACGAGCGACTCCCGGGGTCGCAGAGGGGACTTACGTGTTCACGGGACGACGTCAGCTCCGTGTTGCTATAAGCCGCACGCCGTCTGCGTAGCCGTGCGTCACTTCCGGGAGGGGCTTCAGTGCGTCTGTGGGACGTTGTGCGTCTATTGGGCGGGGCTAGTTTCCTTTCCGGTGTCTGGTGGTTGCCAGGGAGACCCAGGACAACTGCTGTTGGCGTCCAGTGCCGGGTGACTGACAACAGGGCAGCAGAGAAGAGCTGAGCATGGTGAGTGCTGGAGGGGATGGGGGGACACGGGAGCGCACTGGTGACACCAGCTCCTTCCCTGAGGACATGGACTCTGTGTACAGCACAGTTCACTGAAAGGAGCACGAAGCAATTAGAGGAATTCTCTACAATGTTACTTTGATCCAATTTCTGTCTTGTTCCCTCCCAGTTGGTCGCCCTCAGTCCAGTATTAGAACTAGGAGCCGGGGCAGACGAACTGTTGGTACAAGCTGGGGTCCACTTGTAGGGGTGCCCACCTCCACCTCAAGAGCAGCAAGCCGCAGCTTCTGCTACACATGCATAAAGGGGGCGTTATGGGACTGCAAAGGGCCGTATACTGTCTATGCCCACCCCTGCACCCTCTTCTGCACGTGTCCACCCCTGCACCCTCTTCTGTCTCTATGGCCACCCCTGCACCCTCTACTGTCTCTATGGCCACCCCTGCACCCTCTACTGTCTCTATGGCCACCCCTGCACCCTCTACTGTCTCTATGGCCACCCCTGCACCATCTTCTGTCTCTATGGCCACCCCTGCACCCTCTTCTGTCTCTATGGCCACCCCTGCACCCTCTACTGTCTCTATGGCCACCCCTGCACCCTCTACTGTCTCTATGGCCACCCCTGCACCCTCTACTGTCTCTATGGCCACCCCTGCACCATCTTCTGTCTCTATGGCCACCCCTGCACCCTCTTCTGTCTCTATGGCCACCCCTGCACCCTCTACTGTCTCTATGGCCACCCCTGCACCCTCTACTGTCTCTATGGCCACCCCTGCACCATCTTCTGTCTCTATGGCCACCCCTGCACCATCTTCTGTCTCTATGGCCACCCCTTCACCCTCTACTGTCTCTATGGCCGCCCCTGCACCCTCTTCTGCACGTGCCGATTCGTGCACCCTCTTCTCCACGTGTCCACCCCTGCACCATCTTCTGTCTCTATGGCCGCCCCTGCACCCTCTTCTCCACGTGTCCACCCCTGCACCATCTTCTGTCTCTATGGCCGCCCCTGCACCCTCTTCTGCACGTGCCGATTCGTGCACCCTCTTCTCCACGTGTCCACCCCTGCACCATCTTCTGTCTCTATGGCCGCCCCTGCACCCTCTTCTCCACGTGTCCACCCCTGCACCATCTTCTGTCTCTATGGCCGCCCCTGCACCCTCTTCTCCACGTGTCCACCCCTGCACCCTCTTCTGTCTCTATGGCCACCCCTGCACCATCTTCTGTCTCTATGGCCACCCCTGCACCTTCTTCTGTCTCTATGGCCACCCCTGCACCATCTTCTGTCTCTATGGCCACCCCTGCACCATCTTCTGTCTCTATGGCCACCCCTGCACCATCTTCTGTCTCTATGGCCGCCCCTGCACCATCTTCTGTCTCTATGGGCGCCCCTGCACCATCTTCTGTCTCTATGGCCGCCCCTGCACCCTCTTCTATCTCTGTAGCCGCCGCTGCACTAAACCATGGTGATGTGACCTCATAGGCCTGCAGTCACGTCTTGTCACATGACGGCGGCCCTGTGTTAGGATCCTCCATCTGAGTCACCTGAAGCCATTAATATTAGATCTGATAAAGGATTTGTGTGATTCAGGACATTTTTAATGTGTTTTTGGCTATAAATAATATTTATATCTGTTTTATATTAAAACATTTGCAATGTTTGGGTTTTTCAGACTTTATTGTTTCGCTGCAAATTTCCAAAGTTGAGTTAAAGGGGTATTCCCATTGTAATAGATGGATGTTTTGCGGGGTAGTGCTTGTAAATACATCCTATTTTGCAATTTACTGCTTATTATAATTTTCAGCAATTCTTGAGATATTAACCCATTTTTTTCTTTTGTTTAGGCTCATTGCCTTGGAGACCGACCACCGCTGCTAGACCTCAGAGCATGAGTAGTGCTTACAAGCTCCTTCCCATTAAGCTTATAATTAGTGTTTTGAAGTTGGCTAAGATCGCTGGAGAGCGCTGTTACCATCTGTTCCCAGTCTGCTTAAAGGGAATCTGTCACCCTAAATTGGCGGGATATTTAAATAATGGCAGTCAGGTCAGATGGGTGGTGTTTTGAGCATACTTCCCAACTTTTGTTGCGGCGCGCGCAGCGGCAAATTTTAGGCCACGCCCCAACCACACCCATTTCACAACTAGTCACACCCATGTCCACGCCCTGACCACACCCATTTAGAACTGGTGATCACACTGACTGTTACTGTGGGCACACTGGTACTGAGTAAAGAAAGAACAGAGAGAGAAAAAAAACAGAAAGAAAGGAGATAGAGAAAGAAAGAAAGAGGGGTAAGCAACAAAGAACAGAGAGAAAGTAGAGAAAGAAATAAAGAAAGGGAAGAGAAAGAACAGAGAGAAAAAAAAACAAAGGGGAAAGAACAGAGACGGAGAAAGAAAGAGGGAACAGAAAAAAAGAACAGAGAAAAAAAGAAAGAGGGGAAAGAAAGAACAGAGAGGGAGAGAGAAAGAAAGAGGGGAAAGAAAGAACAGAGGGAGAGAGAAAGAAAGAACAGAGAGAGAAAGAAAGACAGGGGAAAGAAAGAACAGAGAGAGAAAGAAAGAACAGAGAGGGAGAGAGAAAGAAAGAAAGACAGAGGGGGAAAGAAAGAACAGATAGAAAAAGAAAGAAAGAATAGAGAGAAAGAAAGAGGGGACAGAAAGAACAGAGAGAGAAAGAAAGAAAGGGGAAAGAAAGAACAGAGAGAGAAAAAAAGAAAGAAAGAGGGGAAAGAAAGAACAGAGAGAGAGAAAGAAAGAACAGAGAGAAAGAAAGAAAGAGGGGAAAGAAAGAACAGAGCGAGAGAAAGAAAAAAGAACAGAGAGAAAGAAAGAAAGAGGGGAAAGACCAGAGAGAGAGAAAGAAAGAGGGGAATGAAATAACAGAGAGAAAAAGAAAGAAACAGAGAGAGAAAGAAAGGGGACAGAAAAAAAGAACAGAGAAAAAAAAAGGTAAAGAAAGAAACAACAGAGGGAGAGAGAGAAAGAAGGGAAAGAAAGAACAAAGAGAGAAAGAAAGAAAGAACAGAGAGATAGAGAGAAAGAAAGATGGGAGAGAAAGAAAGAGAAAGAAAGTACAGAGAGAGAGAAAGAACAGAAAGAAAGAGGGGAAGAAAGAACAGAGAGAAAGAAAGAACAGAGATAGAAAGAAAGAGGGGAAAGAAAAAGAACAGAGAGAAAGAAAGAAAGATGGGAAAGAAAGAACAGAGAGAGAGAAAGAAACAGAGAGAGAAAGAAATAAAGATTCTATAAAGATACTATAGCAGCCCGGCTCCCATTGTAGTGCCCACCTGAGCCTCCCGGTGCAGGACATATCATGATCCGCTCACACGGCCGACATCCCCGATTCCAAGGCGAGGACACGGTGATGGATCTGAAGCATTCCCTGAAGTGCCTCCATGGTTCCGTCACAATCTCCTCCCGAAATTAACTCATTTCCGGTCATCTTTCAGCACGTCACTTCTGGTGGAACATCACGTGCGAGTTTTAAAGTGCTCTTCGGGGCTCCGGCATTTACTCCTGCGTCCACGGGAAAAGCTCCCGGCCGGGACAGCGGGGCAGACTCTCAAAATCGGGAGTGTCCCACTGAATTCAGGACGGTTGGGAGGTATGAATGCTCCCCACCATACATCTTGTACACGCAGGGCTCTGCACACCTCATACACACACGGTTCCGCTTTGTATGCCTCGTAAACACACGGCTCCGCTCCGTCCACCTTGCACACACAAGGCTCCACTCAGTATACACAAGGCTCCACTCCATACACCTTGTACACACGCAGCCACGCTTTGTACACCTTGTACACACATGACTCCACTCCGTAAACCTTGTACACATGCGGCTTTGCAGCATACACCTCGTACACACACGGCTCTGTTACATCCACCTCGTACACACACGGCTCTGTTACATCCACCTCGTACACACACGGCTCCGTTCCGTACACCTCGTACATGCGCGGCTCCATGCACCTCGTACACGCGCGGCTCCGCTCCGTACACCTCGCACACACACGGCTCCGCTCCGTGCACCTCGTACACACACGTCTCCGCTCCGTGCACCTCGTACACACATGGCTCCGCTCCGTACACCTCGTACACACATGGCTCTGTTACATCCACCTCGTACACACACGGCTCCGTCGTTGACCCCGTACACACACGGCTCCCCTCGTACACGTACACACGGCTCCGCTCCGTACACCTCGTACACACACGGCTCCGCTCCGTACACCTCGTACACACACGGCTCCGCTCCGTACACCTCGTACACACACGGCTCCGCTCCGTACACCTCGTACACACACGGCTCCGCTCCGTACACCTCGTACTCACACGGCTCTGTTACATCCACCTTGTACACACACGGCTCCGCTCCGTACACCTCGTACACACACGGCTCCGCTCCGTACACCTCGTACACACACGGCTCCGCTCCGTTCACCTGTACACACACGGCTCCGCTCTGTACACCTCGTACACACACGGCTCCGCTCCGTACACCTCGTACACACGACTCCGTACACCTCATACACACAAGTCTCCGCTCCGTACTCCTCGTACACACACAGCTCTGCTACATCCACACTGAAAACCCGAGTCCAGACCCCACACACACACAAACTTACCCTCATCCAGCACCATGACAAACAACCATCACAGCGCAGAGTCCTGCACACAAGAGGACACTGATCATGTGACCCCTGACTCTTCCCCTCCTGTGACCTCATCACAGGTCCTGTGGGCACAGAAGAGAAAGTGTAGCAGCGTCACTGCTAGCTGTGAGCTGCTGGCTGAGCTGTAGAGACAGGGAGGAGTGCATGGGGGGCGTGGCGGCTTGTCTCACTGCGGGACACATAGTTTCCTCAGCGGGACGGGGGGGTCAAAATCGGGACTGTCCCGCTCAATCCGGGACGGTTGGGAGGTATGGTTTTGGGTACTTGCCTTAACATGTTGTTCGCCGCTGTCTCCATTATTTCTGGGAATTGTAGTCGTTGCCCTCCATATAACACGCCTGCGCATTGCAATCTGTAGGCAAAGCATACTGCGCGTGCGCAATTCAAGATTGCAATGCGCAGGCGCATTATATGGAGGGCAACGACTACAATTCCCAGAAATAATGGAGACAGCGGCGAACAACATGTTAAGGCAAGTACCCAAAACACCGCCCATCTGACCTGACTGCCATCATTTATATATCCTGCCAATTTAGGGTGACAGATTCCCTTTAAGTGCAGTGCTTGCAAGCTAGACAGCAGCGGTGGCCGGTCTCCTAGGTAACAAGCTGTAAATAAATGAAAAGTGGGAATATCTCAAAAGTGCTTATTATTGCAAGTGCCATCCAACAATATTCATCTATGAAGATGGGAATAACCCATAACTGAGAATCCATCGGTCAGCTGTCAGTTCTGACAGAAGAACTTGTACGGCCATGTTCACACTGAGGTTTTTGAGGTGATCAAAAACAATGAGTTTATTCCACAAGGAGCCACTTCAAAGATGTGACCCGCACTGTTCTTTTGGACAAGATGTTATTCGAAACTTCTTCAGGAAAAATTTGAACAGTAAAGTGGACTTCCCATAGAAAGAGGAAGAATTATTCAAGTGTTTTGGAAGCATTTTTTAAGAGGTTTTTGGAGTGGGTTTGCTCATAAAGATAACTTCTTTAGATAGGTGTGAACATGGTCTAAATTTTAATGTTTTTCTGAGCCTCTCTAAGTTGACTTATGACCACAACGTTAACCTCAATCTTTCTATAGTTTTAGTAAATCAGCACAGCGGAGTTCTTCAAAGGACAGGTGAAAGATTTATATAGCCTCCAGTCACTGACTGATTCTCAGATGACTCTTTCTGCAGCCAGGATTAGACAGTGCAACACAAAGGCTGTGGAAGACAAAAAATGCAAAAATTATTTTTAACCCCAATTACATGCATTTCATTCATCATCTGGATCAAAAGTGGTGAAGAGAGCATAAACTGGCCACTTTTTACTTGGTGACACAAAACAGCCTCTGCTGGAGTAAGATATGTGGAGTAGCGAATGCCGCAAGTCGTCATGAGTTTGACAAGTGGGGACAACCTTGCGTTGCACAAACAAACTGGCGACTTTTCAACTCTTTCTTCCTGAGAAATTGGACACAAAAGCTTTGCTGAATCCCGCTATAGTGTACAGTATGTGTATACGGTAGTAGTTGCCTTATCCATTGACCGGCAGTTTTGTGGACCATTAGAAGCATTCGCTTTTGTAGTTGTAATCACAATTATTTACTCCCCTCTGCAAATTAAGTTTAGTAGCAACATTTGCAAACTTCCTGCAGTTTACAATAAACCATTCAGACAAGAACAACTTACATGTCCGCTCACAGCTAATCACAAGTGGTGCCTCCAAATACATCAGAAACAGCCCCTGCTAATGACTACTGCAGTCTCCGAATTATTCACTCTTCATCACAAGTGTCTTTAGTACTTAGTAAAGCCCCTGTTAACCAGCTGTTATAAATTGCCGCAAACAGGATGCACAGTCAGACACCAGGTTCTGGCAGTGTTCCTGAGAAACGATCTCCAGTTCACTAATATTTTTGGGTTTGTGTGCTGCAAACGCCTCCTTCATATTCAACTTAAGATTTTCTATGGGGTTCAAGTCAGGCAACTGTGATGGCCACCTGGAATTTCTCCATGACTTCTGAAACCAGGCCTTGGTGGACTTTGAAGTATGATTGGGATCATTGTCCTGTTGGAAGGTCCAATGACACCCAAGCGTGAGCTTCTTCAATGAGGGCATGAAGCTTTCTTCTAGAATCTAGGATTTCCTGATACTTGATTGAATCCATCTTACCCCCCACATGCTGCAGGTTTCCAGTGATAGAGGAAACAGTGCAATAACAGGGCATCACTGAGCCACCACCATGATTCACTGTAGGCAACACCGAGCCACCGCTATGTTTCAGTGTGGGCAGCATGTTCATTTCAGCATATGCTTCATTCCTCCTTTTTCAGCCATAACGTTGATGCATATGCCAAAAAATATTACACTTTTGTTTCATCACTCCTCTGAACAGAATTCCAAAACTTATATACCTTATTTAGATGGTTTTGAGCATTTTGGAGCTACATTTTTTGTAATTTTTTGATCAGGAGTTCAGGAATGGAGATCTCCAGTGTTTAGCAGGCATATTTCTGTTCAACCTGAAACTTCAGTGCCAGCTGCCACAAACTCTTGCTGTAGGTTTGTTTTTGCAGTCAATCAAGGGTTACTAACCCCTTGTCTCCCCGGGAAATGGGTGACAACTTCCTCTTTCTGTAACATCTTGGGAGTGCAACCAGTGTTCCTCTAACTTAAAATTGGGAGCTATGCTTAAACTGTACCTCTGGGAACATTCAATGCTTTTTTGTATAGTTTTTTTTTTCCTTATTTGTAGAAGGCAGTGAGCTCTTCTCTTTGCTTTGGCCCACTTTCTTGACAACCCAAGACTATTAGTGAACTGGACGCCATTGCTATTGAGAAAGGGGTAATATTTCTCGGGAACGCTGCCAGCAGCTGGGACAGATTTATAAGATTGTCTCAGCACAGGAACATTTTATTTAAACACACCCAATTGTGTAAGTTATTATTCCAAGATCTATTGATTAAAATTACCGTAACCATTGTTTTCATCTGCTCTGCTGACAGGGTGTGACTGTTGATGTCATGCTGATTGACAGCCTGCTCTCTGCTGCCTAACTGCAGCATGTCAATCAGCATGATGCTGGCAGTTATGCCCCATTGACAGAGCAGCTCGGAAAAGGAAGAGCTTCTCTGTTATCGTTGAACGCCGAATTTCAGGCAGGAAGTTGTCTCTGTTAGTTTTAGGCCCATAGTAAAAAAATAAAAATAAATAAGTCCTGGACAACCTCTTTAATCCATCTGTGTTTTAAGTTACCTATTAGTCATTTTTTTGTCACCAAAACCTCCATCAGTGCCTGATATGATAGTAATCAAACAGGTAGGTGACACACCCAGGGAAAGAGTTGGCTTGAGAACTAGGCTAGTTTTTCTTGATCCTACCACTGAGCTCCTGTAGACCAATACTAGACATAGTGAAGGCACTGCTCACCTAAGGCACTTGGAGATGCTTCAAATAGGATTTATTGTCAGATTGTCATATCCATTTGTTACACCGTGATCAGTACAGTATTAGGATAACGATCCAGGTAAAGACCCTTCATCAGACATATAGGGTATGTTCAATGTTCAAGGGGGTGGAATTCCCCCAAACGGGGACATCCAGGATTTTCTTTTCTTGGCGCATCCTCCATCTTTGCAGCTGCCGACCTCCTGGCTTGATTGATGTGGTGGATGTGTCCTACGTCATCCCTAGATTACCGCGAGTCTTGTACCTGTACAGTTGAAGCACAGGTGCTATATGTGCTGCCCTACTAGGGGAAAGCAAAGTCCTATAATTTGCTGAGATCTGGAAGTGAAGTCCGTCCCAGGAACATGCACAGGACAGGACTTTTCTCTGCCTTTGTATGGCTGAGCAAAGATCGCCTGCACTTCAACAGTGCAGGTACAAGATATGCGGTGACCTGTTGTCATCCACATCAAACAGTTTAGTTTATAGTGGGAAAACTTACCCAAGTAACCCGTTTTTAAATAAAATAGTCACTCTGCGAAGCAAAAATAACAGATACTCCTCTCAGTCACAGGCGCTGCTAAGAGATGATAGCATAGCGGCCC
Organism: Oophaga sylvatica; assembly: GCA_033576555.1. Taxonomy (NCBI): domain Eukaryota; kingdom Metazoa; phylum Chordata; class Amphibia; order Anura; family Dendrobatidae; genus Oophaga; species Oophaga sylvatica. The sequence goes on along the minus strand of JARQOD010000002.1, from coordinate 534,818,178 downwards.
AATAGCAGCCACTGATTGGTAGCAGGGCTCACGTGACATAACATGTCACATGGGCGACCTGACTATGACATCACTGCAACAGCGCTGATGCAGAAGATGAGTGTCTGTTATTCCTATTTTACAATGGGTTGTTCAGGTAGGGGACAGCCCCTTTAACTTTAATTTGCAGCGTCGCCACCTCCATTATGGATTTGTGTATAGCATAGGTGGAAATTAAACCTAATTTTCTGTAAAATGACACATTAAATTGAAATATTTCTAAGGATAGGACTAATCCTTGATTACTTGCAGAGCCCTGTCTGTATGGAGTGGCGGTCAGACCTCCTGGAAGATTAATCCGGTGTTTCATGTTTTCTCTCTTGAAAAAAGCTGAGGTCTCAGATGGAGACGTCTCGGCCACTGTTCCCTGGTGGTGGAGGACGGGCAATATGAGATTTCCTGCATCCTAAATTCTAGACGGTATAGAGGGAGTTTGCAGTACCTCGTCGCTTGGAAGGGTTATGGACCCGAGGATAACTCATGGGTGAGGGCGGATGATGTTTCTGCCTCTAGACTTGTCAGAGCGTTTCACAAGAGGTTTCCGGATAAGCCTAAGTCCTAGGGGATCCGGAGGATCCTCTTAGAAGGGAGGGTACTGTTAGAACCCTCTGTTAGATTTTGTTTCAGTTTGCTGGTCACATGACCTTTTTTCCCTATTTGGTCTGGCTCCGCCCTTCTGGCTTTGCTGGACTTCATTGTATTATCTACTCTTAAGCTAGCCGGGTGCTTAGGTGCCTTACTCTGTCAGTTTGCTTAATCTTAGGATCTCGTAGTAATTTGTTTTCTGTTTAATTTTCCCTGCTACAATTTCTGTTAGGAGGTGTCCACCTTTTCTCCCAGTCCCTAGATCTTGTAGGGATTCCTCCCTCGCAACTATAGGTCTTCGTTCAGACTAGCTGAGGACTTTAGCGGGTCTGGTCGCAGGATCAGGTTCCCCGTTACATCGTAGGGATCAAGCTCAGTTTTATTGTAGGGAGAGAGTTCCCATCTTTCCTTAGTGCTTGTAGCAGTTCATAACAGTAAGTCCAGCCAAGAAATAAAAAAAAAAAATCTCTAAGAAAAGATTTTCTGTTTCCATCATGGTGTCGGTTCGGGATTTGGCTGAACGCCTGCAGGGTCTCTCTCTGGAGGTGGCTGAAATCCAGCAACACGTGAGTAGTTGTTCTGGAGCACATTTCGTGGAGCCAAAGGTACGTTTGCCTGATTTATTTTTTGGTGAACAACAAGATTTTTTTTTCTTTTAAAAATGCTTGCTTGTTGTATTTCCGTTTGAGACCCAGATCCTCTGGTGATGAATCACAGCGCATAGGGTTCATAATGTCACTTTTGTGCAAAGAACCTCAGGACTGGGCCTTTTCTCTGCAGCCTAGTGATCCATGCTTTGGATCAGTGGATGGTTTTTTTTCTGCTTTGGGGATGTTGTATGACGATCCGGATCGTGTTTCATCAGCTGAGACAGAGTTGAGACGTTTGAGACAGGGATCGGGTAATGTGGAAAAATATTGTACTCACTTCCGTAGGTGGTCCACTCAGGTGGGCTGGAACGATTCAGCTTTGAAAAGTTTATTTCTTGCAGGATTAAGTGAAAGGGTTAAATATTTGCTGATTGCTTATCCTATACCTGGTAACTTTCAAGAGGCTATGCAATTGGCCATACGGGTGAATAGGAGACTGCGTGCAAGGGTTAATGAGAGTAAGTCTGCTTTGTCAGCTTCAGGTTTGGAGAAGGAATGTACTGACATTGCAGAGCCGATGGAAATTGGAGCAATGGCACCTCACTCTCGGGAAAAAGAACGCAGATTTGCTCAAGGTTTGTGTTTCTACTGTGGTAAATCTGAGCATTTTATTAAGAACTGTGCGCTTCGAATGAATAAAGAGAAAAAAAAAATGAGGTCAGTGTCGCCCGCATAGCTTGTTTAAACAATAAAGGTGTCTTTCTTTCTGCTACCACTGGTGTTGAGGAGGAATTAATGGAGTTTCGGGTATTTGTGGATTGTGGTTCAACTCTCAATGTGATTGATGGGAAATTTTTGGAAAAACTAAACTTAAAACCCAAACTTCTGTCTTCCCCTATTAATGTGGTGTCTGTGGATGGTTCTCCCTTGAAAAATGTTACTCACCATATCTGTGAATTTCCTCTTACTATTAATGGTGTTCATCAAGAAATTTGGATTTGGTAGTTTTGAATAATTTACCTTCTCCGGTGATTTTGGGGTTACCCTGGTTAAATTGCACAATCCGGTACTGGATTGGTCTACCAATGAAATTAAGTCCTGGAGTCCTAAGTGTTATGACAAGTGTTGTAACGGGCGTATTGCTGCTGTAGTTAAGGGGGAGTTACCTGTACCTATTCAGGATTTTTGGAAAGTTTTTTCTGATAAGGAATCGCAGGTATTGCCTCCTCATAGAGATTATGATTGTGCGATTGAATTTGTCCCTGGAGCAACTCTTCCTAAAAGTCGTTTATTTAATTTGACTATTCCTGAGAGAAAGGCTTTGGAGGAATACATACAGACAAGCTTGGCCGCCGGTCACATTAGGCCTTCCAAATCTCCTGTGGCGGTTGGATTTTTTTTTGTTAAAAAAAAAAGGACGGCGGTTTACGGCCTTGTCTAGACTTTCGTGAGATTAATAAGATTACTGTACGCAATCCTTACCCACTGCCATTGATTCCTGATTTGTTTAATCAGTTAGTGGGGGCCAAGTGGTTCTCGAAAATTGATCTTCGAGGGGCATACAATTTGTTGCGCATGAAGGAGGGGGATGAATGGAAGACTGCGTTTAACACTCCATTGGGTCATTTTGAGAATCTGGTTATGCCTTTTGGGCTTTCCAGTGCTTCGGCATTTTTTCAGAATCTTATTAATGACATCCTTAGACCTTTGATCGGCAGAAGTGTGGTTGTGTATTTGGATGACATTTTGATTTATTCACTGGATTTGGAGTCTCATTGGAGGAGTGTGCGTGAAGTATTACAGTTACTGAGTGAAAATTCACTTTTTGCCAAACTAGAAAAATGTGAGTTCGCTGTACAGAGACTTAGTTTTTTGGGCTACATTGTCTCCAGTGAAGGTTTTGAGATGGACCCTGTGAAAGTGCAAGCTGTGCAGGATTGGCCTAGACCTATTGGTGTGAAATCAATACAGAGGTTTTTGGGGTTCGCCAATTATTATAGAAAATTCATAAAAAAATTTTCTGTGATTGCCAAACCTCTGACCGATCTCACCAGGAAAGGTGCTGATGCGGTTCAGTGGACTACTGAGGCTATTGAGGCTTTTGTGTTGCTAAAGGAGAGGTTCAGCTCTGCTCCCATCCTTACGCAGCCTGATGTGACTAAACCATTTTTGGTTGAGGTTGATGCTTCTTCTGTGGGGGTCGGCGCGGTGTTGTCTCAGGAAAAGACGGATGGAGTACATCACTGTGCTTTTTTTTCAAAGAAATTTTCTGAGTCTGAACTAAATTATGACATCGGTAATCGGGAATTGTTGGCAATTAAACTCGCATTTGAACACTGGCGTCATTTTTTGGAGGGAGCGGAATTTCCCGTTCAAGTCTTCACCGATCATAAAAATCTGATCTACCTTGATGCTGCCAAACGCTTGAATGCCCGTCAGGCTAGGTGGGCACTGTTTTTCTCACGCTTTAATTTTACCGTTACTTACATCCCAGGTACTAAAAATGTTAAAGCTGATTCTTTGTCTCGCAGCTTTTCTCCTATGGTGGGTACTGAGGAGGAGGAAAACATTTTGCAAGAGGGGGTTGTTATTGCGGTTTTGGACTCCGTGTTGGAAGATGAGATTCTTAAAGCACAGGAGAATGCCCCATCTAACACGCCGCATGGGAGGCCGTTTGTGCCTGGTACCCTGAGGAGAGATTTGTTTGTTGAATGTCAATGACTCTAGGTTGGCAGGTCATCCTGGAATCTGAGACCAAGAGACTTGTGGATCGCAGCTTTTGGTGGCCTGGATGGCAGAAGGAAGTCATTAAGTGGGTGCGTCAATGCACTGTGTGTGCTAGATCTAAGTCTTCTCATACTCCTGCTGCAGGGTTGCTTTGCCCTCTGGAGGTCCCTAGTGCACCTTGGACACATTTGGCTATGGACTTTATTACTGACCTTCCCCCTCTGAGGGTTTCACTGTCATCTGGGTGGTCGTGGACCGTTTTAGCAAGATGTGTCACTTGGTTTCTTTCATCAAATTGCCCTGCGCTAAGACTCTCGCTAAGGCCTTTGTCAAGGAAATAGTCAGACTACATGGTGTTCCTACTGACATTGTTTCTGATAGGGGACCTCAGTTTGTGGCTCGTTTTTGGCACGCCTTTTGTGACAGGTTGGGAGTTCATTTGTCGTTTTCATCCGGATATCATCCTGAGTCTAATGGCCAGACAGAAAGGAAAAACCAGGATGTTGAGCAGTTCTTGCATTGTTTTGTGACTGATAATCAAGAGGGGTGGTCTGAGTTTCTGCCACTTGCTGAGTTTGCTCTTAACAATCATACATCCGCTTCTACTGGTTGTTCGCCTTTTTTTTGTTGTACTGGGAGACATCCGTCTTTTGGGTCATTTTCCAAGTTGGGATCGGCTGTACCTGAAGAGGAGAATTTTTCTGGTGTGTTGGAGAGAGTTTGGACTGATGTGCGTGGTAATCTTCAGGAGGCTAACAAAAGATCCAAAGTGTATTTTGATAGAAAACGACAAGAGGTGTTGTTTGCTATTGGTGACATGGTTTGGTTGTCCTCTAAGAATCTGCGCTTGAGGATTCCGTCTAAGAAATTGGGTCCCAAGTTTGTAGGGCCCTTTAAGGTGCTTCAGGTTATTAACCAATCTGCTGTTAAGTTGGAGCTTCCTACCTCCTGGAAGATTAATCCGGTGTTTCATGTTTCTCTCTTGAAAAAAGCTGAGGTCTCAGATGGAGACGTCTCGGCCACTGTTCCCCTGGTGGTGGAGGACGGGCAATATGAGATTTCCTGCATCCTAAATTCTAGACGGTATAGAGGGAGTTTGCAGTACCTCGTCGCTTGGAAGGGTTATGGACCCGAGGATAACTCATGGGTGAGGGCGGATGATGTTTCTGCGTCTAGACTTGTCAGAGCGTTTCACAAGAGGTTTCCGGATAAGCCTAAGTCCTAGGGGATCCGGAGGATCCTCTTAGAAGGGAGGGTAATGTTAGAACCCTCTTGTTAGATTTTGTTTGTTTGCTGGTCACATGACCTTTTTTCCCTATTTGGTCTGGCTCCGCCCTTCTGGCTTTGCTGGGCTTCATTGTATTATCTACTCTTAAGCTAGCCGGGTGCTTAGGTGCCTTACTCTGTCAGTTTTGCTTAATCTTAGGATCTCGTAGTAATTTGTTTTCTGTTTAATTTTCCCTGCTACAATTTCTGTTAGGAGGTGTCCACCTTTTCTCCCAGTCCCTAGATCTTGTAGGGATTCCTCCCTCGCAACTATAGGTCTTCGTTCAGACTAGCTGAGGACTTTAGCGGGTCTGGTCGCAGGATCAGGTTCCCCGTTACATCGTAGGGATCAAGCTCAGTTTTATTGTAGGGACAGAGTTCCCATCTTTCCTTAGTGCTTGTAGCAGTTCATAACACAGACATGTGCACCACGACCCCATTCATTCTGTATTGCACTGCTGGAGATAGTAGAGTACAGCCTCGGCTTTATTTGGCAGCCCCAAAGAGAAGGACTGGAGCAGCGGTGTGCAGGTCTGACCGCTGCTGCTGCTTCATCCAGACAGGGACCTGCAGAGCGCCATTAGTTATGGTATACCATGATAACTGCTTAAACCATGTAGCACCTGGCTTAACACTTTCTGTTGAGCCCATACACCTATTCTTCACTCTGGTTTCTTTGATTAGTGGGAGTCTGAGGACCTGGATCTCCCCCAAATACAAAAAAAAAAGAATAATGGTTAGGGATAGACCTTTTGAGTCACACCGAGTTCTCGCTTCATTATTCTCCCTCCTGGCCAGCATCTGTTCTGAATAATTGCTCTTTAGAAACAGAAGATTTTTGCTGAAAGCCTCTCAGAAGACGCAGGTATTTTTGTGACGGAAACCTCTGGAAGCAATGTAGCAATAGATGTAGTTCCTCCAAGTGTACGGTGGGTTTCTGCACCCCGGGGCTCAGCACACTGCCAGGTGGCACTGCAGCACTTTCTGTTCCTTCCGAAGCACACTGTGACAATGACATTCATAGAGGTGAAATCCTGTGCTGCAAGAACAGCAAAATCTTCCTGCTATACCATACAGAGGCAGGCTGCTGTAGACACTGGTAATGTCTGACAATGTTCTGTAGATCACCAACAGATGAGACATCTGCATCCTATCAATAGACGTCCAGCGCAGCAGCGCGTTTTTATCTTGTTTTTCCTGCAAAAAAAGTGTTTTATTGTACCAGCAAAGTGAATGAGACATCTGAAATCTCGTGCCCACGTTGCTTTTTTTTTCTTTTTTTTTGCAGATTTGAAGCCGTTTCATACCTGCAGCATGTCATTTCTTTGAGCTTTTTTCTAGCATTTTTACACATTCTAAAGACTGGGTAAAAAAATGCATTGAAAACGCATAAAATGCTGTAATTTTTGTATGCAGAATTTTTCCTGCCAACACTCCTATAATTCTGCTGAAAATACTTAATGTGTGCAATTACCCTTCTTGGACAACCCCTTCTCAATAACGATATTTCCCCCATGTAAAATAAGAACAGTGTAAGGCTACGTTCCCACGATCAGGACATGGCAGCGCTTTGGACGCAGTCACAGTATTTTCGCTGCGTTCTAATCGCGCAGGTGTTCACTGAACGATGCAGCGTATTGCTCGCAGCGCAGGCGCTCTGCTATTCCTGATCGTGGGCGATCACCAGCGATGTCAAGCTAACCCTGAAGCCCGTCCAGCAGCGCTTCACTCTCACCTCCTTCAGACATAACTGACATCCGAGGGGGGGTTACTACTTCCAGATATCAGTTTAATCCGAAGAAAGTGACGGTGATGCGGCTGCTGGGTTAGAAGGAATTTAACCCTGCTGTGTCCTACAGGGTTTGAATTCCCCACCCAATCACCAGGTGCTATATCAGGCAGCACCACCCTCCACTCCGTTACTTGAGCTTAGGTTCCAGTTTGCTGTTAGCATCTAGGTCCCAGTCAGGGTGTTTGGCGTGGGTCACACATGCGAGAAACTCGCAAGAGTCTCTCGCATCAATACCCGGCACTGCCGCCGACACTCGGACCGGAGCGTGCTACTGCATGTATTTCTCTGCAGCCGCATGCTCTAGTCCGAGTGCCGGCGGCAGTGCCGGGTGTTCATGCGAGAGACTCGTGCGAGTTTCTTGCATGTGTGACCCCGGCCTTTGGCTGTTTACGTCTCCCGTTACTCACCCAGCTTGTCTTCTCGTCCTGTCTGATCTCTCTGCTACTGATCTCGGCTACGTATCCTGTACCTGTGCTGCCTGCCCTGACCCCGGACTGTCTGACTAGATTTCTTTCTCGCCCCTTCTGTACCTCGAATACATGCTCTGACCCGTGAGTCGGCTGCTGCAGGTCCACACATTGCTCTGGAGTGGCAACTGGTGGCTATCCTGTGGCCCAAGCCTATTCTCACCATCAGAGGCGCTAATGAAGACAAGGTTGTGACTTAGTTACACCCTTCCAGGTTAAGTCCAGTCAGTGGCACAGTGGATCCACACCCACCAGCGTTGTAATAGCACTTTATAGCCGATAATACCACACTCAGGGTCGGGTGGGTGCCAGCCAGCCACTGTGTTTAAAAGGCAATGCTATCCACAGTGGCTGCATACAATACCCTTAAAGGGAATCTATCACCATGTTCTTACTACCTCATCTGAGATCAGCATAATGTAGGAAAAAAGACCCTGATTCCAGCTATGTATCACTTAATTTACTGAGTGCAGCAGTTGTGATACAATCAGGGTTTTTAGATGTAGAATAAAGCAAAGCTCAGAAAGCTGACAGTAAGTGGCTTATCAGAGGATGGGGCCTGGTTGGACCTGGGCTTGATTGCACTGTCGTCAAAGCAGTGATAATTTCCTGGTGATAAAACCTTCATTGTATCTCAACAACAGCACACAGCCTAATCAATGACACATCAGTGAAATCAGTGTCTCAGCCCCTACCTTATGCTGTCCTCAGATTACATAGCAAATACCTGCTGACGGATTCCCTTTAATGATACAGTGCCATGTACCTATATCAGCCTTGTTAAAGATGCAGCTCCACTAGTCTCGGCAAGAAAAATTACACCAATAGAATGTATTGAACGCGGTAAATCCGCACGGTTCAGTGAACACACATGAATTTACCTGCGTTCAGTAGACTGCAGCGCCATCCACTATGCTGTAACATCTGCCCACTGTGGGTTTGATGCTGCATAAATACACAGCGTCAAACCTAGAGCAACTCCAGATCGTGGGCACATACCCTGAGGGTTTTTTCAGTGAAAAGTCCATGACTGGTAAATCCCTGGCACTGCAGTGGTCTGCACCAGTCTTTCTCTGACATTACTGCAGTTAGTCCCATGCTGCGCATCATCCCTGCTGAGCCAGTGATTGGGTAAAGCTGTCACATGCACATCATCAAGCAGGGACCACCAGTGACCTGGTTTTGGAGTGACAGTGGCATTTTTAAGTGGGTATTGGTTTATTTTTTATTTTATTCCATTTCTTGAAAATCCTCCTTAAGTATAATTTAACTATTTATTATTTTTATACAGTGGCAAAAAAACCCTTTGGAGGCCTTTTTTTTTTTATTAAGGAAAGGACAATGATTCATCAAGCAGTTTTCTGGCTTAAATGTTGCAAAATGTTTGCTTTCTCTGGTTTTATGTCAGTCCCGACCAGCGCTGCAAACTTTTTAAAGAGATGGTGGCGCTCAGCCTTGGAGGGGTAGAGGGCACGGCTAAGTGCGTCTGACAAATCTGTCACAATTTCTGCCATAAAGCGGTTTGTTATGCCAGACATGCAGTACAGCCCCTGACTAGAGCGTATTTCTTATGATGTACACAGAGGCTAAAAGACGCTGAGACTCCGTAATAAGGCGGCAGCGCAGAATAGGTAACCCTCCGGGGATTGTCTCTTCTCCCAGAGCAAATAACACAACACTTTATAATGAAATAATTTGATTGTGATCCACATCATTAATAATTGACCATCTAATACACGGACAGGCTGGGGTGGCCAAGGCTAGTCCATCGTGGTTAGCGGCTCACTCCGCCGGCTATTAGAGGGGTCTCCCCAGCTGCTGACTCCCCTCCATAATGTCCTTATGCACTAATCGGGCATTGTGTAAGGAGTTCTAGTGGGATAACGTCTTCAAATACTTCATTAAGTAACATAATTAATCCTTTTTATCAAAATATATTTTATTTTTCCTAAATAATACAAATATTCTGGTGAAAGAGGGTATTAATAAAAGAACGGCTAACTCTTACTTTGTGTAGGAACGCCTACACTTGTATCTGTTGCATGCAGTCAGGATTCATTTATCATCTTCTATTCTTTAATAGTTGTTCAAGGCAACCAATTCAATGCTGCAAAGTCTGTATGTGACCTCCATTAGTGAGCTGATCTGATGCAATCCTATAGTGAGCATATTAGAAATGACGACTGGCGCCACTACTGTGGAGTTATTTATTCCCCTGGCTCTCTGATACTTAGCAGGCCTCCAGCGCTGGCACAGTAGCAATGCTTTGAGACAGGACTCCATAGCTTCCATAGCGTTCAGTATGCAAATAGCCTCTTCAGAGAGGAAGAGGACTTGATCTCTGGCGCCACCTATTGTATGACTCAATCCTAAACATCAATATTGACCCTTTAACAAGCTTTGCCACACGATTTAGGGTAAGAAGCCAAACCAGAAACTCCATTTACAGACACGTATTTGCAGTGCAAAGCAGAACATCTAATATGGCTAGGTGAGCGGCCTCTCACTGAAGGTCTAAGAGGGAACATTTCTCCTTGTGGCCAGGCCAGTGTAAGGAGACTTCTAGCCCATGCAATGCTCCTCAGGAATCTAGATATGCAAGTATTCTCTTCAGAAGCAAGAGGACTTGCTCTCAGTATCAAGAGATCACCTGTTGGATGTATTGTAAAAAAGTCAATAATGACTTTTAGGATTCCTACATCCAATAGGTGGCACCAGAGATCAAGTGTCCTCTTCCTTCTGAAGAGATTTTTTATATATTTACATTCCTAGAGGAGCAGTGCATGGCCTATAAGTCTCCTTAATCCGTCTGTCTCTTCGCTAGGAGAAACGTTCTCCCTTAGATCCTCAGTCAGAGATCTCGCCTAGCCATATCAGTTACGGTAACTCATTCTATAGCTGCATAAAGGAACAGAGGGAAATTGTCACACTTGTTAATGATATCCAATGCAAAAAATTTTTTATCCCAAATTACACGCATTTAAGTAAAAAGAATGCCATGAAGTGTATGTCCTTTTACATGTGAAGACACGTATGGGTAGATACTCTGTAACATAATAGATGTCCTCTGTAGGTGTTATTGCCCTGCGTAGCTTGTGTAACAAACCTCCAGCTGGTAACGTGTTACTGACTTAACGTAAAGGGTATGCCACACTAAACAATATCGCTAACGGATCGCTAAAAAACGTCACTATTTAGCGATCGTAGCGATGTGTTCATGCGGCAGCTTCAGCGCGACTCTGCTGTGATCTCGCTCGTCGCTGGAATCGTTCGGACCTATTTTCTCGTCGGCGCTCCGCTGGTAAGTATCTAACGCTGTGTGCACTTTTCTTAGCGATTTAGCGGTACTTTTGTACGCTAAAGTCGTTAAGAATCGCTAACGGCGATAGCGTCGTTAACATATCGCTAATGTGCCGATTTAGCGATATGAAAAATCCCGCTAGCGATAGCATTAGTATGCAAACGCTACGAGATGCTAGCGGGATAGTTAGTGGGCAGTACCTTTAGTTGTAAAATGGGTTCAAATTTTTTCTCACTTGCATAAATCTGAAGGACAAAAGGGCATCCATGGACAAGATATCATGTCATTGTGTGAACTGGTAATCCTGATTTTTCCAGGAGACATAGTAAATGATTTATGAGACTCTTTTACTTCACACTTCACCTTCACACTTGTGCCATTTTCTGTGTCCTTCCCCTTTTCTTTCAATAGGGGGCACAGCTGCCACACTGATTCTAGGGACAGAAGACTGTGCGGAGGGGGGGGGGGTGAAGAGAAATAGTATTAAACTCCATTCATAGTGATGGTGGCCGAGAGGCCGTTCTCTCAGAAGGCATGATTGATTCCCTGGATAGGTGTATAAAGAGGCACAAAATTGTCATTTGGAAAGGTCATACCCCTATATCGTAGGATAAAAGAGGGAGAATATGGCGTATGCTTATTCCTTAACAGTAGATCTGAGTTTTGTCCTTTAGAGATATTTAATTAAAAATATATTATGTGGAATATTTTATGCTAATCCTTATTGAAAAGGAATGTAGTATTACAGTATTAAAGTCTAAATAGTCATTCTTTACAGCCGCTCTGCACTGCAGCTAATAGTGATAGAGTCCAAAGTGGAAGATTTTGCTATGACTTCTGTAATGGGGTGTATGGTAAGTGATGGGCCAGGTGATACAATCCCAATAAGCCTTACTGTCACAAAGTGACTGTTCTGGTGTGACGCGACACGACGGTTGGTCGGTCACCAGATGGCAAAACACACAAGGGTACACCAGGGACACAATTACAACGGTGGGCCCTGCGATAGGGAGCGAGGGAAATGGACACCTCCTGCACTCTCCTAAGTCTGTGCCTTGATCTCCCTATCATCCCTATACGGGTTCATCCACTCTGTCGCCGAGCAGGATACCTTAAACCTCACAAGCCGTGCACTTATCCCTAGGTAGTGAGCAGGCCGGTGAGAGCACTAGTCACACCACTGCACTAATGAAACACAAAGGGAAGGAACAAACAGCAAAGGGTAAAGGCAACAAAAACACCACACTTGGCTTTCTGCTGTAAAGCTCCACACCGCAGGATAAAGTCACCAGATCAGGGTAATAGCTGAACCACAACTGCACTCAGCAAGCTCCTTCTCCTGCCTGGTTGGTCTCCAGAAGGACCTGTATCACCAACAGTCAGCTGATGCATCAGGTGACCTTTTAAAGGATGGTGGGAGTGGTCACCACATGCATCAGCAAACTCAGCAGCAATGTAATTACACCAGCGGCCATCGGGGGAAAAAACTGACATTAACCACCGATGGCCTTAAAGGAAAAAAGTTTTAATAAGAATAGAAAAATCTGCCACAGATCCAAAAATGGATCATGACACTTACAATGGGAATTGCAAGTAGATTGATTTGTTAGGTGAAAGATACCGTATATACTCATGTATAAGCCGACCCGTGTATAAGCCGACCCCCCTAATTTCGCCACAAAAAACTGGGAAATCTTATTGACTCGCGTATAAGCCTAGGGTGAAAAATGATTATGCCCCCATATGATGCTCCACAGATTATGCCCCCATATGCTGCACAGATTATGCCCCTATATGCTCCAGATTATGCCCCCATATGCTCCAGATTATGCCCAATATGCTTCAGAGATTATGCCCCCATATGCTCCAGATTATGCCCCCATATATTCCACAGATTATGCCTCCGTATGATCCACAGATTATGCCCCCATATGCTCCACAGATTATGCCCCCATATGCTCCACATTATGCCCCCATATGCTCCATATTATGCCCCCATATGCTCCAGATTATGCCCCCATATATTCCACAGCTTATGCCCCGTATGTTCCACAGCTTATGCCCCATATGTTCCACAGCTTATGCCCCCATATGCTCCATATTATGCCCCCATATGTTCCACAGCTTATGCCCCCATACGCTCCATATTATGCCCCCATATGTTCCACAGCTTATGCCCCCATATGCTCCATATTTTGCCCCATATGCTCCAGATTATGCCCCCATATGTTCCACAGCTTATGCCCCATATGCTCCATATTATGCCCCCATATGCTCCATATTATGCCCCATATGCTCCATATTATGCCCCCATATGCTCCATATTATGCCCCCATATTATGCCCCATATGCTCCATATTATGCCCCCATATGTTCCACAGCTTATGCCCATATGCTCCATATTATGCCCCATATGCTCTATGTTATGCCCCCATATGTTCCAGATTATGCCCCATATGCTGCAAAAAAAATTAAAAAAATGACATACCTCTCGTCGCTGGGGGCCAGGTGCCGGGGTCTTGAGCAGGCGGGGACACCGGCGCGCTATGGGGGACAGGTGCTGGCGTCACCACTCGCTCAGGACCCCGGCACCTGAGATATTTACCTTTCCTCTCTGCACCGCAGCGCTGCGTCCTCTTCCTGGTCCTCGGCAGTGAATGATCTGTCAGGGGGCGCGGCGCTCACTAATGACATCATCGCGCCCTCTGCTGATCATTCACAGCCAGAGGAGTCAGACGAGGACGCAACACAGCGGTGGAGAGAAGACAGGTAAATATCGCTGTACTCACCTCTCCGCCGCGCGTCCCTGCAGCCTCTCCTCTTCTCCCGGCGCTCTCCGCAGCGCTTCCTTCCTACAGCGGTCACATGGTACCGCTCATTAAAGTCATGAATATGTGCATATTCATGACTTTAATGAGCGGTGCCATGTGACCGCTGCAGGAAGGAGCCGGAGATCGTGGGAGAAGCAGGGGGGCTGCAGAGACCGCGGCGGCGGAGAGGTGAGTATAATCCGACACCCCCGCTCCCCCTCCCCCGCCGACCCCCGTATATGACCCGCGTATAAGCCGAGAGGGGGACTTTCAGCCCTAAAAAATGGGCTGAAAATCTCGGCTTATACATGGGTATATACGGTAATAATACTCAAAGGGGCTGTCCTCAGCTGCAGGTTATTATACAGAAACAAACCGCATTATACTCTCCTTCCCCTACCGGCATGTATTTGCCACTGCTCGAGTTGTCTGTCATTGGCTGTGGCATTGACATCACATCAACAGCGTAGCAATCAATCAATGCACTGGGGATGTGACGTCAATGTCGCAGCCATTGCTCAACACCGGGAGCAGTAGCAGAGACTCGCCAACAGTCCTAGAGAAGGCGAGTACAGCTTGGTTTGTTTCTTTATAATAACCTGCAGCCATTGACATTCATTTACTGAAAGGGACCAACCCTTTTAAAGGCTATGGACACCTTTGACATTGGAAAAAAGATTTTTACTTTTATTTTGTGGTTATGTTCAGTTAACCTAATTACACTAAGTTTCAGTCTGCAGTCTTCTTTCCCTCATTTATTTTCAGACCCCCTGTATGCAATTTGAAGCTGTAACCAAGCATCAGATTTTTTTTCTTGTGGCACAGTCCCTCCCAGTAATATAGGCTGGATGTGAGGTCTGTGTGTATCCAGAGCTGTCTTCACTGCTCACATATCAGCACAGCTTCTATTCTGCATGTATTCTCTCCAAGTGCTTTAATCCTTATATACAGCTCTGGCAAAAATTAATTAATTTTCAGTTTGTCTGATTTTTCTCTTTATAGATATATTTTTGAGTAAAATGTAAATTGCTCTTTTATTCTATAAACTTCTGACAACATGTCTCCGAATTTCCAAGCAATACATTTTGTATGTATTTTCAGAAAATGAGAAATGGTCAAAATAACAAAAAAAATGCAGTGCTTGCAGACCTCAAATAATGCTAAGAAAACAAGTTCATAATCCTTTAGCAACAACAATACTAATGTTTTACCTCAGGAGGAGTTCAGAAATCAATATTTTGTGGAATAACCATGATTTTTAATCACAGCTTTCATGCGTCTTGGCATGCTTTCCACCAGTCTTTCACACTGCTTTTGGGTGACCTTATGCCACTCCTGGTACAAAAATTTAAGCAGTTCTTCTTTCTTTGATGACTTGTGACTATTCATCTTCCTCTTGATTACATCCCAGAGGTTTTCAATGGGGTTCAGGTCTGGAGATTGGGCTGGCCATGACAGGGGTTTCATGTGGTGATCCTTCATCCACTCATTGATTGACCTAGCTGTGTGAAATGGTACATTGTCCTTCTGGAAAAACCAGTCCTGATAGTTGGGGAACACTGCCTGAGCAGAAGGAATCAACTGTTTTTCCAGGATAGCCTTGTATGCGGCTTGATTCATACGTCTTTCGCAATGATTAACCTGCCCAGTTCCAGCCTTGCTGAAGCATCCCCAGATCATCACTGATCTTCCACCTAATTTCACAGTGGGTGCAAGACACTGTGGCTTGTACGCCTCTCCAGGTCTCCATCTAACCATTAGACGACCAGGTGTTGTGTTGAGCAAAGCTAAAAATTAGACTCGTCAGAGAAGATTACCTTACTCCAGTCCTCTATGGTCCAATCCTTATGGTCTTTGGCAAACTTCAGTCTGGCTCTCCTTTGCTTCTCATTGATGAAAGTTTTTTTTCTAGCTTTACATGACTTGAGCCCTGCCTCTAGGAGCCTAACTGTTCTTGCCATGCACTTCACCCCAGCTGCCATTTGCAATTCCTTTTGTAGGTCACTGGATGTCATCCTGCGGTTGCTGAGTGACACTCGAATAAGATGACAGTCATCCCGGTCAGTGGAGAGTCGTTCTCGCCCTCTGCCGGTCTGTAGCTTTGTTGTCCCCAATGTCTGCTGCTTGACCTTGTTGTAATGGACTGCCATCTTTAGAAATTTTAAGGATGGAGGCAACATGACGCTCACTGTATCCCTCTGCTAGTAAAGCCAGAATTGAGCCCTTCTTTTTCTCACTCAAGACTTTTCTTTTCAACTCCTTTGGCATGGTTAAGTTATTTTTTTATTTCTATTTCTTTTGGGATATTACCAGCACTTGTTTTGCCATCCAGGTACTCCTATTGCAAGAGGATTGTGAACACCACAGCAGTGTTTTTTTACTTTCCTTTGTTAAATAAGATTTGGTTCAGGTGATCACCTAATCAGAAGCACTTTAAGTACAATGAGGTGTACTCTGGTTGGAATTCAACTGACACTGGAATGGAATGGCTGTCAGACATGTAGAGAAGCTGATTTTATAAAACTGTGCAGTGATCTCTTAATTTTGCCAGAGCTGTATAGCCCTTTTTCTCTGCCCTCCGTGAGCTGTAGATGCTTTCTCTTCACTTTACACTGTGAAGATAAGTGTTCTTCCCTC
>JARQOD010000002.1:534742422-534801864 GCA_033576555.1 Oophaga sylvatica | reverse complement strand
TTTTTCTGATTTTATGTCAGGTCTCCATTAAACTGCATAAATCTTCTTGTTTTATAGTATATAAAAATAAATGCTTGTAAGAATAGACAGGTACAAAGCACCAAAGTCTGCTGATTCATTTACATGCCTATAAAATGAAATGAGAAAAGTGAGAACATAATCTGACGCTGGGTTGGTTTGCTCCAGCCGTGTCTTGGTAGAAGCAGAACTATACATGTCAGGTATAGGTATCCCCAGTGTGGCTGCTCCTCATGGCCGTCTTGCATTTCTTCGTAGCTCGGATAGTTAGCGGTCTGCGGCAGCGGCCGGACTGTAATGTAAAACAGCCGCAGAGCTGCACATTCCCTGACTATTTAATGCTGCCAGGACTGCTGACTCCCTCCTGCTAAATAACCTTTTCACCCACACTGAACTTTATTCTCACCTCCCAGTCATTGTAGAAATTTCTAACAATCATTTGCAGATAGGCCACAAGAAGTTTACAGCCGCACAATGTGTTATATCTTAGCACCGGCCATTCAATTTACCCATGCCTTTTAAAGTATATGGTCACCCTTGGTGACCATCAGTAACATACAGTTGTGTTTTCTCTTTTTAAATCATAATGACAATCCAAAACATCCAAATGACCCTGATCAAAAGTTCACATACCCCATTTTTTAATACCGTGTATTGCCCCCTCTAACATCAATGACAGCTTGAAGTCTTTTGTGGTAGTTGTTGATGAGGTTCTTTATTTTCTCAGATGGTAAAGCTGCCCACTCTTCTTAGCAAAAAGCCTCCAGTTCCTGTAAATTCCTGGGCTGTCTAGCATGAACTGCGCGCTTGAGATCTCCCCAGGGTGGCTCAATTATATTGAGGTCAGGTGACTGAGATGGCCACTCCAGAACA
This sequence comes from Oophaga sylvatica, assembly GCA_033576555.1. Classification (NCBI taxonomy): domain Eukaryota; kingdom Metazoa; phylum Chordata; class Amphibia; order Anura; family Dendrobatidae; genus Oophaga; species Oophaga sylvatica. Next base: position 534,800,973 of record JARQOD010000002.1, on the reverse strand, counting down.
TTCACTTTGTTCTGCTGTAGCCAATGACAGATCGACTTGGCCTTCTATTTTGGATCGTTGTCATGTTGGAACGTCCAAGTACGTCCCATGTGCAGCTTCTGCCCGGGCTGATGATTGAAAATTTGCCTCCAGTATTTGCTGATAACATGCTGCATTCATCTTTCCTTCAACTTTGACCAAGTTTCCTGTGCCTTTGTAGCTCACACATCCCCAAAACATCAGCAATTCACCTCCATGCTTTACAGTAGGAATGGTGTTTCTTTCATCATAGGCCTTGTGACCTCTCTCCAAATGCAACGTTTATGCTTGTGGCCAAAAAGTTCAATTTTGGTCTCATCACTCCAAATTACCTTGTTCCAGAAGTTTTGAAGCTTGTCTCTGTGCTGTTTTGCGTATTTTCTTCAAAAAGAATCAGTTGCGATCCCATTCTGTCCTGTCTGTATACTCTTTTGCTTCTCCCCTGCCCAGGAGCTGTGGTATGATCAGACCATGTTTATGCACGGTGAGACGCAGCCATTACACAGTACACAACAGGGCCACATTTATAAGATTATCTCGGCACAGGAACATTTTTTTTTTTAATCAAATCCAGTTATGGAACTTGTTTTTATTCCAAGATCTATTGATTAAAACCTCTTTAAATAAAAAAAAGTTATGCTTTTTTTGTATGTTTACGCTGCTTAAAGGCATTAAAAACACATATGGGTGTCTTGTGGACTTTCCACAACTAATGCAAGTCTATGGGGAAATTCCGCACAGAAAACTTGTCGTACCCACAAGAGAAATTGACATGCCGCGGTTTGAAATATTGCACCATGGGTGTGTTTACGCAGCGTAAAAAAGAAGCACAGTGGACATGATATTTCTTTATATCCCATCTACTTTGATGGTTCTGTAAAATGCTGTGTTTTTGCCACAGCCAAAATATGCAGCGTCAAAAACGCAATAAAAGCTCATTGTGCGCATGAACCAAGTTGTGAATATTTGAGGAGTATCTGATAAATCAGTAAGCTTAGTACAGCGATGATCAATTGCAATGTCAGGTCAGCCCCATATACAATACTATTTCATGACCCTACAACGCCCATTATGTGTTCAACAATGAGACGGAGATACTGGAAGTTGTTGTTAGCAGTCATCAGACTGTGGATCATAAAGGAGCCGCAGCACTGATGAGACCCAGGCAGTATCACAAATAGACATTTGCATCCAGGTACCTTATAGGCAACATCTTTTCTGATTGAAGCTCTTCCCATCCCTTTTGTCTCCATGCAGCACGGATGCCATGATGAGATTTCATGCCCATAACTCGTCTCTGAAGAATTCCCTCTTCTCCATCTTCAGCAGCACTTTCCGATACTTTTATTTTTAAGGTCACTGTATCTCCCATGCTGTGCCCCTTATAATTGCATGTGCTTCCTGCTCAAAATATCCCCCCTACTTTGCCTCTCTGCAAAATATCCCCCTACAGTGCGGTTTTTCAAAATATTCCCCCCACACACTGCCCCTCTGCAAAATATCGCCCGTACACTGCCCGTCTCCAAGATTTATTCCTCAGGCTGCCCCTTTCAAAGTTATCCCGCCCCACACTGTCCCTCTCCAAAATATCCCTCTCACGCACAGTGCCCCTCTCCAAAATATCCCCTCGCACATTACCACCCTTTCCAAAATATCCTCCCACAATTCAAAATATGTCCCCACACTGCCTCTCTCCAAAATATCCTGTGACGGATTGCACAGGGGAAGGGGGTGTCGACTTCACTCACCTTGGGGGAGGGGAGAGAAGTAAACAGCAGGGATCTGCTCTCTGGCGCCACCACTTGCCTCTGGTCAGTCAGGGAACTGCACCGAGGGCAAATAGTCGCCGGAGAGGCTTGCCTTATAGGTATGAGCTATTGAGGCGCTCCCAGGGAGGGGGGATATATATCACCAGTCCAGGCTGGGGACATACATTTAAACCTCCCGGCCGTCACTTTCAGAGTTCCTCACTAACCTCCGTACCACTGCCACCAGTTTCTTGTTCAATATACATGCCCCGTCCGACAACAGACTTATATCGGGTCAGAAACCAACTCTGTGTTTAGCGTATAATATAACCAATCGAGCGTGTGGACATGGGGATTCGTGAATCGAGATAAAAGAGCAGCCCAAGATTAATTTTATATTTAATCGCCGAAAAGGCGCACTAGAAAAATACAGGTGTGTGTATATATATATATACACAGTACAGACCAAAAGTTTTGACACACCTTCTCATTCAAAGATTTTTCTATATTTTCATGACTATGAAAATTGTAGAATCACACTGAAGGCATCAAAACTATGAATTAACGCATGTGGAATTATACATTACACGTTACAAAAAAGTGTGAAACAACTGAAAATATGTCTTATATTCTAGGTTCTTCAAAGTAGCCATCTTTTGCTTTGATTACTGCTTTGCACGCAGAAAAGGTGAATGGCTGGACTCTACATGCCTGGTTCCCACCGTAAAACATGGAGGAGGTGGTGTGATGGTGTGGGGGTGCTTTGCTGGTGACACTGTTGGGGATTTATTCAAAATTGAAGCGGTGAGCGGTCCAGCTCACCCCAAACCATTTAGATTGGGTTCAGGTCTGGTGACTGTGGAGGCCAGGTCATCTGGCATAGCACCCCAACACTCTCCTTCTTGGTCAAAAAGCCCTTACACACCCTGGAGGTGTTTGGGGTCATTGTACTGTTGAAAAATAAATGATGGTCCAACTAAACGCAAACTGGATGGAATAGCATGCTGCTGCAAGATGCTGTAGTAGCCATTCTGGTTCACTATGCCTTCAATTTTGAATAAATCCCCAACAGTGTCACCAGCAAAGCACCTCCACATCATCACACCACCTCCTCCATGCTTCACGGTGGGAACCAGGCATGTAGAATCCATCCGTTTACCTTTTCTGTGTGCAAAGCAGTAATCAAAGCAAAAGGTGGCTACTTTGAAGAACCTAGAATATAAGACATATTTTCAGTTGTTTCACACTTTTTTGTAAAGTGTAATGTATAATTCCACATGTGTTAATTCATAATTTTGATGCCTTCAGTGTGATTCTACAATTCTCATAGCCATGAAAATACAGAAAAATCTTTGAATGAGAAGGTGTGTCCAAACTTTTGGTCTGTACTGTGTATATGTATATATATATATATATATATATATATATATATGTGAGACAGTGAAGGAATGTGTGTTGAATGGGGTGTGCATTTCGCCTAGGTATAAGGGAAATGTGTGGCTTTGTAAACCTAGTGGTAGAGAAAGGTCACTACACCTCACATTCAGCACACACTTGCAGCACAGGCCTGAAACTACTCAGGTCTTGATTAGGAGACCAGAAGTAGGTGTCTGCAAACACAATCTGGGAGCTCATTCAGTCTGGACAAGGGGTCCAGGCACAGAAGGTGTCTCCAAGAGTGTGGGAGCTGTCTTTAGCCCGGACACAGGGAGGTGTCCTGGCACAAGGAAGCAGTCTCTAAGAGTGTGAGCTATCTCAGTCTGGGTGCAGGAAGTACCCCGGACACAGGAGTAGTCGCAGTGAGGATCCGTGCGAATAGCGACTGAATAGGAGGTGACCTCTCTCAAGTCTGGACATTGGAGTTGCCTTCAGACATAAAGAGGAGTGTCTGTGAAACTCCATACTGGTAACATATATCATATGTGTTGTTTTGGGCACAGACTGGTAGAGTCTGGGTCCCGGATAGAGAGGGCCATCTATCTAAGTGTAATTAGAGGCTAGACAAGCCCAGGTTTTCTGTTTATGATTTGTTTTTATCTGTGTGCTGTGGACTTTAATAAAACTGGTTGCGGCCAGTTTTCACCAAACTGCTGTCTGAATGAACTGTTTCCGTGCCATTCTGTCTACCCAGACAGCGATCCTAGAGCTAAACCCCCCGGAAAGGCTACAATTGGCGGAGAATGCTGGGGCAGCGCAGGGCCTGGTACAGTTAGTGCTGGAGTGTGCATGCAGCACAGTGGCGAGAGACAGCATTGAAGGTGAGGTCTATTGAAGTGGCAACAAAAAAAAAAAAAAGGTGTGTGTCAGCAGAAACGTCTGTTTGGAGCAGTCTTGGAGAGACAGTGGCCCTGATAGGGTCTGCAGAGAGAAAATGTATGCACAGCAAAGCTGAACTTGTTGTGAAAATGACTGTGGAATGTGCAGCAGCAAAAGAAAAGTTTGTGGAGCAGTCTTAAAGAGACAGTAGCCCTAATAGACTTTGCAAAGGAAAAAAAAAAAAAAAGTGGTTGCACAGCAAGGCTGAATTTTCTGTGGAAAAAAAGCTGTGTAGTGTGTATGTCTTGAGTGAAGACTGCCGTTGTTAAGACAGAGAAGTCTGACAGCATGGATGACAGCATGGAGGCGCTGTTTGAACAAATGGCGCAAGTTAATGTGCAACATAAGACTGCTGTGATTGAGACAGATGAGTCCGGCAGTATGGAGGAACTCGTTGAGTACCTGGTGCAGGCCCAGCGAAGCATGGAGCAGCAGCGCCTGCAGCACCAGCAGCACATGCAGCAGGCCCAGCAGCAATTCCTGCAGCAGCAGGAGAATAACCGGTTATTTGTTGAGCAGATGACAGCACCAAAAAAGGATTTCGGTGCCGCGTCCCGAAGTAATGTTGTGAAGGCACCGGCGTTGTCCGCTATAAAGAAGGCGGTAAGACGGTCCTTGAGAAAAATGACACCTCGTGATGATGTGGAGGTATATCTTACTAGATTTGAGAGACTGGCAGAGAAGGAGAATCTGCCACTATCTGAATGGGCCATGGCGGTCGTACCCTATCTGATTGGGGAACCCCAAAAAGTCTGGGCTGACCTGAGCAAGCAGGACAGCGAAGACTATGCCAAGTTGAAAGCGGCGATTCTTACCCGGCTGGGTGTTACGGTTGCAGCCCGTGCCAGGAGAGTCCATGACTGGAGATACAGTTGGGAGTCTGCAGTCAGCAGGCCTGATTATGGAGTTGAAAAGGTGATAGTGGACCGCTACACCCAAGCACGTCCTCCTGAGGTACAGCCGTCTGAGAGGTCGTCACTTCGGAGTTCCCGGACGCTGAACTTTCGCGGTAAGAGCGTTCCAGCTGTTGGGGACATGGGGTATGCTGATAAGCGGGTTCAGGCCCGAGGGGACATGTGGGTGGGAGAGTGTGATGGACAGTGTTGGAGCTGGCGTGAAATTGCAGCCAACTGTCCAATAGAGGGGGAGCCTATGTGTTGTGATGTTGGCAGATCCCTCTCTCCCTGCGCAGAGCCTGTGTGTGTGTCCACCTCAGCCGAAGAGACTGGACCACAGGGGTCCCCGGTGGTTGTAAGTGACTGCCCAGCACAGGCCCTCTTGGACTCAGAGAGTCCAGTGACTTCCGTATGTGACAGCCTGAGTGATAGGGACTTCATCCCTGATAAGCACCTGAGTGTGGTGTACATCCATGAAGACACCAAAGTCTACCCAGAGACTGCCGTGGACTTGGTCCCCAAACTCGGGGAGGTTTCATATGAAGTGGGGGTAGTGAAGACCCTGGTGCACCCCGTTATATTGGGTAATGACTTTCCCCGGTCTAAGGATCTCTGGGGGAAAAATGTTTCTGATGGACAGTGTGATGAAGCTCCTACTGAGGGTGCGCAGTCCCGAGGGGCGGAACACAATGCTAGTGGGCCGTTAAACTTATGTGATAATGATGATGACCATGATAATATTGATAATGATAATGATGATCATGATGAGGATGCTGATATTGATAATGATGATAATGCTAATCATGATAGTGATGATAATACTGATCATAGTCATGATAATAATGTTGATAATAATGATGACTGTGATAGTGATGAAATTCCTTTGCAGGTGATGTTGGGAGACGAGGATGGTGGTTCTCGGGAACCGAGTGTCCCTGACTTGCCTGTGTCCTGTGACGGTTTTGAGAGTGAGCAGTGGCGAGAACCCTCTCTTAAAACAGCACAGGAAAATATGATTGTTCTAAATGAGGTTTCCCAGGAGCCTGACTCTGAGGAGAGGTTCTCTCATGTTGCCATAAACACTGAAGTCCAGGGAGAGGTTGTGAGTCAGCTCCTAGTGCCTGAACTATATAGAAGTGTAGTGCTGGGGTTGTCACATAGTCACATACTTGAGGGACCAGATGGTGCAGTTAATGTTGTGGATGACATGTTAACTAAGGTTCCAGATCAAGATGTGAATGAAAATGAATTGTATAACCCTGACAGTGAGCAGGATGTGAGTGAAAATGAATTGTGTGACACTGACAGTGAGCAGGATATGAATGAAAATGAAGGGTATAGCCCTGACAGTGAGCCAGATGTGACTGAAGAAGTAGAGTGTGGGACGGACGGTGGGGCTTCTGGGCATGTCTTGCCAGAAGAGCCTGAAAGTGGGGAACTGGAGAAAAGTGAAAAACCCCCTATACCTTCTGTGACAGCTGGTGACACAGGGTCAGTGTACCAGGGACAGGAGGTACGTGAGTTTCTGAGGAAGAGTCAGCAGAAGTGTTCTGATGTGTCGGGTCGTACTTCTCTGGTCAGGCACTATATCGAAAATGAGCCCGGCCCTAAGGTCAAGATGAAACCGTGCAGGGTACCCGAGGCCCGCAGAGAGCATAGGCCTGGGAGGGTACAGGGTAGTGCGGATGCTTCAGATGAAGAGAAAGCTGATGTTGGCTATGACAGTGGTGAGGATGAAGTTGATGAGGGCCATGACTGGTCCAGAGGTCACTGTCTCTGTTGGATTGTTGACCAGCCCTCCGGTCTGGATGACCAGCCCTCCGGTCTGGAGAAGAGGGAGGGGATATGTGAGACAGTGAAGGAATGTGTGTTGAATGGGGTGTGCATTTCGCCTAGGTATAAGGGAAATGTGTGGCTTTGTAAACCTAGTGGTAGAGAAAGGTCACTACACCTCACATTCAGCACACACTTGCAGCACAGGCCTGAAACTACTCAGGTCTTGATTAGGAGACCAGAAGTAGGTGTCTGCAAACACAATCTGGGAGCTCATTCAGTCTGGACAAGGGGTCCAGGCACAGAAGGTGTCTCCAAGAGTGTGGGAGCTGTCTTTAGCCCGGACACAGGGAGGTGTCCTGGCACAAGGAAGCAGTCTCTAAGAGTGTGAGCTATCTCAGTCTGGGTGCAGGAAGTACCCCGGACACAGGAGTAGTCGCAGTGAGGATCCGTGCGAATAGCGACTGAATAGGAGGTGACCTCTCTCAAGTCTGGACATTGGAGTTGCCTTCAGACATAAAGAGGAGTGTCTGTGAAACTCCATACTGGTAACATATATCATATGTGTTGTTTTGGGCACAGACTGGTAGAGTCTGGGTCCCGGATAGAGAGGGCCATCTATCTAAGTGTAATTAGAGGCTAGACAAGCCCAGGTTTTCTGTTTATGATTTGTTTTTATCTGTGTGCTGTGGACTTTAATAAAACTGGTTGCGGCCAGTTTTCACCAAACTGCTGTCTGAATGAACTGTTTCCGTGCCATTCTGTCTACCCAGACAGCGATCCTAGAGCTAAACCCCCCCGGAAAGGCTACAATATATATATATATATATATATATATATATATATAGAACAATATTCAAGTATACTGTCCGGAGTGCAGTACAAGGGTAGGGTATAGATAGGTTGCAATTACCGTGTTATGTAGCATGTGACCACAGGGAGGCGCTGATGGATCACAGGGCTAATTCTTAGTTACGTGGTTCCCTTGGCCACGTCAGGTAATAGACCTCCTGCCAGTAGAAGAACTGAGCTCAAAATGAGGGGCTGCCTTATATCTTCAAGGCTTCTCCCTCCCACACTCTGCTCCCACCCCTGGGTTTGTGCAGCCTCTCTACTCCCATATCTGAGAGAATGGTTTTCTGTCCAGAACCGTGGAGGCTCAAAACTTTCCGTCCGAAGCTCTGAATGGAATGGCAGTGGTGCCACTGGATTCGGCTGGATTTTATCTGTGCATAGAGACTAAATATGCCTACCGTATGTAATTCCTGGTAGCTATGCTTTATAACTCAATAACGCAGAGTGCTACCAGGTGGCTGCCGGGTACGGGCGTGTGGGGAAGGAATGCCGATTCTGATTATGTGCTCGGCTAGTCTCAGAGATATTGCATTCTGTTTTTATAGGTAATTTTCCAGATTCAATACCTCAGAGCCTTGCTGTGACCTGTAGTGCCACGATGTCTCCTTGTGCGAGTCAGACAAAGGAATCCAGTTTGGCTGTAGTTGCATGAGAGCTCACACCCTGGTGCTAAGTGCTAGTTACGGAGCTTCAAAGGGCTTGTTCCTGGAGTTTTAATTAAAGGAAAACAATGATCCTGTGGAATCCCAAAGGTGGGGGGCTGAGTGGTATGAAGCAAGTATTTTTGGGCCAAACTGTATCTTGATGGGGAATTCCATCAGAAATCAAAATGATATCATTTAGATATAATTTTCCCATATCTCACATATCCCCACACAGACTACCTGTCTGAATAAAGTATCTACCACTACTACTACCTCTCGCAACACTATGCCTCCTTTCACAATATTCACCTGGATTATATGCCCTCACTGTTACATTAAACTCCTTCATCCACAATAATAAGACATTTGATCTTTGTCTCCTTTGTGGAGCGCTTACTATTGGCCGCACAGCCTCTTCTCCTCTGCGGCGGTCCGTGACTTAGATGCCGGCAGTAGTGTGATGACGTCAGCAGTGTGCTAACCTCATCATGCCACTGCTCGTTGGGGCCAGGACTGACAAGCGATCTTCTGCCTTAGTGTTTCAGGCGCGAATATATTTGAATATAAAGGAGAAGGGTCTCCTGGACAGCTCGGCAGGCCACACAATAACCTTTGGCGGGCCGTGTACGGTGCAGGCTTGAAGGAGAGATTGCTGTACCAGTGGAAAGGCCTGTGCCGCTTATAATCACTACTATGAAAACTGCCTTACCCACACCTCGGGGGCACCTCACTGCTGAGTCCAGACTTACAGTTTCTGAAGCACGGTACTAGGTTAAAGGGATAGTCTGGTGATGATCAGTACATGACAGGCAAAGAACACTTGTGGCTATGTCTCCTCACTTTGTCCTGTTGATGACCTCTTAGCTGTGTCTCTTGTATACTAAATTATCTGCAGTCTATAGGACAAATATTTGAGAACGCAAAGATCCAAACCTGATTTATTTCCAGATATTAACTGTACTTCTACATTATCAGTGATGTCTGGGAATATTTACTAAAGGGCACAGTGTAACATTACCATTGTGTAACCCAGAGACTGTTGGCGTCCTCTGGGAAGTTCCCATATACCTTTACATAAAAAAAAACTGTTTTTAACTTTTTGTTTTGTAACAAAGTTAGCAAATGTTATATATGGATTATATACCACAATTGTAGATGAAGATCGAGGAGCATTTGTAGTGACAATCGTTCCCAGTAAACTAAACTAAAACGACCCTTCTAAACAGGCTGCCAATCAATTTAAGGTCAGGTGTGATGACTTTTGAGTGCACACAAAATCTTGATTATCGGCATCTTATCGCCCCATGTAAATAGGAGATGTGATGCCGATAACACGATTGTCTATGTGCACAGAACGATCGGATTTACAATCTTTCTGTGCGCGTGTAATGTTTATTAGCCTGTGTAAACAGGTCCGTAAAGAGCTGATGATTGGCTTCTGTGTATCAGATCGGTGGTTGTTACTGGCTTGGACTGTCTCATGTAAAATGCTATTAGTCTCGGCAGAGCAGACATTTCTTGCCATCTCCAGAGTGTTGAGATAACACAAAGAAGTAGAGACCAGTAGGAACCCTTCTGCTAAAGTAAGAAAAACCCACAATGGTCACTGGAAGAACTTGAAAATGACAAAAGTAATTTTCAACGTAAATTTACTGAATATCAACTAATGAGAATCAGACCCTGCTTTTGAATTTTGTTTCAACAGGAAAATGTATATAGTTTCTCTTTTTTTAATAATGAAGTCTGCTGATCTAAGTGGTTTCTATACATGTTTTGCTAATAGAGTGAAGAAGACAGATACGTGTTCACCGCCGAATGGTATGATCCAAATGCCGCTCTGCAGAGGCGTTACCAGCTCCTATACTATCCCAAGGATGGTTCTGTGGAAATGGTGAGTTTTATGTGATGTGAAGGGAGCTGCGGGCAAAGCTGAAAAGCATTAGTGTGCATGCGCCAGTGAACTATGTTCCGGTATACAGCGAAATACTTCCGGGACATAGTACTTCGAGCGCATGCGCACTAATGCTTTTCAGCTTTGCCCGCAGTTGGGCAAAGCATATTGTGCATGCGCGGGAGGCAATTTGAATGCGCACACATGGGACCTGTACGCGAACAAAGCTATTCACAGAACGGAAGGCGTACAGCACACCGAGGAGAGGACCAGAACCAACGCCCATCGGACCGGGCCGAGGATATTTACATACAGCGCGACAGCAATATAAAAGGTTTTTATGTGGCATTCATGGGGAGTCAGGGGGTTTCAAAAGTAGTTGGGGAATGTATAGCTCACACTCTATTAGATGATATTTTTAGTTGATAGGCCAAAACACTGGTGACACATTCCCTTTAAGAAGAAGTCAGTATCTGATGTCCATAAAAGTGCTGTACAGATTTCACATGAACTGAACGAAGAATATGGGGTCAAAGTGAGTCGCCAAACTGTGGTGCGGCAGCTAAGAGCAGTAGGGTTGAATGCACGAGTTCCAGTTAAGAAGCCTTTCATCTCTGCAAAGAAGTGGAGGATCCGACTTGAGTTTGCCAAACAACACAGCCATTGGAAAGAGATAGATTGGTCTAAAGTGTTGTGGTCGGATTAATCCAAGTGCAATCTGTTTAGTAGTGATGGCAAGCACAATTGGAAAATGTAATGATATAAAGTATCAAACACCTACAGTGAAAAATGGTGGTGACAATGTCATGGTTTGGGGCTGCTTTTCTGCATCTGCCTTTGGCCCTCTTCATAGAATTGATGGAAATATGAATGCTACCATGTGCAAGGATATACTGGAGAATACTAATGCTGCCACATGGTAAACTAACATTGGCAGAGGCTAGAAATTCCAGCAAGACAATGATCCTAAGCAAACATCCAGTTTAGTCAAAAATTGGTTAGTAAAGAAAAATGTTCGCCTGCTCCAATGGCCAAGCCAATCACCCGAATTATACCCTATAGAGCACCTGTGCCTGTACCCATAGCAAGAAAGATGAATTGTTTGCAGATTTGCAAATGGAATGGAGCAAAATCCCTCAGGATGTCTTCAATACCCTAGTGGCTTCAATGCCCCGTCGGTGTGGTGCAGTAATTAAAGAAAGAGGTTATGCTACAAAATACTAAGTTATGGCATTGTAAACAATTAATTATTTTCTGTGTTGTGATCAATAAATAGTATATGCAAAACTTTTGGCAGTCAGTTTTCTTTAATTAAATGACCGTACCAATATTCTAAAGCATTTTTCTTAAAATTAAGGTCTTGTATGATGACAACTTCATGCACTTTCAATTCATCACCAAGAAAATGGCATCACAACAACAAGACAGAAGTGATCTCACTTTTAATAAAAAATGCTAAACTTTTGGTCACTACTGTATACCTGTCTGATATCAATGATTGCTGGATTAGACGTCCCAGCAGAAGATCTTGTTGAATATATTCAGTTTCATTCCTGGTAAACTGAGTCATTGTTTACCTTTGTAAGACTCTCTTCATCCATATACTATGAACCAGGAGATAAACCTTCACACAGTTTAGGGTGCTCGGTCCACATTCGTCCATTTGAAAAGAGGTGTATTGCCGGCACCTACTCCTGTGATTATCTCAGCTGAAACTGAAATCTACCTGGGTATACCCTGGACACCAGACAACTGAGGGAATACGGCTTTTGGACCACATTCATCCATGCCCAGCCAAATGAGGCCTAGCCAAATCAGCCTCTCCGGAACACCCTACGGTAGATGAAGATGAGTGTTCTAAATTAACACTTTTGAAAGTCTTTCTTGTACGTAAAAAAAAATGACGTCTGAATGAGCCCTAAGAAGGACGATCACTTGACCCACATTCATGCTTCATTTTTTATGATGTAGAAGAAAAATGGACCAAGTTTCATCAGTGATTTCCATCAGAGTTTAATCGGAGTGTAATCAGACTTGGGTCAAAGTTTCATAGGTTTTTTCACTGATGAGAAAAAAAATGTTTGTCGACCTTCTCCTATCTATTATGCTTTATTCACATGTCAGTATTTCATCTGTATTTGTACGTCAAAACCAGGAGTGTCTCCAAAACACTGATCAGGTTTCAGGCTTTCAAATAGAATTTCTCTGTAAGTTCCACTCCTGACTTTGGCATATAACACTGATGTAAAATAATGACCAAATACTGACTGAGGATTTAGTCAGTGAAAAACAGACAGGACACAGATTGCGACCAAAAACTGTCCATTTTTTTCACAGACCCATAGACGTTCATTGCCAAGTTTGATCCAACACTTGGTTCAATATTGGTCCTGTCACTGGGAGCAATATTAAACCAAGTGTTGGATCAAACTTGGCAATGACTTTTCATGGACCACAGACCACTTCGTCCGCAAAAAATCGCTGTCATGTGAACAGCCCCACAGACTATCACAGGTGCGAGTGTTCTCCATGAAAAATGCAGATAGCACCGGTATGTGAAAAACCGACGTGTGAATGAGCCCTAAAACACATCCTGGCCTTGTTCAAAGGTTGTAATGATCCCCGTAGCACCTGCTTCTTGCTTTGCTTATCCCTTTTTTATACACCTCACAACTAAGATATATTTTTCTTTCTACAGTATGATGTAAAGAATCATCGCGTTTTCCTGAGACGAACGAAGTATGACACATTGCGGAAAGAAGACTTCTATGTTGGAAATAAAATAAATGTCTTTTCACGTCAACTTCATCTAGTCGACTATGGAGACCAATACACTGCCCGTAAAGTTGGCAGTAAAAAGGAGAAGTGAGTGTTGTCCATTAATCCTGCCCAGTGCCGGCTGTACTTTTCTCGTGTTTCTTGTAAATAAAGATAGTCTTAATATTTTCATTTTCAGCCCCTGTGTTCATATACGGCATCAGAAGATAAAATCGGCTTACTGTTAAATCCTTTTTTGTTTGTCACATTCCTAACAAGTTGGGTCAGTCGGCTATGTCTCTTGCAGAGATGCATTTTTAATAAAAGTGTGCGGCTCCTGTATATATTAAACAGGCGATCCCGGGCCGTTATTCCATCTGTTTGAATATACTTTTTATCCAAGCTGACATTGTGCGCTGCCATGCATCCCTTCTCCCTACGTAAACATCTGACTTTTCAGTTTATTTTCATTGCAGTTATATTTATACTTTTTATTGTGTTTTTTTTCTTTTAGGCCACAGGTTGGTATTTATAATGTCTCTAAATAATTGCTACAGGATTATAATTTTTGTGCATGGCTTACACATTAATAAGTAAAATGCTATTGGGAAAGAATCCTAACATTTCAGATTACTCTCCTCTCTGCTCTGAATGTGATGTTATATTGGACAGTTTGCATTGTTGGTCTCTATTTTAGGTAACCATGCAATTTTTTTTAACCTATCCATATATATACAGTACAGACCAAAAGTTTGGACACACCTTCTCATTCAAAGATTTTTCTGTATTTTCATGACCATGAAAATTGTAGAATCACACTGAAGGCATCAAAACTATGAATTAACACATGTGGAATTATACATTACACTTTACAAAAAAGTGTGAAACAACTGAAAATATGTCTTATATTCTAGGTTCTTCAAAGTAGCCACCTTTTGCTTTGATTACTGCTTTGCACGTAGAAAAGGTGAACGGCTGGACTCTACATGCCTGGTTCCCACCGTGAAGCATGGAGGAGGTGGTGTGATGATGTGGGGGTGCTTTGCTGATGACTCTGTTGGGGATTATTCAAAATTGAAGCGGTGAGCGGTCCAGCTCACCCCAAACCATCTCGATTGGGTTCAGGTCTGGTAACTGTGGAGGCCAGGTCATCTGGCGTAGCACCCCATCACTCTCCTTCTTGGTCAAATAGCCCTTACACAGCCTGGAGGTGTGTTTGGGGTCATTGTCCTGTTGAAAAATAAATGATGGTCCAACTAAACGCAAACCAGATCGAATAGCATGCCCTGCAAGACGCTGTGGTAGCCATGCTGGTTCAGTATGCCTTCAATTTTGAATAAATCCCCAACAGTGTCACCAGCAAAGCACCCCCACACCATCACACCTCCTCCTCCATGCTTCACGGTGGGAACTAGGCACGTAGAATCCATCCGTTCATCTTGTCATAAGACATATTTTCAGCTGTTTCACACTTTTTTGTAAAGTGTAATGTATAATTCCACATGTGTTAATTCATAGTTTTGATGCCTTCAGTGTGATTCTACAATTTTCATAGCCATGAAAATACAGAAAAATTGTTGAATGAGAAGGTGTGTCCGAACTTTTGGTCTGTACTGTATACATTTACTGTAGGATGACCCACGGGTTAGCCAAGTAAGCATGCTATTGCGGAGGAATAAACTAATATCAGGCATCACTGGCATTGCCTATGTCAGCAGGCAACAGAGAATCGGGCATGTTAAAATCCAGTCAGCCTTGCCCAATACACATTGGATTGTCAACCCGTCCAACTAAAGTTCTGTCTTATGTGTATGGCGAAATGAAAGTATATCTCTCATCAAATTTCACAATGGAAACTGCATATATTATTAAATAGTAAATACGGTAGATATCTTGGACCTGACAGGGCTGGTGCACTTACTTTGATTTTTTTTTTTTTGTAGAATGGTTGTATAAGTTTTGAAACTTTAGACCCAGACACCAGTTGATCTGTGTTTGTTTGTTCAGCCATCTCAACTGCAAAATATCTGACACTGAGAGTCAGAGAAGTTATTCTTCAGCTGCATCTGACTCCTCTATTATTATAGCGCCATTTTTTCCATGGAGGAGAGAGCACCCTGCCCACGAGGGCTCACAATCTACAAGGGATGGGGGAGGATACAGTAGGTGAGGGTAGAGCTGGTCGTGCAGTGGTATGGTGGAACGTTGGTTAATGTAGGTTGTAGGCAGAGGCTTCTTCACCTTCTCCTACCTGTTGGACTGTATTCACATGTCAGTATTTTTGGTCAGCATTTCATTTTTTTGTACATCAAAACCAGGAGTGTCTCCAGAACACAGAGCAGGTTTTAGTCTTTCTAATATAGTTTGTCTATTAGATGTTGTCTCCACTCTAAGTTCTCTGAAGCGCCAGCCATACTTTCAGTGTAAATGGTGGCCTCATCATCATCTCTTATCCCGGCACCTCTATTCCAGCCAGTCACTTTTCAACGTGGAGAATCAGAGCCAGATAGCTTAGCACAGTCTTGCACTTCTGTTCTTTCAGCATACTCTGTGCCATACCTCGCTTTGGGCCCTTCACCCCTCTCTTCTGAAAACCACCAGCCTGATGTGTCTTTACACAGCAGGGAACAAGAGAGGAAGATCCCCTTGGAAGAACGGCATCTTATACATATATTTCATCCCCTTCACGCCGCAGCATGTTTTTTTGTTTTTGCCTTTCTGTTTTTTGCTCCCCTTCTTCCCGGAGCCATCACTTTTTTTATTTTTCCGTCAATATGGCCATGTGAGGGCTTATTTTTTGCGGGACGAGTTATACGTTTGAACGACACCATTGATTTTACCATAATATTTACTCGAATTCCAAGTGCGGTGAAATTGCAAAACGTGCAATTCCACAACTGTTTTTTGGATTTTTTTTCCACAATGTTCACCAAATGCTAAACCTGACCTGACATTATGATTCTCCAGGTCATTACTAGTTCATAGACACCAAACATGTCTAGGTTGTTGTTTATTTATATGGTGAAAAAAAATCCAAAGTTTGTTTAATAAAAATTGCATCATTTTCCGAGACACGTAGCGTCTCCATTTTTCATGCTCTCAGGTTGGGTGTGGACTTATTTTTTGTGTGTTGAGCTGATGTTTTTAATGATACCATTTTGGTGCAGATATGATGTTTTGATCGCCTGTTATTGCATTTTAATGCAATGTTGCGGCGACCAAAAAAAACATAATTCTGGCGTTTTGAGTTTTTTTCCGCTACATCGTTTACCGATCGGATGAATTCTTTCTATATATTGATAGATTGAGCGATTATAAATGCGGCGATACCAAACGTGTATTTTTAATTTTTTTTATTTTAAATGGGCGAAAGGGGGGTGATTTGAACTTATATTTTTTTTAATATTTTTTAAAAGTTTTTTTTTTTACTTTTCACTTACTTCAATAGTCTCCATGGGAAGCTAGAAGCTGCAGTTGCCTGATTGCCTCTTCTACATACAGACGATGATCAGATCTCCTGTGTGTAGCAGAAATGCTCACTTGCAATGAGCGCCGACAGCTGGGTTAGGGTTGTTCTGAGGTTGGGTTTGTGTTGGGGTTGGGGTTAGGGTTGGGATTAATGTTAGGGGTGTGTTGGGGTTGGAGTTAGAATTGTTTTTTTTTCACTGTTTAGGCACATCAGGGGGTCTCCAAACGCTACATGGTGCCCGCCATGACACATATCTCCCCTCACATACGGTGCCAGTGACCCTGTCACTATATATATATCTATATATATATATAGATATATATATATATATATATATATATATATATATATATATATATATATTATATATATGGAGATAGATAGATATATGTATATAGATATATGTGTAAAAAAATCTTATTTTGCTTTTTCTTATTTCCTTTTACATTTTTAGGACCACCTACAGTTGCCTACAATGTTAAAAGCGTTTCTTAACCTATTCTCTCATTTAGGACTCTGGCTATGATCAAACCTAATGCTGTTCCAAAAATGGGCTCAATTATTGAAGCAGTTCTAGATTTCGGATTTAGTATTACCAGAGCCAAGATGGTTTTTTTGTCTCGGTAAGTATGTGTTTGAGAAATGGCTTACTTCAGGAGAAAGATTAATGGAAAAGGAGAAATAAATAGTGGAATTTATGAAGGGTAGAGAAAAGTGTTTTTTATTGTTATACTTGTCATAAATGTATTCTACAAAAAAGTTTTCTGAAATGAAAAAGCTTTTACTTTTTCTTTTTATCTGTGCAAGCTTTTCACTTTGTGGCAGAAAATAATCTGACAAAGTCTGCTACATTGCACAACTTGAGAAATGCTCTAAGCCAGCGTGCTGCCTGCAGCTTTTCATTCTTTTTAGTGGGAGCATCAGTATACCTTGGCTGGAGAATAAATCCCTGAATGTGTTCTTTGCTTTTATATGCAAACATATTATTTTGGCCATACACATTAGACAGTCGGGCGAACCTGTTGATATCGGTGGGTTCAGCTGACATTAGTCTAATGTATGTTTGGGTCCTTATTCTCTCCCACTAATATTGACCCACTTATCTCGCAAGCACGTTTTGTAATTCAGTAAATTGATGATGTAAGTTTGTCCTTTTGCCTCTATTTTCTTTTTGCTGAAAACTGACATAAAATTTTAAAAATAAAAAAGTATGCATAATTTATTTTTCTACTTTTTTGTTACATTTATATTTTTATTATTTTAGCCCTAAACCGAACAGTAATTAGGGTTATAAAAAGTGTGTAAAAATGTGTGTAAGTGGGTTAAGAACTGGCTCATGGATAGAAAACAAAGGGTGGTTATTAATGGAGCACACTCGGACTGGGTCACGGTTAGCAGTGGGGTACCACAGGGGTCAGTATTGGGGCCGCTTCTCTTTAACATATTTATTAATGACCTTGTAGGGGCATACAGAGTAGTATTTCAATATTTGCAGATGACACTAAACTCTGCAGGTTAATAAATACAGAGGAGGACAATTTTATATTACAGAAGGATTTATGTAAACTAGAAGCTTAGGCTGATAAATGGCAAATGAGTTTTAATGGGGATAAATGTAAGGTCATGCACTTGGGTAGAACAAACAAGATGTATAATTATGTGCTTAATTGTAAAACACTGGGCAAAACTGTCACTGAAAAAGACCTGGGTGTATGGGTGGACGACAAACTCACATTTAGTGGCCAATGTCAGGCAGCTGCTGCCAAGGCAAATAAAATAATGGGATGGATTAATCGAGGCATAGATGCTCATGAGGAGAACATAATTTTACCTCTATACAAGTCACTGGTGCGACCACACTTAGAATACTGTGTGCAGTTCTGGTCTCCGTGTATAAGAAAGACATAGCTGAACTGGAGCGGGCGCCAGAGAAGAGCGACCAAGGTTATTAGAGAACTGGGGGGTCTGCAATACCAGGACAGGTTATTACACTTGGGGTTATTTAGTTTGGGAAAACGAAGGCTTAGGGGTGATCTTATTACAATGTATAAATATATGAGGGGACAGTACAAAGACCTTTCTAATGATCTTTTTACTCTTAGACCTGTGACGGGGACAAGGGGGCATCCTCTACGTCTGGAGGAAAGAAGGTTTAGCCATAATCACAGACGCAGATTCTTTACTGTAAGAGCAGTGAGACTATGGAACTCTCTGCCGTCTAATGTTGTAATGAGTGATTCCTTACTAAAATTTAAGAGGGGACTGGATGCCTTTCTTGAAAAGTATAATATTACAGGCTATATTCACTAGTTTCCTAGATACAGCGTTGATCCATGGAGCTAGTCTGATTGCTGTATGTGGAGTCGGGAAGGAATTTTTTTCCCCAATGTGAAGCTTACTGTTTGCCACTTGTGGGTTTTTTTTGCCTTCCTCTGGATCAACATGTTAGGGCAGGTTAGGATAGGATATGGGTTGAACTAGATGGACTTAAGGTCTTCCTTCAACCTTAATAACTATGTTACTATGTTGCTATGTGTGTATCTCTCCTCTCAAAAAATTGCAAAAGTGATTAGAGGCAGAGAGTTGTGGGAGAGAGCAGCACAGTGCAGTATATGTGCTATGTGCACATGCTTTTCTAATCCAATTCTCCGGCTGCGGACCTTATACTCATTGTGCCAAGGAAAGTGAGGGCAGGGGTTGGCCCGAAAAGTTGTGCCCTAATAGAACCTGGCGCCATGTGGCTCCCCTTTCATGCAACACCTTTGAGCCAACCATCTCATGTGCCTGCTGATTCTTCCCTGACAGATGATGTTCGGGTGCTAGAAGTATCGAGCAATTTGAATTTTATCTCCTAATCCTCCATGGGGCTAAGCTGTTGAAAAACATTTCCAACTTGGCAAAGCTTTCGTGTCTATGGGGCTTAGGAAAGACTTGCGTTCGTCTGATAGCATGTGTACTGTGTAGTGGCTCTGGCATGCCAAGGTAAGGAGGCTTATTCGCCGTGCAATGCTCCTCTGGGAAATGTAATATGCAAATTTCATCATCAGAGAGAAAGAGGACTTGAACTCTATAGCGCCACCTGTTGGAAGCACGATCCTACAAGTCACTATGGACCCTTTAGCAAGCCTTGTAGGCTCGCTGCTTCCAACAGGTGGCGATATAGAGTTCAAGTCCTCTTTCTCTCTAAAGAGTCAATTTGCATATTAAATTTCCCAGAGGAGCATTTCATGGCGAATAAGCCTCCTTTACCTTGGCATGCCAGAGTTCATGTGTCACTCTCCTCAAGGAAAAACCGTGTGACATGTGGCAGCGATGTGGCCTCTGCTGAGATGTCGCTGATCGCTCATGAACGTTCTGAGCCGTTTTTTGGTCGTTGGTGTCCCGCTGGTGAGCCTGAATCGCTGAGTGTGACACCCTTTATGAACGACTTCACCAGCGTCGCATGTGGGACTAGATTTTCCCAACGACCGCAGAGGTCGCTGATGAGATGTGTTTGGAAGCTAACTAGCGATTACATAGCGATCGCACTAGCGATCTCGCCAGGTCGTGTCGTTGTGTCGCTGGTGCGATTGCTAAGTGTGACAGTGCCTTAAGTCACATTTCAAGGCTTGGTAAAGGGTTGATAGTGACTTGTAGGATTGCTACTTCCAGGTGGTGCTATAGATTTCTAGCTCTCTTCCTCTCTGAGGAGGCAGTTTGCATATAGTTTGTGTATAGGTAATCTTGGCTTCCGAATTCTGACCTAAGCAGAAGCTTCTAACACAGGCTCAGAGGACAAGGGAATCCTGCCAAGAGCAGTTGCATTTCTGAGCACAATACAAGGTCTCCATTTAGATTATCCTGCACTTTATCTCCCTGGGTAATTGAACCTTAGGGCTAAGAAAATTTCCTCTGTAGATAAGGAGACTTGCAATACAGATCCCATCTCACCTAAGGCTTAAACATTTACACCAAGAGCAATGATTACAAGGAGGCACTGATTAGTTATGTGTTATGTTTTGGTAGCTGAGGAGAGCAGGCAAAAACGGCAATACACCAGAGAGGTTGGAATCTACTGGATTGCAGTACCCTGACTAACCACCACAACTAAAGGCAGCCGTGGAGCGTTCCTACGTTGGTCCTAGACGCCTCGTCACAGCCTGAGAGGTTAACTACACCTAAAGATAGAAAGAGGAAAGCTATCTGCCCCAGAGCAGATCCCCAAAGAACATAGGAAGCCCACAAACATGTAATGGCAGTTAGACAAGAGGAAATACAGACACAGACAGAAAATAGTATGAGCAAACGCTGGGGCCCAATCTGCCTAGACAGAAAAGGATAGGAAGGATACTTACTGCAATCCAAAAAAACCCTAAAAAAAGCCAACGCTACTAATTGCAAAAACACCTGAGATCACACGACCTCTACCACCTAAATTAGTTCTCTGGTGTAACAAAACTAAGCCGCAGCCACTGAAAAAACTGGAAAAGGCAAATGAACAAACAACAGTGGCTCCAGAGGAACCGAGAGGAGCCCAAGCCCCCCGGGGAGGGGAACCTGGCCAACCTCACAGAAATGCAGAGAAAGGCCCTGTGCACACGTTGCAGATTGTGCTGCGGATCCGCAGCGGTTTTGGCGCTGCGGATTCGCAGCAGAACTGGACGCCATGTACAGTACAATGTTAGTGAAGGGGAAAAAAAAAGCTGTGCACATGATGCAGAATTTTCCGTGCGGATTTGGTGCGGTTTTAAAAACCGCAGCATGTCAATTCTTTGTGCAGATTCCGAAGCGGTTTTACACCTATTCCATTATAGGTGTAAAACCGCAGGGCAAAACCGCAGTAAATCCGCGCTAAAACCACAGGTAAAATGCAGGTCATTTTACCTGCAGTTTTAGCAAAATCCGCGCAAGTAAATCCACAACGTGTGCATGGGGCCTTAGGGTATGTGCACACGTTGCAGATTAGCCTGCTGAACTTTCTGCACAGAATCTGCACCTCTTGGCAGAAAACGCAAGTGCGTTTTTGATGCGGATTTGATGCGTTATTCATGCAGATTTGTATGCGTTTTTGTAAGCTAAATAAAGATATGTTATTTAACAAAAAAAAAGATTTGTGATGTAATTTCTTGTCCAACCTCCTCTTTTACATTTGTCCAACCCGTACTCTATTACACACAGATAGACAGTTAGATAGATATGAGATAGATAGATATGGGATAGATACATAGATATGGGATAGATAGATAAATAATAGATAGATAAAATGGTACACTCGTAAATAGTTAAAGACACACAAAATCTTCACGCAATATCTTTAATTTAAAAAAATTACAAAAAAAAATAGCGTATTTTCTGTGCCAGAGGGTGAAAGCCGACGGCTGGGGCCAATATTTCTAGCCTGGGTAGGGATTAATACCCATGGAGCTTCCTAGGCTATGAATATCAGTCTGCAGTTAGCCTTTACTGGCTATTAAAATAGGGGAACCCCACCCAAAAAAAAATGATGTGGGGTCCCCCTATAATTTATAGCCGAAAGGCTACGCAGACAGCTGCGGGCTGATATTCATAGTCTAGGAAGGGGCCATGGATATTGGCGCCCCCCTCTGGCTAAAAAATACCAGCACCCAGCCGCCCCAGAATTGGCGTGTCTGTATGATGCGCCAATTCCGGCTCTTAGCCCCTCTCTTCCCACTGCCGTGTAGCAGTGGCATATGGGGTAATAAGGGGTTAATGTCACCTTGATGTGACATTAAGCCAGGTTAATAATGGAGAGTCATCAATAAGACTCCTCTCCATTATTAATCTTATTTTTTGAAAGGGTTAAAAAACACACACATAAGAATAAAGTATTTTAATAAAATAAAACACGACACAGTTTTTCATAATTTTTATTGTACGCCTAAATCCATTTGAATCCATCGATCACCTGCAAAAAATTTAAAAAAAGCAACAGTATACTCCCTGTCTGACGCAGTACCTCTTTAAAGCAAGTGTCCCACGACGATCTCCCCTATAGAGCGTTCATATCAGCAGATGTGACCGCTCTATAGGCCTCCGATGACTCGCTGACCAGAGATAACCATCCCTCAGTGTATCATTGGAGTTCACTTTACGGCACTACAGCCGTGAAAAAATTCTCACGGCTGTAGTGCCACAAATGACAGGTGAACTCCGGTGACCCGCCGGCGGCGGAGTGATACAGTGTGGAGGATTACCTCTATCACTGTACATCGGAGCCCGTGGAGAGCGGTCGCATCTGCTGATGTGACAGCTCTCCACGGGAGATCGTCATGGGACAATCATTATTATATGGACTATGTCGGACACAGGGAGTATATTGGTTGTTTGTTTTATTTACATTTTTTTTCAGGTGAGCGAGGGCTTCGGGGATTAGCAGATTATGGTAAGAATGGACTGTATGTGTGTGTATGTGTTGTGTTTTTTCTTTTTTTGTTTTTTTTTACATTCAACACATTAGCCGGATGATGGGACTACTACTGTCCCATCATTGGCTAATGGTCTCACTGTAGCAGGCATAGGCGGATGAGACTAGTAGTTCCATCGGACGATGCCTACATACACACACACACACACAGGCCCGCAGACCCCACACAGCCCTGCACATACACAGATCACGCAGACACTGGCACACACTATACATGCACACGGTCACCGCCCACATACTATACACGCACTTAGTCTCTGCCCACACACTTCTCTCCTCCCGATCTGCAGCATTTCACCCGCAGCAAAACCGCTGATCTTTTTTAGACCTGCGGTTTTGCTGCGGAAGTGCCTGACTCAATGCAAGTCAATGGGTGCAGAAACGCTGCAGTTCCGCACAAAGAATTGACATGCTGCGGAAAATAAAACGCTGCGAATCCACACGTTTTTTTTCCGCAATATGTGCACAACAAACCTGCGTTTCCCATAGACTTACATTGGCTGTGCACTACCTTGCGGATCTGATGCGTTTCGGTGCATCCAAAAACGCTTCGGAAACGCATCTAAATCCGCAACGTGTGCACATACCCTTAAGGAATCCAGTATCTGTCATTATGATACGTGCTAGATCTATGAATATTTGTTTGCTGTTCACATATTACATAAGAGGCATACAATTGTAAAAATAGATGATCCGCTTATATATTTGTCATTTACTATGAAGAATGTCCAGATGTCGGCTAATGAGTAGAGACATAGTGATAGGAATAGAAGTGACAGGATATCGATGCCACATAAAATGCCCTTCTGACACAGCACCTTGGCATCCTCACTCGTTGTCTCATCGCCTACTGCAGTACAATCTGTATATTGCTCTCTTTGCATTTTTTTTTAAACAATCCTTGGTGACACATTGTCATTTTATCAGGTACAGAATTTAACCTTAAAGGGGCTTTCCACTGCCTGGAAAACTGTTTCTTAAATAAAGTAGTCCCCTTTAAAAAATAAAGCACTGTAGACTCCCCTCCCGTACTGGCACAGTTGCCGCAATGTTGGGGCCACGTGAGCCTTGCAGCCAATGACCGGCCGCTGATGTCTGCGGCACTCTCACTTCACACCTTTGGACGAGCCTCAGAAAACAGAAATAATGGCAGGCACTGATTGTCTGCAGGGCTCTCAAGGCATACGCAAGCCCCAGGGGAGACCTGGTGCAGACACTAGTGCGATAGGTGAATAAACAGTGTTTTTATCAGGAGGACTACTTTATTTAAAAAGTTATTGTCCCGCCATTGAAATGTCTGGCAGTGTATTTTAGTTACCCAACACAAAACTTATTGGACCTAGTTAGTTTAGGCGAAAAAAAAACCCAAAGTACTTTATTAAAGAAGAACTTCTCCTCCCATCAACAACGTTTTTATCCTCTTAATATATTGCAATCATCATATTATATAGCACTGTGTACTTCCAATTGCTCATTTTGCTTTTATACACAGCTAATTCGTCTCTTTCCCATTAGATCTATGAAATCATGTGATTTCAGAATTGACTAACTGAATCCTTTTAAGCTCTATGTAGAAACAGGAGGTCAATTTTGCCTGCACAAGGCACAAGCCACTGAAAGGTCCCTGGCAGGGGGAACGGGGTGGAGGAGCTGGACAGGAGTTTCAAAGGTCAATGAATTATGCAGAGGCAAGAGACTTCCTATTTCTACACAGAGCAAAGAGAAGAATTAACTGGGTAAAAAGGCAAAATGAGCAATTGGAAGTACACAGTGCTGTACAGTCATGGCCAAAAGTTTTGAGAATGACACAAATATTATATTTTCACATGATCTGCTGCCCTCTGGTTTTTATGTGTGTTTGACAGATGATTTTATCACACACAGAAATATAATAATTGCAAACATATGAGTAACAAAAGCTTATATTGACAGTTAGAATGAGTTAATGCAGCAAGTCAATATTTGCAGTGTTGACCCTTCTTCTTCAGGACCTCTGCAATTCTCCCTGGCATGCTCTCAATCAACTTCTGGACCAAATCCTGACTGATAGCAGTCCATTCTTGCAAAATCAATGCTTTCATTTTGTCAGAATTTTTAGGTTTTTGTTTGTCCACCCGTCTCTTGACAAGTTCTCAATGGGATTAAGATCTGGGGAGTTTCCAGGCCATGCAATCTCTATGTTTTGTTCCCTGAGCCATTTAGTTATCACCTTTGCTTTATGGCAAGGTGCTCCATTATGCTGGAAAAGGCATTGTTGATCGCCAAACTGCTCTTGGAGGGTTGGGAGAAGTTGCTCTTGGAGGACATTCTGGTACCATTCTTTATTCATGGCTGTGTTTTTAGGCAAGACTGTGAGAGAGCCGATTCCCTTGGCTGAGAAGCAACCCCACACATAAATGGTTTCAGGATGCTTAACAGTTGGCATGAGACAAGACTGGTGGTAGCGCTCACCTTGTCTTCTCCGAATGAGGCGTTTTCCTGATGTCCCAAACAATCGAAAAGGGGATTCATCAGAGAAAATAACTTTACCCCAGTCCTCAGCAGTCCTCTACCTGTACCTTTTGCAGAATATCAGTCTGTCCATGATGTTTTTTCTGGAGAGAAGTGGCTTCTTTGATGCCCTCTTTGAGACCAGACCTTGCTCCAAGAGTCTCCGCCTCACAGTGCGTGCAGATGCACTCACACCTGCCTGCTGCCATTCCTGAGCAAGCTCTGCACTGCTGGCATCCCGATCCCGCAGCTGAAACACTTTTAAGAGACGGTCCTGGCGCTTGCTGGTCTTTCTTGGGCGCCATGAAGCCTTTTTGGCAACAATGGAACCTCTCTCCTTGAAGTTCTTGATGATGCGATGGATTGTTGACTGAGGTGCAATCTTTCTACTGCGATACTCTTCCCTGTTAGGCCATTTTTGTGCATTGCAATGATGACTGCACGTGTTTCTTTAGAGATAACCATGGTTAACAGAAGAGAAACAATGATGCCAAGCACCAGCCTCCTTTTAAAGTGTCCAGTGGTGTCATTCTTAATCATGACAGATTGATCTCCAGCCATGTCCTCATCAACACCCACACCTGTGTTAATGGAGCAATCACTGAAAAGAGGTTAGCTGGTCCTTTTAAGGCAGGGCTGCAATGATATTGAAATGTGTTTTGGGGGATAAAGTTAATTTTCTAGCCAAATATTGACTTTGCAAGTAATTGCTGTTAAGCTGATTACTCTTTATAACATTCTGGAGTATATGCAAATTGCCATTAGAAAAAGTGAAGGAGTAGACTTTGTAAAAATTAATATTTGTGTCATTCTCAAAACTTTTGGCCATGACTGTATAATACGATGATTGCAATATATTAAGAGGATAAAAACTTTGATGGGGGTGCTTCTTTAATTTGGTAGGAAAAATTTGGGACTTTGCGGGCTAGTGGGACACAAGAGGTTTACTTTAATATCTGACTTGCCATAAAAAGTGATGATGTTCTGTTTTTAAAGTGGACTTGCCACCAGGCCAAAAATGTCCATTTTTTGATTTTATGTTATTTCGTCTGCTGCCCGGATTAATTTTCTTTTTTTTTTAGCGCTAATGTTTATGGCATTTAGAAAGGGTAATCGTACAAAGCTGTTTAAAGACCTGCCCCCAAATTATTCCGAGAGCCACGCCAGCTTATAAAGGCCATAGAAGTTAGCGCTAAAAAAAGGGTAAAAATTGGCCATTTTTGACCTAATGACAAGTCCACTTTAAGGCCTGTTTGTGCATATTTCCATGTGATTATAAGTTATTGGCTAGTGTGCACAATGAATCATATCAGTGTTGTCTGCCACATGGCTGCTGTAATAATAACTGCAGAGATGGGAATGCCCATCAGACACTAAGGTGTGCCACCGGTTCCAGGGACCTTTAACCTTTTATACTTCAGCAGTCCCCCCAATCCTGTAGTAATATTGATGACCAAGGAGTACATGTAATGACGGTTTCTCTAGGCTCCAGTATTATGGTAAATAG
Organism: Oophaga sylvatica; assembly: GCA_033576555.1. Lineage (NCBI taxonomy): Eukaryota > Metazoa > Chordata > Amphibia > Anura > Dendrobatidae > Oophaga > Oophaga sylvatica. The sequence continues at coordinate 534,774,185 of JARQOD010000002.1, read as the reverse complement.
GTACAGTACAGACCAAAAGTTTGGACACACCTTTTCATTTAAAGATTTTTCTGTATTTTCACGACTATGAAAATTGTACATTCACACTGAAGGCATCAAAACTATGAATTAACACGTGGAATTATATACTTAACAAAAAAGTGTGAAACAACTGAAAATATGTCTTATATTCTAGGTTCTTCAAAGTAGCCATCTTTTGCTTTGATGACTGCTTTGCACACTCTTGGCATTCTCTTGATGAGCTTCAAGAGGTAGTCACCGGAAATGGTTTTCACTTCACAGATGTGCCCTGTCAGGTTTAATAAGTGGGATTTCTGGCCTTATAAATGGGGTTGGGACCATCAGTTGTGTTGTGCAGAAGTCTGGTGGATACACAGTTGATAGTTCTACTGAATAGACTGTTAGAATTTGTATTATGGCAAGAAAAAATCAGCTAAGAAAAACGAGTGGCCATCATTACTTTAAGAAATGAAGGTTAATCAGTCCGAAAAATTGTGAAAACTTTGAAAGAGTCACCAAGTGCAGTTGCAAAAACCATCAAGCGCTACAAAGAAACTGGCTCACATGAGGACCGCCCAAGGAAAGGAAGACCAAGAGTCACCTCTGCTTCTGAGGATAAGTTTATCCGAGTCAACAGCCTCAGAAATCGCAGGTTTACAGCAGCTCAGATTAGAGACCAGGTCAATGCCACACAGAGTTCTAGCAGCAGGCACATCTCTACAACAACTGTTAAGAGGAGACTTTGTGCAGCAGGCCTTCATGGTAAAATAGCTGCTAGGAAACCACTGCTAAAGACAGGCAACAAGCAGAAGAGACTTGTTTGGGCTAAAGAACACAAGGAATGGACATTAGACCAGTGGAAATCTGTGCTTTGGTCTGATGAGTCCAAATTTGAGATCTTTGGTTCCAACCGCCGTGTCTTTGTGCGACGCAGAAAAGGTGAACGGATGGACTCTACATGCCTGGTTCCCACCGTGAAGCATGGAGGAGGAGGTGTGATTGTGTGGGGGTGCTTTGCTGGTGACACTGTTGGGGATTTATTCAAAATTGAAGGCATACTAAACCAGCATGGCTACCACAGCATCTTGCAGCGGCATGCTATTCCATCCGGTTTGCGTTTAGTTGGACCATCATTTATTTTTAACAGGACAATGACCCAAACACACCTCCAGGCTGTGTAAGGGCTATTTGACCAAGAAGGAGAGTGATGGGGTGCTACGCCAGATGACCTGGCCTCCACAGTCACCAGACCTGATCCCAATCGAGATGGTTTGGGGTGAGCTGGACGCAGACCGAAGACAAAAGGACCAACAAGTGCTAAGCATCTCTGAGAACTCCTTCAAGATTGTTGGAAGACCATTTCCGGTGACTACCTCTTGAAGCTCATCAAGAGAATGCCAAGAGTGTGCAAATTGTCTCTTCAGAGAGGAAGAGGACTAGAACTCTAGTGCCACCTATTGGAAGTAGCAATACTAAAAAGGTGGCACTAGAGTTCTAGTCCTCTTCCTCTCTGAAGAGACAATTTGCATATTTCCCAGAGGAGCATTGCAGCTTTAAGTCTCCTCATCTCGGCATGCTTAGCATGTCAATCTCCGCAAGGAGAGACCGTACTTCTTGGATAAGAGTGTGCAAAGCAGTCATCAAAGCAAAAGGTGACTACTTTGAAGAACCTAGAATATAAGACATAATTTCCAGGACGTCCCCCTGACAGCACTATGGAGGACGTCCTCCTCCTCCTTACAGGGACAGGAAGCACACGAGAGGTTAAAAGGTCCCACTCCTCCCCCTATACCTCAGTGTTTTTCCTGTCCCTGCATGGAGGGACACACGAGAGATCGCTGCGAGGAACGCAGTAACTTACCGGGCCCAGGTTGATCGTGCGGTTCGTCCAAATCCTTCCCCCTGTCAAGAGGTCCAGAGCCGAAACTCCCTCCTTGGGAGTCCCTCTGCTCCAAAGACCGGGGGCGGACGAGCTCCCGGGTAAGAGCCGCTCCTTCCGTTGGGAGGCTCTCGGCTCAGGCGTCTTCCTCCTGGTCCAGGGAGGAACGCCGAACAGGCCTCGACTGGAAACTGAGCGTCACTTCCGGTGACGCGAAAACGTGAGGTCTGCGGGCGTTCCGGAATAGAAAGCAGGAGGTCGGAAAGCGTCTCAGAGGTATCGCAAAACTTCATGCGTTCGGAAGTAGAACGCAAAAAGGTATGGAAAGCGCGTCGCGTTTGGTTTTTGCGTTCCAGGTGGAACGCAGTATGGGCGGCGCTAAAGACGTCGCAGAACGCTATAAAAGCGCGCGAAAGGTAGCGTTTGAATGCTGATCGCTAATCTGGTAACAGAGTACGTGCAGCAGCTACCATAGTAGTCCTAAGGCAGCAAAGTAAACCTTTTCTGCGGATGGACATGGAGTCTGAGAAATCCAGAGAGGAGGCAGGGGTAAGTGCGCATAGCGCAAAAACTCCACTCTCACTAAGTAATCCAGACTCGATCCTTAGTATACATATTGTTGTATTACTTAGGACAAGGATACTTCATCTACACCTTTGCAGACAGTGAAGAGAGGCAAAGCCTCGGCGAAAACTAATCGCTGTTCTACATGTCAGACGAAGCTTCCTGACGCTTATAAAAAAGCGGTCTGTTGTACTTGTACAGCAGCAGTCTTGGAGCAAGAAAGATCTTCGTTATTATCTGACTTGAGGATCCTGATTAAGGAAGAAGTGCAGGCATCATTATCAGCTAGTTCACAACAGCAGCCCACTAGTCAGGGTCCAAGCCGTAAGAGACCTAGGATGGAGTTGGAAGAGGAACCGGATCTGGAATCAGAAGAAAACGTGGAGATGCAGTACTCAGAGCAGGAAAAGGTGAAGTTCAGACGGAAGTCCAGGAAAAGGCCAGGAGGTACCTGTTCCCGGTGGAAGATACGGATGATTTGGTCCAGGCTGTAAGAAGTACTATGCATATGGAAGATGTCCCACGACCCCAATCCAGACAGGATTTGATGTTTGGAGGTCTTACAGCTCAGATCGATAAAGTTTTTCCTATTAGTGACCATATAAAAACCATGATTCTGTGTGAATGGAAGGACGCAGAGCGGAGACTGGTAATGTCACGTGACTTTAAAAATCGTCTTCCTTTCGATCCTGAGGAATCAAAGCTGTGGGAAGAAACACCTAGAGTTGATGTGCCAATTGCAAAAGTGGCTAAAAAGACTTCGATTCCTTTTGAGGACTCTTCAAGTCTAAAAGATCCTATGGACCGCAAGGCGGACATCCTCCTTAAGCGGGCCTGGGAGTCTTCGGCGGCCTTAATAAGGACCAATATTGCGGCTACTTCGGTAGCTAGGTCTATGTGTTTCTGGATGAGTCATTTGGAGGATCAATTGGCTAATAGGACCCCTAGAGCTGAAATTTTAGAATCTCTTCCTCTTATTAAGTCAGCAACAGCCTTTCTGGCTGATACCTCGGCTGAGTCAGTCAGGTTTTCTGCCAGAAATAGCTCTTTATCCAATGCAGTCCGGAGGGCTATTTGGTTGAAATCCTGGTCGGGGGATAATGCCTCTAAAAATAGATTATGTTCATTACCATTTGCAGGATCAAAGGTATTTGGTCAGGCATTGGATGATATTCTGGAGGCCTCAGATAGCAAAAAAGGATTTCCAGAGGAGAAGCCTAAAAAGTTTCAATCCTTTCGGAAGAAACCAGCCTGAACGATCCAGGCCAGCAGAAAACCTGTAACTTCAGCAATATATAATAAAATCTGGAAGAAGTTCTGTCTGGAAGGTGGCAGGTCTGATGTTGTAGCCGGAGTCCCGGATGTTCCGCGAGTACTGGATTTTCTTCAAACAGGGTTTAATATGGGTCTTAGACCTAGTACACTTAAAGTACAGATCTCAGCTTTAAGTACTTACATGGATTATCCTTTAGCTTCTCACCGTTGGGTAGTTAGATTCGTTAAAGCAATCCAAAGATTAAGGCCTACTATAAGGCAATTGTCTCCCCCCTGGGATTTAAATCTAGTTCTGGGGGCACTTTGTAAAACTCCTTACACTCCAAATAAGGATTTGCCTATTTCTCTCCTATCAATGAAAACAGCCTTTTTGGTAGCTATTACCACAGCCAAAAGAATAGGGGAAATTCAGGCTTTATCCATTAAAGACCCATATATGCAGATCAGAGAGGATCATGTGGTATTGAAACTAGACCCTGCTTTCATGCCCAAGGTACCCTCTTTGCAAAATCGCAACCAGGAAATAATACTTCCATCCTTTTGTGAAAAACCTTCGAATGTTAAAGAACAAGCCTTAAGGGTATGCCACACTAAACAACATCGCTAATGGGATCGCTAAAAAACGTCACTATTTAGCGATCCCGTTAGCGATGTTGTTCAGTGCGGCAGCTTTCCAGCGACGAGCTTCCTGCTGTGATCTCGCTCGTCGCTGGAATCGTTCCGGACCCTATTTTCTCGTCGGCGCTCCCGCTGGGTAAGTATATATCGCTAGTGTGGCACCTTTTCTTAGCGATTTAGTGGTACTTTTGTACCGCTGAAGTCGTTAAGAAGATCGCTAACGGCGATAGCGCCGTTAACTATATCGCTAAATGTGGCCGCACTTAGCGATATAGAAACAATCCCGCTAGCGATCGCATTAGTATGCGTCGTTATCGTGATCGCTAGCGGGATTGTTTAGTGTGGCAGTACCTTAACACTCCTTGGATGTTAGACAGGCAGTAATTGATTACCTGGAGGCCACTGGGGGCTGGAGGAAAGACCCTAATTTGTTTATTTTATATGGAGGTAAAAATAAGGGTAAAAAAGCTTCTAAGCCTTCCATCGCAAGATGGATTACCACCTTAATCATAAAAGCTTACACATCTGAAGGTGTAGTTTGTCCCATAAAAATAAAAGCCCATTCTACCAGGGCCTTGTCAGCATCATGGGCAGAAAGAGCAGGAGCATCTTTAGAACAAATTTGTAAAGCAGCCTCTTGGGCTACGATAAATACCTTTTGCAGGCACTACAAACTAGATGTGCTAGCAGGACAACAGACGGCATATGGTAGAAAAGTATTACAGGCCGTAGTCCCACCCTAGGAGGGTTTCTTTGGTACTCTCCATAGTGCTGTCAGGGGGACGTCCTGAAAATGGGTATTATACCTACCGATAATTTGGTTTCCAGGAGTCCATCCTGACAGCACGGTTAGTTCCCTCCCTTGTCTATGTTGATTTATATGCTAATTCATATGATGTAATATGTTTAAGTAATTAAATATTGTCACTTGCATTGATCCATGGTATGGTACTTGTCAAATCACTGAGGTATAGGGGGAGGAGTGGGACCTTTTAACCTCTCGTGTGCTTCCTGTCCCTGTAAGGAGGAGGAGGACGTCCTCCATAGTGCTGTCAGGATGGACTCCTGGAAACCGAATTATCGGTAGGTATAATACCCATTTTCAGTTGTTTCACACTTTTTTGTTAAGTATATAATTCCACATGTGTTAATTCATAGTTTTGATGCCTTCAGTGTGAATGTACAATTTTCATAGTCATGAAAATACAGAAAAATCTTTAAATGAGAAGGTGTGTCCAAAGTTTTGGTCTGTACTGTATATAGATTTTTGCTCATAAGCGTGAAATGCATTTACAGTGTGTTTGACCCGAGCATGGATTAACTCTTTCGTGGTTTGCATTTTAGTGCTGAAGCCATGGACTTCTACAGTGAACATCAGTCAAAATCATTTTTTAAGTAAGTAATTGTAGTAACAAATAATACATATTAATAAACTGTTTCATAAAAGGAATCTGTCAGTAGGTTTTTGCTACTTCATCTGGGAGCAGCATAATGTAGGCAGAGAAGCTGAATCCAACGATGTATCCCTAGATTACTGGGTGCAGAAGTTCTCACACAATCAGAGCTTTTAGATTTAGAATGAAGCAGAGCTGAGCAAGCTAACCCCACCCACACCAGGCTCTGTATATACAAGGTCCATAGACAGTGAGCTGCCTATCACAGGAGGTGGTTGCCGGACTAGTTCGGCAATATTAATCTTTTAGTGATGAAACCGTCACAGTTTGTAAACAACAGCACACACTTTAACAAGTGACACATCCCTGAATTCTGTGTCTCAGCCTCTATTTCCTGCTGTCTTCAGATTACATAGCAAAAACCTGCGGAGAGATTTCCATTAAGCAAGGTTCAATCTGTCATTGAATTGTTTTTTTGTGCATTGGGATGAATCTGAACTAAGACAATGATTTCTCAGGTAAAGCCATAGGTTTATAAAAAGAATAGAAGAGAATGTCAAATTGAGCGGATCACAGTACCAATCACCTTGGATACGCCTAAACATTGTCATGTACTGTATTTCGGTTTCCAACTCGTTATAACATGGTATAACCGTATGCAGTACTGGTGAAAAGTTTGGACACACCAGTACATGCAGTGGTATTCTTTGATCTCATTGGAATGTGTACATTGTAGATTCAGACTGAAGGCAGCAAAGTCATAAGGGGACACATATGGGAACAAGGAGTGAACGAAACCAGAATGTGTTACACTTTAGATTCCTTAAAGTTTCCCCCGTTTCTTCTGATGACAGCTTTACGCACCCATACTATTCATGATCATATCAGCTCACCGAGTACAGTTAATATGCCATTTATACCGCACAGTGAATTGCATTTTACTTTTTTCATTACATGTACCCAGAAATAGTGGCATTAAGTAATACTTCACCTCATGCATACAACAAGCCCTCGTTCAGCTACTGTGAGAAAAATATACAAAGCTATTACCCTCCGAAGGCAGCAATGTGAAAATGAAAAAACACGCTGCCGCTTCAGGCTCCAAAATCACTGGTCTCCATGGGTCAGAGGGGTTGTTCCCTTACAGGCACTGTTCTGCATGACTGCAGTTTTTAAGTCATAACAAATCACGCTGTTCTCACCTTCCTGGGTCCATCGGCAGGTCTCCACTATTGCTTATGGTGTCTGCTATTGGCTGCGGCGCGGACACCACCTTGATAGCTCTGCAGCCAATCAAGTGAGCTCAGTGGCTCTGCCTGTATACGCTGAACGCCCCCTTCAGAGCTGCTGAGCTCACTGATTGGCTAGCTCACTATCAATATGACGTCAGCGCTGCAGCCAATGCCAGACCTTGGGAGTACACGAGCAATGGCGCAGATTCGCCAGTGGACCCGGGGAAGGTGAATACAGTGCTGCTTGTTATGCTTTAAAAAACTACTGCGAGGGCAGAACATTGTCTAGAAAGTAGTGTGATGAGGAGCCATTGAGCCTCTATTCAGGTCATTGATCTACTCCAGGATTCTAATCTGTACTTTGCATCTAAAGTGCAAAAATATATATTAGTTTAATTTCCTGACTGTATGAGCTTTAGGCTCAGCACATCCAGAACTTGAATTTATTTTAAGTCAGCCTTAGTTTAAGTTAGTCTTTTGCCACAAACATCAATTGTTATGCACTTTTTGCAAAATGTTATCCTTTAATGCAAAATTGCATATAGACCTCCATACATATAAAGTGCTTGGCAATGTTGTTTTTTCCAGGAGGATGAAACTGATGAGCTTTTCAAGTGTAAACCGCTTCGGGAGACATTGGCGATTTATTTCCCAAAGCAGCGTTTTGCACATTTTTCATGCAATTCCTAAAGCAGTTTTTTTTTTTTTTGGTGGGGGGCACCTGTTTTAGCATTTTTTGTGGCAGAGAGTCTTGCTGTAATTTTTTTTTTAAATCTGTGGATCAATGAGGCTAAAACTCTCAAACACTTTAAAAGACACCCAGACAGGTTTTTTGACCTTCTCATTGAGTTCTATTGTAAAGTATGAAGCATCTTTCAAGCGGAATACGCCTGAAGGATGGTCAGATCACTTCTTTTAACTGCTTGGCAGTGGGTATAAGTTGCTCACAAGCCTGAACGTATGCACAAAATGCACAAGTCGGTTTTTTTTCCCATAGAAATGAAGAAAAAGATTCTTTTGAGCTTTTTCTGGTGGTTTTTGGAATGGACCAGCTCCAAACGTGCCTGAAAAAAGCAACATGTGAACCTACCATTTCATGGCTGTTTCAGGTGGATTCCAGGCAGAAACAATGTTGCAAATAAAGAATATAATGCACAGCAATATGAAAATGACATTTGCATGCATGCATTCTGTATTTTGTTAATTCTTTTAACCACTTCAGTGTTCAGAATCCATGAAGTAATTAATAGAAGTAGTATGGTCGCAATTCGTGCGGCTAAGAAGCTGCTCACTTGTTATAGGTTACATTATAGACAGAACACACCACAAAAATGCCGATAAAACCAGCAGCCAAGCGACTCTTTTCTGTCATTTAAACTATAACTAGTGAATGGCTTCCTAGTTTCCGAATCCTGAAGTGGTTAAAAGAAGTAACAAAAGATTGAATGTGTGTGCAGCAATGTCATTTTTACATTGCTGAGCATTATGGTCACTTTTTGCTGCAGTTTCGCAGCGCATTTCCAGGCGGGTTCCAGGAGTAATGCTCCTGAAAAAGACACAGTGTGTATATAGGCTTGGGGTATGTGCACACCATGTCTGTTTTTCTGGAGGTAGAGCCTCCAAGTTTTTCTAGGTAAAGCCGCTCAAGGAAGACTCTGGCTGACTTTTTACTGATGTGCGTCTCTGGCATCTTTGCTGTAGTTTCTTGCGGCAGTTCCGCCAGTAGTGGCTTTGGTGGAGAGCAGCTTCCTAGCAGAAGATGCCCGAAAAATGAACATGCAACTTCTTCAAACCGCTTTATGGTTTCTGAACACTGAAGTGGTAAAAGAAATAACAAAAGATTCAAAGTGTGTAGCTTTGTCATTTTTACATTGTTGAGTACTATGTTAATTTTTTGGGGTGGTATTGCGGCAAAAGACAATACCCTCCAAGGGTTGTTTTTGGTTGTAGGAAAACTCATGTAAAATTTATCAAGAGAAATGAGTTGGTGGGCCTGAAATGCATGACAGGTACAAGTTCCTATCTTTGAGTCCCCCACCTGTCAGCAGAAAAGAAGTCCAGCATCCACCTTTTACTAATTCGAAGGGAGTCCTTCTCCATAACTAATGAAGTAGTGAAGCCTTTGTAGAATAATAGTCGAGTAGTAATTCTGGTCATCGAGGCACAAACTATGAATGCTTCTTACTCCACAGTTTCTGTAGCTGCTATTGATGAGAGATGGGTGCAACCGGTCCATTATAGCAATGAGTTGGTGGGCCTGAAATGCATGACAGGTACAAGTTCCCATCTTTGAGTCCCCCACCTGTCAGCAGAAAAGAAGTCCAGCATCCACCTTTTACTAATTCGAAGGGAGTCTGTTCTCCATAACTAATGAAGTAGTGAAGCCTTTGTAGAGTAATAGTCGAGTAGTAATTCTGGTCATCGAGGCACAAACTATGAATGCTTCTTACTCCACAGTTTCTGTAGCTGCTATTGATGAGAGATGGGTGCAACCGGTCCATTATAGCAAATGGGGGAAGCATCTTTCAGTAGTTGTGTGAATCAGTTAAGAGGGGTTTCAGGACCCCCATCCTGGCAGGTGAGATGCTATAAATGCCTATAATGGACACACCATATTAATGTAGAAATAATGACCCCGTCATCCTTCACGATGTACGCACCAGTCACATGTAGGAAGACCTCCAGCAGCCTAACACTAGACTTGAAGCCATGTTACGCCTCTCTTGTCACAGCTCGCAGGATCTGGTTTATGAATAAATGGATGATACTAATGTCCTAGGTTAGGTTGACGATGTTCCTCACCATGTCTCCGAGGGCAGAAGTCAGCGATATGTCAGCACAATCCATACTGTAGTGCCTTCTGTACACGCCGTAATTATGGTATAGCTCGCTACGTATGTCAGCCGGCGTCAGTGCCCTCCAGCAGACATTCTGTTCTGTTCAATGTCATTGTGGTAAATAATTAAAAAGCCGTGGAACTGGAGTTTGAAGGCACAGTTTCTGTTGAATAGTAATTATATTAAACGAGGCACAAGGTATGCTGACAGATTTACAAAGTTACATTTATTAAGCTAAAGAGGACACTGGGGCTCAGTGTGACATAGACCTTTATTCATTCCGAGAGGTGACAATACGCTCTTTGTCCTCTGAACTAAAGTTATCGTTTAAAGCACTGACAAATATGTAACATTCCCACATGAGGATTCCTTTGTCCGACTAATTACTCCTGTGGCAAACTCTGACGTAGGTAACGTGCCATCTACTAAATGCCATGTTAAAAGGATCAATTCAGACCTGATGGTAATGGCGAGCAATCCCCTCCCAGCTTCACCGTCACAACCAAGAAAAAAGGAGGTTTCGTTAATTGTATCGTACACCTTGTGACACATATAAAACCCTGTTCATGAATACATCCATCAGTATCTATGCAATATTGGCTGTCAAAAACGCGGGCAACCACGTCTCCTCCAGTTTGTTAGCTGAAACTCCTGGCGATCAGCTATTGTTAAGGAAAGTTGCCGGCCTCCCCAATACTATTACATGATGTCTCTGTTGTCATGTCTGCCTTTAAGAGGGAAACGTACAGCTCAAAACCACAGCAAAGGTGAGCTGATGGCAACTTGGTTTCACTGCCGCTTTACTTACTTGTTGTTTTTGTAGACCATGTTTCTCTTTCTTTTTTGGCCAGGTAACCTAGTGAGTGACTGTTCAAGCTGCGCACCCCAATGAAACAATCAATTATAATATTGTAATTAGCCATGAGTGAATTGCAGTGTTACCTGTCAAAGTGGCAGACACCTCCATGCTTTACAGTGGGACCTGTGCTATTGGTGCCATGGTGTGATGGATTAGCACTATGACCTGACCTTCCTGAACTCTAGCAGCAAAGAGACCCACAAACTGGACCCTACTGTATACAGACCCCAAGACCAGACACCATAGTATACAAACTCTGTTATATATGAACCGTAAACTTGGGAACTACCAGTGAGAGTGGGTCCTTTAAACATCAGCTCTATCTGTAAGGCCTAGCTCTCCACAGTCAGCCCTCAGCGTGCAGAATTTTGAGGTATCAAGATGGTACTAGCTTCAGTACTCTTCTTCCTTTTGACAGTTTCAGCCTTTTCTGTTTTGTTATGCTCTTGCCACAGCTTTCCAGTACACAGATCTACTTGCTCCTCCAGCATGGCCTCCAACCTGTCTCTGCTCCTTCAAGCCACCTTTGGTCCAAGTGCAGGGTAATTGCAGCTCTAGCATTAGCCATTACTGGTTTCTTCTGCGCTATCACAGTACATCCAGCATAGCAGCCATGGCAAGTCCCCTTGGGGCACATGTTATGTATCTTTAGATTCAATGTTGTAGATCATTTGCTCTTTCTGACCAATTAGGTACTGTACGCCAGCCCTACATATTAGATGGCTGTTTGCCCAAAGATGCTTAAAGAGTAACTGTCGTTTTAATTTCACAAATCAATAGTGCACATGAAAATGAGAAACTTTATACTATATCTTATCAGAGAAGTTTGCTTCTTTCTCTTCCAAAATTGATCAGTCATTATCAAAATTCTCAATTCTGAGGTAAAATCTATATTCAGTGAAGACCAACTATTACGTTACTGAGATAGGAGCTGCTACGGGCACAATTCTGTATAGACGGAAGGATGGATGAGATACAGGGAGAGCTTTTCTGTCTACATAGAATCTTATTAGCATCAAGTGCCATCTCCTATCTCCGTAACGGGAAAGTCTGTCTTCACTGAATACAGATATTACCGCCGAATTGAAAATTTTGATAACATTTTGGAAGAGAAAGAAGCAAATTTCTTTGATAATATATATTACAAGGTTGCTTATTTTCATGTCTACTATTGATTTATTAAATACAAATTAAAATGATGTTTGCGCTTTAAGGGCCCCCATAAACATTGGACATATGTCAGCTGAACCCGCCGATATCTATGGTCAGAGAGATGTCGATTGCGCATGTCCTATTTCAGACTGCCGATCGCATTGTTCTCCCTGAGATAAGCCCCGGCCAACATGTCAGCAGCTTTCTCACAGCAAACACAGGAGCACTTAGGGGAGCGAGTGCGTATGGGAGGGTGGGCCGAGACCGCTGAATGACCGGCAGAAGCATCTTTAGGCTGACAGTCAGCTGGTCTGTATGGCTTGTGCTGTACAAACAATTACATTTATACCTTGGGTAAAGAGGGGAAACCTGTCAGTTAGAAAACCACATTCACTGTATCCTAATTTTGCCTGAACTGTAATTATGAATATTACATCTTCACTGTAGCTACATTTTCACACTGGATTTTCATTTTTTGCACCAAGATGTTTAAGATGTGGGTATCTATTCATTTATATATGTTGTTTGTGGCATTTAGCAGAGAAAGCAGGACGGGGTGCTTCCTACTTGATTTCACAGTAGTGGGAAAATGGACTTCTGATCTTAGTAACCTGTATGGTAAAGAAAGAGCGATTGAACTCTCGTTCTTTGCACACAATTGACTATTAATGGCGAGAGACTTTTCAGTAGGAAAGCATTATGTTACATTTGTATGTCATGGATATCAATAGTCTACACACCCTTCAGCTGATATTTGCTCCTGACTTTGTCATGTGACCTCGTGTTGACTCCCTGCTTAATGTTTCTATGAAGGGGGTCACCATCTTGTGAAGGATAAATTTGCCTCTTTTTTGTGTGTACCAGCAGCCCTAACAACCATCTGCACAGCCCAATATATGTTTGGCCTGTAACGCTCTTCCTTGATTCACATATATAAAGGTGCACTCAGCTGGCCCCTCGCTCCTGTTGTCTCTGTGGCAGCCGATGCCAGACATGTCTGGTGGTGGCTTTTATCAAGAACAAAAAGACAGGAATTCTGAATTTGAGCATGCTGGATCATTCTCTCTTGCAACATCATCATTTTGAATCCCAACAAATTTGAGGCATCCAAAACGTTTGGTGAAAATGTTGCCCCCAAATCAACATTGTGGAGTGGACCAGGTTTGTTACTAGAGGGTCCTGGTGTTTTCTATTGGAGTTGGGGGCAGGACTTAAACATTCCCACAACAGAAATATTCCTAAGTATGCCATTAACTTATTTGCGGTGGAAGAACCTCTCTGCTATCGCTACCTCATATGGAAAAAGGTTGTCTCATTCAGATGAGTTTGTGTTTTCATATGTAAGGATATAGTAGTTTCTTCTACATCTGTGGTACTTAAAGCATCCTCGTCGATGGACATCCTAATCTTGGCAGTGTCCTTTTTGTGATACATCACATTTTACTCTCAGTTTCCTAAGTACATCTGTTGCCTTTGATATTCCTTGAAGGCACCCTTACATAAAATCACACAAGCCTACCAATTTTGTCAGAACTGACTGACTACCTAATGTGTATGGGGGGCCTTTTGAATAGCTAGGGATTGAGCAGTTTTTATTTACATGCCTGATTGTCACGACTCGGTCGCGTGTCCCAGTATGGGCGCCCAAGCTCTCCCTGTTCCCCAGATTACTGCTGATGGTGAAGACGCCGGGGCCACATACCTTGCCTTAGCTCATGAATTTGCTCTCAGTCTGTACCCTTCCTCCACCCAGGGAAGAGGGGAATAGTAGTGTACCATAATATACCAACCAGACTAACAAGGTAATACGAACAGGGATAAAGGAAAATACCAATCATACAAATATACACACATAACCAACAGAGGAACAGCGCAGGTGAGTTGCGTCCAAAACGCTACTATTCTGGATCATGGGCACATACCGTTAGTCAGCTTGTTCCTCAGGCAAAATCGGCCAAAACAAAGATTAACTGACTTTGAAAAGTCAGAAATTGTTACAAGTGTTACACAGGGATGCTGCACTTTGGAAATTACTAAATTATTGGGATATGATCACTGAACCATCAAAAGTTTTGTTGAAAATAGTCAACAGTGTACATGTGAAAAATAAAAGACGCACATTATAAATAGAGACTCACATTAACTACCCAAGATTTGAGTCGAATCAAATGTGAAGCGATCAGGAACCCATTACCTTCCAGTGCTCTCAATCTAGAACTACAATCTCCCTGGAGACCCAGAAGTACAAGGTGTTCAGTGCTCAGAGACATGGCCAAGGTAAGGTGAGCTGAAAGCAGACCACCACTGAACAATTGTAGCGCCGGCGTCCCTGCGCACTTCTCCTCTTTTCTGGCAAGGACACAGCTTACTCACCGTCACGGCCCCATCCCGCAATTCCTGCTCCTTCCTACCCGGTGTCTATGCATTGCGTGCAGATCCCTGGGCACTGTGCTTAGGGCACGTGCACGCACTCCCTCCTTCTTAAAGGGGCCGCATGTGCCGTCCTAAAGTGTCCCCAGCCAATGGCTGGGAGACACTTATTATTTAAGGCTCCTCCACCTGCATGTAGGTGCCTGCGCAACGTATTAGTTAGTTACCTACACATTTGCTAGTTTTTAGGTCCCTATCTGTTTGCTTCCGCTAGTTCTGCTAGTGTCTGTCCATCCCAAACCTCTGTGCCAGTACCTGCCTTATCAGTCTGTATTTCAGCTGGACCTGCCTGCACCTGCCGTGCCACTCTGTATATCAGCCGGACCCACCTGCACCTGCCGTGCCAATCTGTAGATCAGTCAAACCCATCTGCATCTGTAGTTTCTGTGTTCTTTCCGTGCCTGCCTGTATCAGCCATTCCTGCTACTGTCTCTTCGTTTGTCCGAAGTCTGTCTTGGAATAACATCTGGTATCCATCGGGAGCCAAGCCTAACCCCAACATCAGGGGTTCTAGTGAAGAGTCAGGTGCTCACCTAGTCATGCCCCATCAGGCTTTCCTTGGGCCACAGCACAGTTACAACAAGACACAGAAGTTGAAACATCAAGACTGACACAAAATAATCTTAAGACAGATTTTTCAAAGGTTTATGGACTGATGAGATGTGAATGATTTTGATGGACCAGATGGATGGATCAGTAATGGGCACAGACCTTTGACTCAAAAGTACCCCACCTCCACCTTGCTGGTGACTATGTACTGGTATTATTAAAGATGAGCTAGTTAGATCTGCTTGGGTTGAAGATGAACTTAAAATCAACTCCTAAACCTACTGCCAGTTTTTAGAATACACTTTCTTCCATCTACATCTGTCTAGAAAACCATGATTTTTATGCATGACAATGCTCCATTGCATGCATCGAAGCCCTCCTCTGCTTGGCTGACAATAAAGGTCTTAAAAGGTCTTGAAAGAATAATGACATGGCCCCTTCCACACTATTATCTTAACCCTATTGAGATATTGTGGGCTCTTCTTAAACTGGAGATTTAAGGTGAAGGAAAACACTACACATATCTGAACAGTTTCTGGAAGGCTGTAGTTGGTGGTGGCCAAAAAGTTGATCGTCAACAGATTAAGAAACTCACTTTAATGGGAAGATCATAGTACCTGGGCTGTGCTTGCAGAACTGAAGAATACTTGATGGTATAAAATAAAACTTTTTATTGTCCAACATATTTCGACACTGGACTGACGTCTTTTTCAAGGCAAAAAACAATTTTTTTTACCTTGAAAAGGGCACCTGTCTTACATCATAATGCATTTGTTAATAAAAACTTCATTCTTCATTTCCGCAAGCACAGCCCAGGTACCGTAATCTTTCCACTAAAGTGAATTGCTATCAGGAAGAATTACAGATTGCTAATAATTGCGCACACAGTGTATATACCGTATGTAGACAAGATAATTATTGAATTAAAATGTCATGTTGAGTTATTTAAAAGTGTTTGCAAATGTTAATTTCCAATAATTCATGCATTTTAATTCTAAACATATGATATTTATGTAATTTTATATTTTGTCTTTGGTAAAATGACAGAATGATTTAAGTCTACAATTTCAGTGAGGAAACTTGATCGTGCAATGTCAATATCTAAGAGGAGAAACCAGTTTCCTTAAATAGACTCTACATCCATAAGAAAGGTTCTTTGTGTGCTGTAGCGAGTAGGAAACTAGTAGAAGAATTACTCATTCCCAGAATCCTATACATTGTGGAAAGGTAATAAGTAGTGATGAGCGAGCGTTCTCGGGTAAGGCGTCATCCGAGCACACTCGTGTCCTAATCGAGTATTTTCGGTGCGCTCGAAAAAAAAAAGGCAATCCCTGTTATGTGTTGTGGCTGTCAAACAGCTGCGAGACATGCAGCCACGGCTACTTGCGCATTTTATTTGAGCACGCCAAAAATACTCGATTGGGACATGAGCGTGCTCGGATAACATCTTATCCGAGCACACTCGCTCATCACTAGTAGTAAGCACTAAAAGCCTCCCACTACATAATCTACTTAGTGAAATCACTAGTAGTAAGCAATAAAAGCCTCCCACTACATTAATCTACTTAGTGAAATGTCTCCTAGAAATGTTTACAGTTCTAAAAGAGAATCTGTCTCCACATTTGCTCCATATGAGCTATGACCACTACCTTTCAGGCCTGATATACAGCATACTAATAAGCTGTGTATATGCCCCTGATCTGGCCTGCAACAAAAGAAAAACACGTTTTATTATACTCACCTGGGGGCGGTCAGGTCCGATAGGTGTGGCTGGTCCTTGTTCAGTGCCTCCATTCTTCTTTCAATGTCATCCATCATGTGGATGACGGGTGCTATGTTATCCACACAGTATTCCCCGGCATTGTGCTCCTGCCCAGGTGTACTTCTCTGCCCTGACCAGGGCAGAGCAAAGTACTGCTGTGCGCATGTGCGGGGAAAGGTCAAAGAGCACCAGCGCATGCACACTGCAGTGCTTTACTGTGCCCTAGAAAAGTACGCATGTGCTGGAGCGCGATGTCGGGTAACACTGTATGGATGACGTAGCACTCAGTTTCCACATGAAGCCCAGAAAGAGGACGCCATCAAAAGAAGGGAGGCGCCGGACCAGGACTAGCGACACCCCTTGGACCCGACCATCCCCCCAGGTGAGTGTAATAAAAGGTTTTTCTTCTGTTGCAGGTCGGATAGGGGTCATGTACACAGCATACTAGTATGCTTTATATGAGGGCTGAAAGTTGGTGGCCGTATCTCATATATGGGGCCACTTTGTAAGTGGGAGTGATAGCAAATACAATATAGTGAGGTGTAGTGTGCATGATTTCTATGCCTTACTGCAGTAAAGTGTATAATTCTTCTTTCATCCTTTCATCTTGTTTATTTTTGTAATATATTTGCAAAATTTCAGCTTGCATTGTTTTTGTTTTTTCTGTTCTGGCATTTATCTTTTAAATACCGGTATATATATATTTTAAAATGTAATGTTAAAATCCCCTTTATTTTTCAGTGACCTTATCAATTTCATGACAAGTGGACCATAGTAGCAATGGAAGTAATTGGAGATGATGCTGTTTCTGCTTGGAGAAAATTACTAGGTCCAACAAACTGTAGTGTAGCCCGAAGTGAATCCCCACAAAGCATACGAGCCAAATTTGGCACCGATGGAACAAAAAATGCTGCTCACGGCTCTGACTCCATCGCTTCAGCTGCCAGAGTAAGTGCTCCTCATCAAGCTGCTAAGTGCTGTATTTTGCCTTTAAATATATTTATCACCTTAATGCCTCAGCCAGTTTTGACATTCTGGTGAGGACATTTTTTTATTGTATTTATTGTTTTTTTGTTTTTTAGTCTTCACCTTACGAAAGTCCTATGTGAATGGGTTGTCCAGTATGAGAATGTTGATAACCTATCCATAAGATAGGTCATCAGCATCTAATCAGTGGAGGTCCAATACCCTCATCTCTTACTTGCTCCAGTGGCTTTAGGTTGTGAACAGTTTATTCGGGGTTGCAAGGCGCAGCTCCATTCAGTGTGCAGTGGACTCTGACATGTACTGCAGAATAATTTCATATATTTTGGAAAGTCTCTGCACCCGGCAGCTGTCAGAGCAAATAACAGCTAATTAGTGGGGGTGCTGCTTGTTGGCTCCCCACCGATCTCTTGTTGAAGACCCACCCTATGGTCTGTGACCAGAAAACTCCTTTAACTGTTGGTCACTAGGGTTATAGCAAAACAAGAATGATATAGTTGTTTTATGTTTTACTACTTTTGCTGTATAACATTTTTTTTTGTTAAGTCACTACATTCAAATACTCAATATATTCTTTTTTTCTGTTGACAGTGTTGTGTGAGAGCTTGTTTTTTTAAATGAATTGTCATTTTTTTTTGGGGGGGTACATATGACATTTTGATTATTTTTTACTAGATGGAGGCTATCGCATCGGGAGGGCGGTAATGTCACAATGGGGGCAGGCTTTGCAGCGTTGATCTCTCCCCCCATGTGCTCACCCACCTATCCACTCTCTCTTTCCCCATGTGCTGACTTCTCCTGTCTGTGATCTCTTCTTTGACCTGTCTACCCCATGTGCTCTCTCCCCCTTGTCTGCTGTCTCTCTCCTTCCTGTGCTGTGTTCTCCCCTCATGTGCTGTCCCATTTGAGCTGTCTCCCCCTGTGCTCTGTCTGTCTCACCCCTGTGCTCTGTCTCTCTCCCATCTGCTGTCTTCTCCTCTCATGTGATCTCTTCTTTGACCTGTGTACCCCATGTGCTATCCCCCTTTGACTGCTCTTTCTCTCCACCACTGTTCTGTCTTCTTCCCTCATGTGTTCTCTCTTTTGAGCTGTCTCCCCCCTGTGTATCCTCTTATAGTGTATGTGTTTGGTGCATACGGCGTATACAGTGTGTGTGTGTGTGTGTGTGTGTGTGCTGCGTACAGCGGTGTGTGTGTGTACGGCATATAGTGTGTATGTTCTGCATACGGCATATATAGTGTGTGTGGTGCGTACGGCGGTGGGGTGTGTACGGCGTATACAGTGTGTGTGTGGTGCTTACGGCATATACAGTGTGTGTGGTGCATATGGCGTATACAGTGTGTGTGTGGTGCTTACGACATATACAGTGTGTGTGGTGCATATGGCGTATACAGTGTGTGTGTGGTGCGTACGTCAGTGTGTGTGTACGGCATATAGTGTGTGTGTGTGTGTGTGTGTGTGGTGCGTACAGCGTATAGTGTGTGTGTGGTGCGTACGGCGTATATAGTGTGTGTATGGTGCGTGGGGCGTATACAGTGTGTGTGTGTGTGTGTACGGTGTGTACGGCATATAGTGTGTGTGTTCTGCATACGGCGTATATAGTGTGTGTGGTGCGTACGGCGGTGTGTGTGTACGGCGTATACAGTGTATGTGTGGTGCTTACGGCATATACAGTGTATGTGTGTGTGGTGCATATGGCGTATACAGTATGTGTGTGTGGTGCATATGGCGTATACAGTGTGTGTGTGTGGTGCATATGGCGTATACAGTGTGTGTGTGTGGTGCATATGGCGTATACAGTGTGTGTGTGTGGTGCATATGGCGTATACAGTGTGTGTGTGTGGTGCATATGGCGTATACAGTGTGTGTGTGGTGCATATGGCGTATACAGTGTGTGTGTGTGGTGCATATGGCGTATACAGTGTGTGTGTGTGGTGCATATGGCGTATACAGTGTGTGTGTGTGTGGTGCATATGGCGTATACAGTGTGTGTGTGTGGTGCATATGGCGTATACAGTGTGTGTGTGTGTGTGTGGTGCGACGGTGTTCCGCTGGTGATACCGCGTAAAAGGCTGGTACCTCCAGTAATTTCCATATTGAGACACTCATCACTTGGGGGCCCAATATGGCGGTCGGTGAACTTCCTCCGCTTGGAATTCTGGGATCCGGACACAGCTGGACGGAACAGGATGTGAAGACATTACAAGGTAAGTATATATTAGATTCTATGATTTTTTTGGAATTCAGGATAAGCAAAATAGCACTTCTTGCATTGCTTCTGGCAGCGTACACTGGGTGGATCTGGTTCATACAGATGTGGCAATCTTAGCGTTTTTTTTTTACATAATAAAATAGAATTTTTTTTTCCGACTAGTTAATACACCAGATTGCTATTCTCTAAGGGGTAAATGGTTGGTATTGGAGTTCTCTCAATCTCTGCCATTGTGGTATTAGCCTGGATGTACATTACATGTATGCCTTCTTCAGAAAATGATCTATTGTGTAAATCAGGTTTTTTGTGTCAAGTGTTTTATTTGGGGGGGGTTGCAATGTTTGTTTTTTGTTTTATTTTTTTTTCCAATTTCACAATTCGCTTTAAAAATAAACTATATAAATCTTGAATCTTTCAAACTGACCTCTAGGGATATTTTTAGACTCTAAATTCTGGTTGTTTCAGGAAATTCACAAGTACGTTAGCCACAGTGAACTTACTCGGACCCTATTTTTTTGTAGTGAAGCATCTAATGAGCGTGTGCAAAGGTCAATGTGAAGGGAAGGGAAGCAGAGTCCGCTGTGACATAACCTAATGTAAATGGTGGATCCTGTATGATCAGCTGTGGATAGAGATGTTCTCTGCCATTGTAATCCTGCCTTTGATGATAAGAAACCTTGATATTTTAGAAAATGAAGCTTTCATTCCTTTTTTATATTTCTCTTTAAAAGCAAAAGAGCATGCCCTAGAGAACTACAGGGATTGGACAAAATAATGGAAACACCTGGAAACATCAACAAAAGTTAGTTTAATATGGTGTAGGTCCACCTTTTGCGGCAATTACAGCCTGAATTCTCCGAGGTATGGATTCATACAAGGTGTGAATTGTTTCCAAAGGAATTTTAGCCCATTTTTCAGGTAAAACACCCTCCAGTTCTTTGAGTGACGATGGCGGCGGAAATCGACGTCTAACTTGAATCTCTAAAATCGACCATAAATGCTCAATAATGTTGAGGTCTGGGGATTGTGGGGGCCAGATGAGATGCTCAACTTCATTAGAATGTTCCTCGTGCCATGCTTTAACGATTCTAGCTGTATGAATTGGTGCATTATCATCCTGAAAGATGCCGTTCCCCTCCGGGAACACTGCTTGAACCATTGGATGCATTTGGTCGCCCAAAATGCCTAAATAATCGCCGCTGTTAATTCTTTCATGAAGGGATATCATCGGCCCGGCGGATCTCCACGAAATAGCACCCCAGATCATCACAGAACCTCCGCCATGTTTTACGGTTGGGAGAAGGCAGTCTGGATGGAATGCTTTTTTCGGCTGTCTCCAAACGTTCACGCGGCCGGAGGTTGGAAATAGGGTAAACGATGATTCGTCTGAGAATATCACATGTTTCCACTGCTCGAGGGACCAATTCTGGAGGTTTCTTCACCACTCTAAATGCTTGGAAACATTTGTCATTGAGAGCAGCGGTTTTCGGATTGCAGCTCTTCCGTGGAATCCAGATTTGTTCAGCTCCCGACGAACAGTTTTCGTGGAAACTGGGTTCTGTAGGTGTTCATTGAGCTCAGCAGTGATTTTCGGAGCCGTGGTCTTGCGATCCTCTCTCACAATTCGCTTTACAGTCCCGACGGTCTCTCTCAGTCAACTTCGACTTTCGGCCGGACCTGTGCTTTGCTGTGGACGTTTTTCCTTCACTTTCAAACGCAGTCATTACTTTGGAGACAGTACCTCTTGACATGCCAAGCATTCGGGCACTTTCGGTTACACTAGCGCCTGCCATACCAGCACCAACAATTTGGCCTCTTTGAAAATCCGAGAGGTCTGCCATTGGTATCATGTTCTCATCAATTTTCTTACAATTATTAAAAACAAACAGTTAATTTACATGCACATATCACATAACACAAGTAATCAAATACAAAACATTACCATATGTCACGGTTTGCATGTTTATAACATGTTCGAAGATTATGATGCCAAAACGTTAGGTGTTTCCGTTATTTTGGCCAACCCCTGTAAATTATTCTATACGGCGTTGGAGTTTTTGAAATCCCTTTGACTATTATTAGGAACTTGAAATGTCCAGCAGAAACTTTGCTGGATGTTGTATACAGTTGTAATCAAATGTATTCAACTGTGATTACAAATGAGCTTTATTACCTACATTTCTAAACTTTCTACCGTTTAAACCAAATGATAGCTATTTATATACCTCAAGACAAGTAATGTAACAAGTGGTTTCTCCAAATCGAAAACCTAATGCTACTTTTTCTGACTACTGCGGTCTCACAATCTTTCATGCCCTTCATGATGAGCATCTTTGATACAGCACCCTTTGGCTGTTGTGACCTGCCGCAACTGAATTCATAGCCAGACATTGGTTTTGCAAGCACTTTATCTATTTATTTTTGGATTAATTTAATATATCTGTTATTTATTATTGTCTTCCCATGGTGTAATTTACCAATGCCCGCACTGCCTTTTTCCTTTTTTGTGGGTTTTATTGGGTGTTTTTAATAGTTGTTTATGGCTTTTATTCTTCTGATATTTGTATTGTAATTGGGTTTACTTAATTAACTTTTATATATTTTTAATTTATTACTTTTTTGGTATTTGTGAACTCTGTTTCCACCTGTGCCTCCAGGAACATTCATTGGTTTTATATCTTCTTGTCTCCTTTTCCATTTTTAAGCAAGGAAATAATCTTATTTCTTAAAGAAAACCCCCATTAACTTTTTTTCCCCTTAACGACCGCCGATACGCCTTGTTACGGCGGCAGTTGACGGACCTTATTCCTCAATGTCACTTTTTAACGGCGCTGAGAAATAAGGGTATAGCGCCCCCAGCATCGGAAAATCTACGGTGTCTCAGCTATCGAGGGTAGCTGAGACTCTGGAGAAAATGGTCAGTGCTGGTTTTTACCATCCCCTGTCACGTGATCGCCGTTATTCACTGAATAACAGCAATTTTATATATTAAAATATAAATATATTATGTATATATATAAAATTATGTATATATATATATATACATACATACAGCTATGGCAAAAATTAGGAGACCACCACATCAAAACCCTGTCACGGCCAGCCCATTCTCCTGACCTGAACCCCATTGAAAACCTCTGGAATGTAATCAAGAGGATAATGGTTAGTCACAAGCCATCAAACAAAGAAGAACTGCTTACATTTTTGCGCCAGGAGCAGTGTGAAAGACTGGTGGCAAGCATGCCAAGACGCATGAAAGCTGTGATTAAAAATCATGGTTATTCCACAAAATATTGATTTCTGAACTCTTCCTGAGTTAAAACATTAGTAATGTTATTTCTAAATGATTATGAACTTGTTTTCTTTGCATTATTTGAGCTCTGAAAGCACTGTTGTTTTTTTTTTTAAATTTTGACCATTTTTCTTTGTCAGAAAAAAATATAAAATGTATTGCTTGGAAATTCGGAAACATGTTGTCAGAAGTTTATAGACTAAAAGAACAATTTACATTTTACTCAAAAATATACCTATAAAGAGAAAAATCAGACAAACTGAACATTTAAAAGTAGTCTCTTAATTTTTGCCAAAGCTGTATATACTGTATATATAATATAAAAAAAAAAAAATCAGATTTAAAATTGATCTAACATATCAGAGAAGAGAGAAATGGGGTCACCGAGCCCCCCCACAGTACCGTAGGTACCAGATCTGTGATCCCCTGGCCCCCTCGTTCTTCTGCAAAAATAAAATGGCGAGCGCATGCGCAGTGTGACCTCCAAGATCTGCCTCCCTGCATCCAGCAACTACTAAGAATTTTGTTATTGGCTGATGTTTTTTGATTACTATGATAGACCCTATCACAGTGATCAAAAGCCCCCAATATTAGTAAATATGGCAGCACTTGGGCTGTGCCTCTCTCTTCTGTCCTTGTAGTTGTCCTGGGAGAGAAGAGTGATACGCTACGTCTGAGTGTTGCCCTGTCAGTGAAGAAAAAGTAAAAAACATCAAATTTCTACCTCCGCATCTGTAAATCTCCTAAACTGCATTGATTCCCCTCCCCCCTTCCCGTTCTGTGTCATCCTCCCTTCCCGTTCTGTGTCATCCCCCGTCAGATGAAATTTTTTTTAATACATCTAATTTTTTTCATTTTTTGTGGATAGGGTTACTAGGGTTAGGCTTGTTAGAGCTAGGCATACAGTTTTTTTCAAAAGTAAAAAAAAAAATTCTGTAAAAAAAAAAATGATAGTGTTAGATTAATTTTAGTCCTGGTAGTGTTAGAGTAGGTTTAGTTTTTTTTTTTTAGGCAGGCGTATAAAATAAATCAATGGCCCGCAGAGTGTATGGAGCAAGCGTACAGCCTGTTTTGCTCCTCAGCTCCGGCAGTGATACTGAATCTGCCTCTACAGCTGAGCAATTTTCAGTGAGTGAAGACTTGTCTTCCTCCACGGGAACCCACAATCCGATGGTAACGGAGTCGGTCATCACTGCTGAAGCTTCAGAGGTAGGACCAAGTTCCGCAGGCTCCCATCGCTGTGGTGTCATGACCGTTCATTTTCCCCTCAAATTCCCCTTTCTTTCACAGCCACTGGAATAAAATTGATGTCACCAATTTTACCCCCTTAAGAGTTTTTAAAAAAAAAATTCGTTACCCAGAAGCCGTACAATTGATTGCCAACAGAACCAATTTATATGCCCGACAATACATTTCCCAAAATTCTACTGCCTTTCATTTCTTTTCCTGCATCCACACAAATGTCCCTGAACATGGCATTAGTAAAAAAAAACACACTCCGCTCCTACTGGACAGCAAAATCTGTATACAGTACCCCTGTATTTTCAGCCGTCATGTCCCAAACCCTTGTATGAAGCCCTAATGAGATTCCTCCATTTTAGTGACAATTCCCAAGCCCCCCCAAGAAATGACCCCAACTACGATTGTCTAAATAAGCTGAGACCCCTAATTTCCCTCCTACAACATTCATTTCTAAATTCCTATACCCCAGAGCAAAATGTGGCAGACGACGAGTCCTTGATGAGTTTCAAGGGCCGTCTGTCATTACGCCAATTCATCCCCTCCAAGAGAGACAAATACAGCGTCAAACTGTACAAAATATGCGAGAACACATCAGGGTACACATCCACTTTCCTAATATATAAAGGTAGATACTGCCAAAATAGCCCCCAAACTGCCCCCAGACAATAAGCATCCCAGGTAAAATTGTCTGGGAGCTAATGACCCCCTTTTCCACCAAGGGTACTACTTGTATACCGACAACTATTACACGAGCATCCCCCTATACAAATCCCTCCAAGCTGCAAATACCGTGGCCTGTTGGACAGTCAGGGAAAACTACAGTGGGTTCAGCAAGTATTCAGACCCCTTAACATTTTTCACTCTTTGTTTCATTGCAGCCATTTGGTGAATGCAAAAAAGTTATTTTGTTTTCTCATTAATGTACACTCTGCACCCCATCTTGTCGGAAAAAAACAGAAATGTAGAAATTTTTGCAAACTTATTAAAAAAGAAAAACTAAAACATCACATGGTCATAAGTATTCAGACTCTTTGCTCAGTATTGAGTAGAAGCACCCTTTTGAGCTAGTACAGCCATGAGTCTTCTTGGGAATGATGCAACAAGTTTTTCACACCTGGATTTGGGGATCCTCTGTCATTCTTCCTTGCAGATCCTCTCCAGTTCCGTCAGGTTGGATGGTGAGCGTTGGTGGACAGCCATTTTCACATCTCTCCAGAGATGCTCATTTGGGTTTAGGTCAGGGCTCTGGCTGGGTCAGTCAAGAATGGTCACAGAGTTGTTCTGAAGCCACTCCTTTGTTATTTTAGCTGTGTGCTTAGGGTCATTGTCTTGTTGGAAAGTGAATCTTCGGCCAAGTCTGAGGTCCAGAGCATTCTGGAAGAGGTTTTCATCCAGGATATCTCTGTACTTGGCCACATTCATGTTTCCTTCAATTGCAACCACTCATCCTGTCCCTGCAGCTGAAAAACACCCCCATAGCATGATGCTGCCACCACCATGTTTCGCTGTTGGGATTGTATTGGGCAGGTGATGAGAAGGGCCTGGTTTTCTTCACACATACCGCTTAGAATTATCACCAAAAAGTTCTATCTTTGCCTCATCAGACCAGAGAATCTTATTTCTCATAGTCTGGGAGTCCTTCATGTGTTTTTTAGCAAACTTTATCCGGGCTTTCATATGTCTAGCACTGAGGAGAGGCTTCTGTCAGGTCACTCTGCCATAAGAGCCCGACTGGTGGAGGGCTGCAGTGATAGTTTACTTTGTGGAACTTTCTCCCATCTCCCTACTGCATCTGTGGAGCTCAGCCATAGTGATCTTGGGGTTCTTCTTTACCTCTCTCAACAAGGCTCTTCTCCCATGATTTCTCAGTTTGGCTGGACGGCCAGGTCTGGGAAGACTTCTGTTGGTCCCAAACTTCTTCCATTAAAGGATTATGGAGGCCACTGTGCTCTTAGGAACCTTGAGTACTGCAGAAATTCTTTTGTAACCTTGGCAAGATCTGTGCCTTGCCACAATTCTGTCTCTGAGCTCCTTGGCCAGTTCCTTTGACCAAATGATTCTCATTTGGTCTGACATGCACTGTGAGCTGTGAGGTCTTATATAGACAGGTGTGTGCCTTTACAAATCAAGTCCTATCAGTTTAATTAAGCACAGCTGGACTCCAATGAAGGAGTAGAACCATCTCAAGGAGGATCACAAGGAAATGGACAGCATGTGACTTAAATATGAGTGTCTGAGCAAAGGGTCTGAATACTTATGACCATGTGATATTTCAGATTTTCTTTTTTAATAAATTAGCAAAAATTTCTACATTTCTTTTTTTTTCAGTCAAGATGGGGTGCAGAGTGTACATTAATGAGAAAAAAATACTTTTTTGCATTTACCAAATGGCTGCAATGAAACAGAGTGAAAAATTTAACCCCTTTCTGCCATCGGACGTACTATCCTGTCCATGGTACCTGGGCCCGTATGACCATGGACGGGATAGTACGTCACCGCTATCAGCTGCGCTCAAGGGGGGATCGCGGCCAGATGTCAGCTGATTATCACAGCTGACACCCGGCACTCTGTGCCAGGAGCGGTCACGGATCGCTCCCGGCACATTAACCCCTGGCACTCTGCAATCAAACATGATCGCAGTGTACCAGGGGCACAGGGAAGCATCATGCAGGGAGGGGATTGGTTATTTTGTGCATATAGCGTTTCTGACCTTTGCGGGTGAGAGCTTTCTATGGTGCACCACGTCTATTGGCACATTAATTTCTCATATAGGGATTGATGGAGCTAAAAGGACATTGTTGTTATGTTTCGGTAGCTGAGGAGTGCAGGTAAAAAAGGCAATACACCAGAGCAGTTGGAATCTATGAGATTGCAGTACCCTGACTAACCACCACAACTAGAGGCAGCCGTGGAGCGTTCCTACGTTGGTCCTAGACGCCTCGTCACAGCCTGAGAAACTAACTATACCTAAAGATAGATATAGGAAAGCTATCTGCCCCGGAGCAGAACCCCAAAGATAATAGAAAGCCCCCAAACAAGTAAATGGCGGTTAGACAAGATGAAATACAGACACAGACAGAAAATAGTATGAGCAAACGTTGGGGCCCAAACTAACTAAAATAGAAAAGGATAGGAAGGGTACTTACTGCAATCCCAGAAAACCCTGAAAAGCACCAACTCTACTAATTTCAAAAATACCTGAGATCACACGACCTCTTCCACCTAAATTAGTTCTCTGGTGTAACAAAATCAAAACAGCAGCCACTGAAAAAACTGGAAAAAGCAAAAGTACAAACATCAGTGGCTGAACTAAACTAAGAGGGCAAAAGCCCCCGGAGGGGACCCTGAAGGCCCCCACAGAAGTGCAGGACAAAATGCAAAAATAAAGCACAAAAACAAAAAGAAGAAAATGTCTTATCTGTTAGCAGGAGATGCAGACACGACACAGCAGGCTACAAGGGAAACAGGAATGAAGGATTCAGACCAGAACAATTGATCACCGGCAACCCTGATGGGAAGGTGACTCCCTTATATAAGACCAGTCAGTAACACCTGATTCCCAGTCCTCACAATCTTCACTGGACAGACCAGCACCGCTTGTAACCACCAGAGGAAGCCTCTGCTCAAACTCATCTCAAACCATTCACAACAGTACCCCCCCCTGAGGAGGGGTCACCGAACCCTCATTTGAGCAACCAGGCGGTCAGGATGAGTTTCTATGATACGCACGGATAAGTCTCCTAGCATGGATGTCCGAAGCAAACACCCAAGAATTGTCTTCCTGACCATAACCTCTCCATTTAACCAAATACTGGAGTTTCCGTCTAGAAAAACGAGAATCTAATATTTTCTCAACCACATACTCCAGATTGCCCTCAACCAAAACAGGGTCAGGAGGCACAGCAGCGGGAACCACTGGCTCAACAAACCTTTTCAACAAGGACTTGTGGAACACGTTATGGATCTTAAATGTCCTGGAAGAAGCAAACGAAAAGAAACAGGATTAATAATCTCCATGATCTTATAAGGTCCAATGAACCTAGCTTAAAATTTTGGAGATGCTACTCTCATAGGATATTCTTTGAGGACAACCAGACCAAGTCCCCCACTTTAAACCGAGGACCATCAGTCCTATGCCGTTAGCAAACCGCTGGGCCTTCTCCTGAGAGAGGGGCAACCTCTCCACTACCTGGTCCCAAATCTGTTGCATACGCTCCACAACACAGTCAACACCTGGACAGACAGAGCCTCCGTCTGTCCTGAAGAAAATCGAGGGTGAAACCAGAATTACAGAAAAACGGAGACATCAAAGTGGCAGAGCTAGCCCTATTATTAAGAGCAAACTCAGCCAAAGGCAAAAAAGAGACCCAGTCATCCTGATCAGCAGACACAAAGCATCTTAGATAAGTCTCCAATGTCTGGTTTGTTCTCTCAGTTTGACCATTGGTCTGAGGATGAAATGCCGGGAGAAAGACAATTGAACACCCAGTTTAGAACAAAAAGTCCTCCAAAATCTGGAAACAAACTGGACTCCTCTGTCAGACACAATGTTCTCAGGAATGCCGTGTAAACGAACCACGTGCTGAAGGAACAACGGCACCAATTCAGAGGAGGAACGCAACTTAGGTAATGGCACAAGATGTATCATTTTGGAAAACCTATCACAAATTACCCAGATGGAGGTCATTCTCTGAGAAACAGGAAGGTCGGAAATGAAATCCATAGAGATATGGGTCCATGGTCTCTTGGGCACAGGCAATGGCATCAACAAACCACTAGAACGAGAGCAAGGCTTGGAGCGAGAGCAAGTCCCGCAGGACTGCACAAATTCCCTGACATCACGAGACAAGGTAGGCCACCAAAAGGACCGACCAACCAAGTCTCTGGTAACAAAAATTCCGGGATGCCCAGCCAATGCGGAACAATTGAATCTCAGACATCACACTCTTTTTCCACTGGTCCGGGACAAACAATTTTCCAACAGGGCAGCACTCGGGCCCTATCCTCCTGACACCCCTCCAGAGCAAGTCTCAAATTGGGCGAGATGGCGGAAAGAACTACACCCTCTTTCAAAATAACAGAAGGATCAGATAACTCAGGAGAGTCCGCAAGGAAACTCCTCGAGAGGGCATCCGCCTTAACATTCTTAGTGCCAGGAAGAAAGGAAACCACAAAATTAAAACGTGTGAAAAACAAGGCCCACCTGGCCTGTCTAGGATTGAGTCGCTTGCAGATTCCAGATAGACCAGATTCTTATGGTCCGTAAGGACCACCACCTGATGTTTGGCTCCCTCCAGCCAATGTCTCCACTCTTCAAAAGCCCACTTCATGGCCAATAACTCCCGATTACCCACGTCATAATTACGTTCAGTAGGAGAAAAATTTTCGAGAGAAAAAGGCACAAGGTGTTACTTTTAGAGGTCTCTGGATCTTTTGGGACAAAACGGCACCTGCCCCAATTTCAGAGGCATCAACCTCCACCTGAAATGGCAAGAGAAACATCAGGCTGCCGTAAACAGGAGCAGAAGTGAATCTCTGCTTAAGTTCCTGAAATGCAGAGACTGCCTCAGGAGGCCAATTCACCACATCAGAACCCTTTTGGTAAAATCAGTTAATGGTTTAACAATAACCAAGAAATTACCAATAAATTTACAATAAAAATTGGCAAAACCCAAAAACTCTGAAGAGCCTTTAAGAAGTAGGTTGGACCAATCCAGATGGCTGAACCTTGCCCGGGGTCCATTTCAATAACAGATGGGGAAAAAAATGAATCCCAGAAATGAGATCCTCTGACCCAAAAAACATTTGATCCCTTCACTACAGAGCATTCTCTCCAAAAACTGGAATACAGTTCGAAAATGTTCACTTTAGAGTCCCAGTCATTAGAAAAAAATTAAGATATCATCCAAAAAACAATCAGAAATTTGTCCCAAAATCCCTAAAAAATGCATTTCTTGAAGGAGGAAGAGGGGAAGGAGCATTAGTGGCCCAAAGGGCATACTAGGGTACTCAAATCCCCTCCGGGGTATTGAATGCCGTCTTCCATTCATCCCCGTCTTAATGCGAATAAGGTTTATACGCCCCCGAGGTCAAGCTTGGAAACCAAGTAGCGTTTTTTACCTGGAAAACAGGTCAAAATCAAGGTAAGGGTATGATATTTCACAGTAATATTGTTCAAGAGACGATAACAATACACGGCCTTAATGAAACCATCTTTTTGCCACAAAGAAAAAACCGGCACCTGGGGGTTGAAGAGGATTTGATATGCCCCCTTCTCCAAGATTCCTTGATAAAAGCCCCGCATAGCGTCATGTTCAGTACAGACAATTTAAAAATGCGACCTTTAGGGAATTTACTACCCGGCACAAATTCAATAGGCGTCATAGCTCCTATGGGGGCAAGATGCAGATTTACTTTTGCTAAACACATCAAAAAACAATCAAAAAGCAGGAACATCCTGACCTGGGGGGGCAAAAAAACAGGAGTTTTTGGTATTAACACATTGCAGCCCCAACTGGTTACGGACACAGATTTCAATCCAAAACAGGATTATGAGACTGTAACCAAGGGAAAACCCACCCACGATAAGTCAGCAGATTATACAAACCAAAAATTTGCAGCACTCCGGTGATCAGGTTAAACCCCATTATCACCTGATAGAAATGGGGTTTATTTAAACCCAAAAAGGGGTTAATCGATCCCAGAAAGGGGAAAGACTTCGTAGGGGTACAAGGGAAACCCACAACGTTTTGCAAAATCAATAATCCATCAGGTTAATAGTGCTCCAAAATAACGAAAGCCTGAGCAGAAAAAATGGGACAGAGAGCTATCAAGTGGGCAGTTTAACAAAAACTTAGTCGAACATACCCAAGACAACTGAGCGTGCAAAAACGTCTTCCCCCTTAGGGCAGAGAAATAGCATGAAGGCATCACCACATAAAAACATTTCCCTTGCGCTTTCGAAATCATGACGCTGTGCCCAAACCACTCTATCACACTGCATGGGTTCAGAAGCGGTTCACAAGGCAACACCATTCCACGCATATTCTCCCCCACCAAACTCGTCAATTTGAACCTAATACATAAATCATTGAGACCCCAGGGGGCAGGGAACCCACCATAACATCCTTTACATTATCTACAAACCCTTCCCAAAAGGGCCAAAGCGCGTCATTCCATTTGGTCAGACTGCCCAACCCCCGGAACTCTGACAGTATAACTCCGTATCAAGCCCCTGATTTAATTTAACAAGGGGTTTTTCAGCTTGATCAGTGAATTAGGCTCATCGACAATAACCACAAAGCCTGAAAAAATGCTCAACATCACCAAAAAAAGATCCCCAGGTGTAGGAAAAGCCCAATCCCCAGGATCGCCGGCATGAGAGAGATAAAAATTTAACCTGCTCGCGCGTTCCCCAGGGGCTTTTATTTTAAAAAGGAAAAAACAATTTACAATTATTTTTGAAAAATTTGAAACTTGCTC
>JARQOD010000002.1:534721989-534742322 GCA_033576555.1 Oophaga sylvatica | reverse complement strand
GGGGAAATTGTGGCAGCTGCAACCCTGGGTGATCAGTCGTTCTCACCGGGGAAATTGTGGCAGCTGCAACCCTGGGTGATCAGTCGTTCTCACCGGGGGAAATTGTGGCAGCTGCAACCCTGGGTGATCAGTCGTTCTCACCGGGGGAATTTGCTGGCATGTCCACATAGGTCACTGCAGGAAAAATGTAAACCTAGAAATCATCCACTAAACCCTCCATAACAAGACTACCTCTAGCTTGGTCCTAAGAAGACCACTATGATGTTTATATGGCACATGGGCAAGGAGTGTGTTCATGGGACATCCACTCCTTCCATTTCCTTATAACCACATTTGGGAACTTTACATTCAGGGACTACAATTTTGGTGTGTCCATGTACAATAAATATGTGCGCATGGGCAAAAAGGCACCGATGTTATCTAACTTGAGAATCTCTCAGGTCTCGGTAGTAAAGTAAAACTGCTAACGATATTTGCAGATTTTCAGTAAAATTTGCAATGACAATCACAGGGTGGATTTTCATTGCAGAATCCAAAGGTGAACACATTGATTCTAAAATCTGCAACGTGAGCATGAAAAAATAAGTGGAAACAGAGTTAAGTAATTGCTAAGAGCTTCTTATTTAAAGCATCCCATATATACCTCGAGGTGGTCATGTGTAAATCTTTGGGATCAGTAGCGTAGCTACCAAGGGGGCGGTTGTCCCGGGCTCTGTGCTCTGAGGGGGCCCACCCGGAGCTACGCAACTAACTGTATCGGCATGCACAGTGCACCCATACAGTTACCCTGTGGCAGAGGCTGCCTGCTCTGCCACCCGGCCGCTATGGATCCCCCTGAGGAGGGGCTGGGGCCCGGTGCCAGCAGTGGGCCCCTGCCTGCCCATCAATGCAAGATCAACTGTATCAGCTAAATGCTGATACAGCTGACCGCATTGAGAGTGGGAGAGTTGCGCTCCCTCTCCCATTACCTCCCCACACCCCCACGAGTCTGACATCACTGACACACAGTGGGCGCGAAGACGTCATAACCTGCTGCCTGGAGAAGTGCGGGCGCTAGGAGCAGCGAAGGAACTAAGGAGAGGTGAGTACTGAATTTATTTTTATTGGGTGTATTTTACTATATGGAGGCTATGTATAGGGCCACAATCGTGTTGGAGCCATCAGACAGTTTGGGGGCTACTAAGGGGTCAGTATACTGTGTGGGTGGTGCTATACAGTGAGGGGGCATTATACGGTGTATAGGGGAGCTGTACAGGGGGGAGACTCAGGACCTTATTAAATGTAAAGTGGGCACTTATTGTTATAGGGGAGCTCAGGTTACTGTGACTGTTAAAGGAGCACACAGAGGGCATTATTACTTTCTAGGGGGCAAAATGTTGGCACTGTTTTCTAGGGCACTTGCACTGGGCACTATTATATTCTAGAAGGCTGTTTTACCATTTAGAGGGCACACAGCAGGTGCAGTAAAAGGGACACAAACGGCAGCAGCGGCTCAGCATTGGGGAATCGGCAAGATAAAGAGTTGCAGGTAGGGGATAGATTGGACGGTGCCTGAAATGTGAGAAGTCATGTGTCTTTGTTGTAATCTCTGCAGCTGCGTCCTGGCTGGGAGACGTTGTCATGTCAGTCTGGGCCAGATGGGGAAAGTAAGCGATTCCATCAGAAAGCACGTCGTCTGTAAGTCACCATCTATAATTGTGCAGTAATCTCTTATATGTTCTGCAGGACTGGTATCTACCACAGACCATATGGCAGTAATATCAATGTTAGTCTTTATATAGAGATTATTTTCAGCAACAGCGCGGTCATCTGCTGAGGTTCTTCTCCGCTATTAGGGGGCGTCACCCAGTTGTAATCAGGGTTACCTGGTCAGGGACCCACTCATATGTTCCCCACATCTCCCTCGGCACAGGGGGAATGGTCCGGCTATTCATGCAAGAGATGGCTGAAGTCTGCACAGTATGTACAGTCAGTCACAGTAGTCTTCAAATGTTGTTCTATTGTCTTTTTATGCTTACACCCATACTGTGCTGCCATTAGCAAACGAGATCTTCCCAATTGATTTGAAAACCAGTGCTCAGGCTACATTCCCACAATGAGCTTTTGTTGAGTGTATGCTGTTGCCCAGTTTCTGCACCCATTATTTAAATTGGGTTATCTGTATTTTTTTCATTGCGTTTTTTTGAAGCTGCGTTTATCAGTTTGGTGTCATGCTGTAAATAAAGCAGCTTTGTTTGCTTTTTTTTGTTTCGGGCACAGAAAAGCACAAAATACGCATGTGCGTCTTTTACCTGCGGAATTTATACACCTAATGTAAGTCTATGGGAAATTCTGCATAGAAAACTGTGTAACCGCAACAGAAATTGATATGCAGAGGTAAAAAGAAGCAAATTGGGAATTAGATTTTATCAATTTGCTAGAACTACAAGTCAAGTAACTTAATTTACATAAAAAGATAATCACGGTGAAAGCCTTATCGTATATTTACACTGGTTTTCTTTTTTTTTTTTTTTTTTTTTTTTGCAGCACAGAAAATGCTGCAAAAACCTCAAAAGAATATATATATATATATTTTTTTTTTAATGTAAAAATTGCCTTCTGTTCACGTTTAGGCTTCTGACAGTTTAAACACTGCAGGCTTCTAAGCAAAGTAACATGCATTCTTCAGGCATTCTCTTCTAGGAAGATACTAGCTACTTAGACAAGTCAATGGGTGACCTAAAAAAGCCTGTCCCCCCCCCCCCCTTTTTTTAAATCCATGCAAATAAAAAAAATAAAATAAAAAAAATTCTGGGGAAAACACTAGGAAAAAAAAACTGCCAAAAGACACTTCAGGATTGCAAAAGCTCCACAGCAAATGGTTTCCTCAAGTGTCTTCTGCATGAAAAACATATTTTTAACTGCCAATAAAAGATGGTGTGAACATACCCTTTGCACGCTTACTTTTGAGCAGTTTTTGAGGTCAATGCCAAGATAGAGGAAGAGAAATTATAGAAGGAAGGTTCAAGTTTACTTCTTTCATAATAAGCTTTAAAGGGAACCTGTTATGTAAAATCTATTAATATGTAGGTTAATCGGGTTCGGACACCGTGTGATGCCCACACAGAGCCACGGTGCTGGGAGGAAATTCACTTTATTGCCCCCGGCAGCATTCAGCTTCCAGTCATAGGGAGTGGCACCAGCTTGGTTTCAATCACCACTCACCGTATAGAGAGCACTGGCTGTAACTGCGTCCCCGGCACTGACTGACAGCCGGCTCATCGTTAGGGCCAGCGCGGTGTTGTCTGGAAGCAAATTACTCCACTCTGCCTATGGAAAATGCATAAACACTTTGCTGATCCAAATGTTTCTGCATCTGCCTATGGGGTAAGGAGAGATGGCTGCTGGCTGAATGACTGAGATGCTGATGCTGTGCTGATGGCCGATTGGCAGGTATTGTGCACCATTCCCACTAAATAGTACAGAACGCATGCATGAAACATGTCTGGTGGCCATCACTGTAGCATAAGCGGCACCGCTCACCTCCTAATGAGTAGCCAGACAGCCACTTTAATGCCAGGCCCATGGTGTAACCCACTGAGCCACCTTTTTAATAACCTACACAAATGCTTTCACTTACTTAAAAAACGCCTTTTCTTTTTATTATACCTTTAGTTTCGTGATATCCGAAAATAAGAGAAGCCAATTGAAGCTTGTATATATCTTGTGTGCGTAGTGTTTACCCTTATAGGATATTTGTAGCTTATGCCAACTTTCTATTTGATACTAACCCTCCTTCAGGTTATGCAGAGCTCAAGTGCAATAACTCAACTATGCCAACAGGATATGTCTATTCACAAAATGCAATCGGAAGTAATGTGATGTCGCTGAAAATAGCTCAATTGTTTCTTCTTTATTTTTTTTATGTTTTTATTTCCACTGTGTTAATGCAAAGTACAAAGTATAAGCACAATTATAGCATAAACTTTAAATTGAATATTTGCTACAATAACAGTACAAGGGTAAAATATCCCTGAAATTAATGTGAAGGCAAGTATTTCTGGGAAGAGGAAACCCCCGATGGAGTAATGCTGGCCTACAGCACAAACCTCACAGGGATCTAGACAGTTTATGCAATGTTCATAGAATCGTAGAATGGTAAAGTTGGAAGGGACCTCCTGGGTCATCTGGTCCAACCCCCTGCTCAAAGCAGGATTCACTAAATCATCCCAGACAGATGTCTATCCAGCCTCTGTTTGAAGACTTCCATTGAAGGAGAACTCACCACCTCTCGTGGCAGCCTGTTCCACTCCTTGATCACTCTAACTGTCAAAGTTTTTTCTAATATCTAATCTGTGTCTCCTCCCATTCAGTTTCATTCCATTGCTTTTAGTCTTTCCTTGTGCAAATGAGAATAAAGATGATCCTTCTACAATGTGACAGCCCTTGAGATATTTGTAGACAGCTATTAAGTCTCCTCTCAGTCTTCT
This sequence comes from Oophaga sylvatica, assembly GCA_033576555.1. Classification (NCBI taxonomy): domain Eukaryota; kingdom Metazoa; phylum Chordata; class Amphibia; order Anura; family Dendrobatidae; genus Oophaga; species Oophaga sylvatica. Next base: position 534,737,853 of record JARQOD010000002.1, on the reverse strand, counting down.
TTTTTGCAAGCTAAACATTCCCAAATCCTGTAACCGTTCCTCATAGGACATGGTTTGCAGACCGGATACCATTCTGGTCGCTCTTCTCTGAACTTGCTCCAGTTTCTTGATATCTTTTTTAAAATGTGGTGCCCAAAACTGGACACAGTATTCCAGATGAGGTCTGACCAAAGAGGAGTAGAGGGCAATAATGACCTCACGTGATCTAGACTGTATGCTTCTGTTAATACATCCTAGAATTGTATTTGCCTTTTTTTTGCTGCTGCATCACACTGTTGACTTATGTTCAGTCTGTGATCTTTTAGTATACCCAAGTCTTTTTCACATGTGCTGTTGCTTAGCCCTATTCCCCCCATTCTGTATATGTTTTTTTCATTTTTATTTCTCAGGTCCAACCCCCTGCTCAAAGCAGGATTCACTAAATCATCCCAGACAGATGTCTGTTCCGCCTCTGTTTGAAGACTTCCATGTTGCAGTAAATCATTATGTTACTGTAGCAAAGTTTCAGAATATACTGTAATTAGTGCATTGTCAGAAAAGCAAAAGCACTTACATTAAATTTTTTTTTTTTTAATGTTTACTGCCATAAAAAAATATACTCGTATAAACTGCTTGCAGACACTTCCAATACGCTTATAACCTGGGAAATAAAGGAATGGGTATCTTAAAATTTAGCTTGTCTGCCTTCATAAATCTGACCGTGTGGATCTAAGTGCAGGATCCAATGATACTTATCTTAAGGGCTCAATCACACAACCGTATTTTCAGTCCGAGCACTGTCCGTGAAAAAAGACAGACAGCTCTTGGACCAATGTTACTCAATAGAGCAGCGCAGATTAGCAATTTTTTTCACTGACTGAATATGAGCATGCAATAGTTTCTTCTGCAAATCAGAAAAGACTTGCCCATTCAAGTCTGTGTGCGGAAAAAAAATGCCATACGAAGCCACAGTATAGAATCCAATACTTACAGATACATTGCAATTCTGCAACATGCGCCCTGTAATTTTGATCCGTACTCAAACCGATATGCATGGATGCCCGACTCAGCCTTAATGTGTATGGCCATCGAATAAAATGATGTCAGACTGAAGGGGGTCGATGATGATTACACAGTAAAATGCACAGTAATTGGGCACGTGTGAACAATGGGGAAGGCAGCACTTTACAGGTCACTATTTTGAAGCAGTTTTTTGTAAAAGGCCGGGTTCACACTGGCGACAAAATCGGACGACTGCAATGCGATGAAATATCGCACTGCAGTCAGACCAATGTTAATCTATGGAGCAGCTCCCAGTATCCAAATTTTTTGTGGTCCGTTTTAAACGTGCGAGTGCAATCGCAGCATGCTGCGATTGTCACCGATTGTGGGTCGACTATCGCCAATGCAAGTCAATGGGACCGCTGAAAAATCAGATTACAAACGGACCGCACGTGTGACTTGCGATTAAATCGCACCGGTGTCCTTTAGAAAAGCCGGCAATTCATCCCCGGCTATACTGTAAAATCACACTGACAGCTTTAATAAAGAATGTAAAGAACACATATACACACATAGAATATATATATATATATATATATATATATGTCATTGTGACATATATATACATATATTTATAGTTCATACACTTCTACATACTGTAATAGCCGCTAATTCAATTGACGGCTTTTATGAAATTACAGAACCCGACATGAAATGACACATGGTTTACATACAGTTAACCATTTCATTTCATGTAGTTTTATATATGGTTTAAACTTACAATTACATGAGTGTATGTGTGCAAAATTGCAGACATGTAGGGGTTAATTAAAGGTATAAATTTGTTGAAAAAAAATGCGTGGGCTCCCGCTGTATTTTCTCCACCAGACAGACAAAGCCAGCGTGTGGGCGCAGATAATAATAGCCTAGGGATGGTACATTTATTTTGTGCCCCCCCCCCCCTGGCTACTAACATGTGCCCCCAGACACCCCAGAAAAGGCAAATCTATAATTAGATTAGCCCTTTCTGGCACTTTGCCCGTCTATTCCCATTGCCCTGTAGCGGTGGCGAATGGGTTAATAGGAGGTTAAAGCCACCTTGCTATTGAAAGGTGACTTTAAGCCAGGTTAATAACTGAGAGCTGTCAATTAGACAACTATCAATTATTAATCCTACTGTATGAAAGAAAAATCAAACACACACACTTTAATAAAAAATAATTTTAATGAAATAATCACACAGTTTTTGACCATCTTTTATTTTCCTGCTAAAACCATTTCCTATAATAAAAATAAAATAAAAAAGCAAAATGATTCTTATCTATCCAATGCACAGTCAGGTCCCACGCTGTAATCCATCAGAAAGGGTTAACAGGTTACAGCTAGCAGGCAGCTAATGCTGCCTGCTGAGCTGTTACCCCCTGAATGAATAAGTTCCTCTCCCGGCGACAGGAGAGGAAGTGATTAATGTGAGAAGCTTAATTGATAGCTTCCCACAGTAATCAGTTCAGGTCAGGTCACCCGGGGACACCGCACAGCAGCAGTGACGTCAGAGGGAGTCTCGGTCCTAGCCAGTAAAAATATACACTGCCAAGTAAAGGACTAATGTGCTCACCAGTAAAATAATGATGGAACAGGAGGAAGATCACCCCGCAAGGACGTCACCCTGGGTGACTTGGCAGTGTATATTTTTACTGGCTAGGACCGAGACATTGCATATTTGGTGGCTGTGTGCTATATGGCTCTTTGAGTTATGCGACCTCCCATTTAACTCCTTGTTTTATACTCCAGGGCTTACTTATTAACGGGTTATTTATCTTTTGATTGTCGCTACTCATATCGGTCATTCTTTCACATCGCTAAGACATGTTCTTTTGCTCAGGAGTTTTTTCACCCCTTCCGTTTTGCACTGTCTCCATGTGTTCTGGTATTTATGTTATGGTATTTTGCTACTGATGTATCTTCGTCTTAATAAAGAATTAATCATTTTTACTTTAGTATCACCGTTGACTCTTTGTTCTCCTTGTTTAAATATGTTATATTGAGTGGTGTTTTTTTGGACCAAAACACACGACGTGTGGTCGCCATTTCTCTAATTATCCATGCAGCTGTATGTGTTTAAACTCATCAGGAGCATGCCTAGGCGTTGTAGGGAGGTCATTCAGGCACAGGGAGGTCATACAGGCATGTGGAGGCCACACACACTACTGAGCATCATTTTGACTTGTTTTAAGGACATTACATTCCACTTTAATTTTAGGTGTGACTCCAAATCCAGGCCTCCATTGGTCAATAAATTTGATTTCCATTGATGATTTTTGTGTGATTTTGTTGTCAGCACATTCAACTTTGTACAGAACAAAGTATTCAATGAGAATATTTCATTCATTCAGATCTAGGATGTGTTATTTGAGTGTTCCCTTTATTTTTTTGAGCAGTGTATATGTATATATATATATATATATATGTCCGCAAATGGAACTTTTTATGTCATCACTCACTTATGCAAAATATCTAGAACTGGTTAGAATAGATGTTGTTTTCACAGTGTAGACCAGCTTCACAGTCTCTAATCGCACCCCCAGGATGTGACGGACATTCCTCCACATGCACTCAGTTGAGGACATGATGTGGGCATGTGGAAGAGAATTCCCATGACTTCACTCCTCCCTGGACAGACACAGTGAGACTGTGTGATCTCTCACCAGCTTCACTGGTGCATTGCGCATATGTAAAGAAGAATCGTCACATGAATGTTTGAGACTTTCCACATCATCTCCTTAGGCGGTTTCTTTTAGTGACTATCCTGGATTCATGGTCTCTATTCATCATCCCACGGGATTTGATATTAAAGATGCAGTCACGTAACCTCATTCCTACTTGGGCATATGCCAATGAAGCCAGAGAGTAATCACCCAGCTTCAGGGTGGATAAAAATCATGATTTTTTAAAAAAAATCAAAAAAATCGGATTTTTTTGATTTAAATCGGATTTTTTTGATTTAAATCGGATTTTTTTGATTTAAATAGGATTTTTTAATCAAGTTGTACACAAGCAAAACTTTGTCTTTTTGCAAATCAAATTATTTTACACAAATAAAAATATTAAAACAGTTGATGATTATGAAACCTAATAATTTTTATTTGCACTATTAAACAATCAGAATTGAACTACAGAGAGTAAGTACTTTTTAACAATAGCCTATCTCTAACGTTTGAAGTAAGCAAACATCTTCAGTGAATACATCAGTCCTTTAAGCCTACTGTTTATTTAGGACTTTTAATAGGAAAACTAGTTGTCCTGCTTTAGCAGTTCCTAAGCGGTTTCGGACTGTTGTGTGCACAAAACCAAATGAAGAAAACAATCTCTCTACTCCTGCCGATGAAGCCGATGCAGTCAGTAGCTGAGTAGCTACATTTATTATCTTCGCTGGAAGAACAAGTGATTGCGACTTCCACCAGTACAGTGGTTTTAGTTCATTAACGACGTTATCTGCAAACATGTATTTTTGAAATGGTGCAGATTCACACTTCAATTTCAGCACAGTTGCCACAATGTCATGGTTAGTATTGGCGAGCCACTCCATTGCAGAGTTGATTTCCGCCTCAGATAGTTTTTTCCCTCTGTAGATGGGATGCAAGATATTGGCTAAATAGTGTTCTTCTTTTAATGCTTGGTCCTTGCGGTGGTGTATTGCAACCTTTACATTGTTTGAGAGGTTCAAGCGATCTAGCGAACCTTCTAAATCTTTCCAAACTTCTGTGGCATCAGCTATGGTTGCAGTATCTTTCTGCATTTTATCCAACGCAATAGATATTGGCTTTAACCTTTCCAAAAGGTCCTCGGCATTTCTCTTCACACCAAGATTTAATACTTTGCTTCGTATATTAGCATCAATTTTATCCCGATGTGTTTCGCAAATGGACACTAATTTTGACCAGTTGTTAATAAACAGTTCCAAGCATTCAGCCAAGGTATTCCATCTAACATCTTGTGGTAGAACCAACTTCAGTCCTCCCATTTCCTTGTAGGTTGCATGTGCAAAATGATTATTGCGGAAATATTTAACAATTTCTACAACATGTTCCTTGACACCCGAAATATGCAGGTCTTTTGCCAAAAGATGCAACAAATGGGCAGAACAACCGTATGTAATGACATTTGTGTCATCCTCATGTGCCAGTTCCGCTCGCATTTTTGCCACATTGCTTGCGTTATCAGTAACTAAGCTCCTTACTTTACATTCAAACTGTTCTTGGCAGTGGTGAATTGAGTTCTTAGCAATTTCAAGTAAATATTCAGCAGTATGTGAATTTCCAGATGTGTCGATTGTGTCTGTAAGGTAAGTTTCACCATCTTCTGTTGTGACACAAGTGCAAATTATGGGGTCGTTGTGGATGTTGCTCCAACCATCCAAGCTCATGTTAACAACTTTGTCTTTCAAATATTTTGTACAAGCCGCTCTTTCTTTGTCGTATACAGCCTGAAGATGTTTTCCTGAGATATCAAATCTACTTGGTGGTTTGTAGCCTGGTCTTATTCCTTCGATCATTTGTACAAACAATGGGTGTTCAACTAGTCGGAAAGAAGAATTGGTTGCAAATATGAATTTAGCAATTAATTCATCAAAATGTTCTTTCTGGCTCGTCGTAGTCTTTAAGAGGAATTTTTCTACACTTTGCACGCAAAGTTTTTTGTTGGGCTGCTTTGTTGAAGTTGTACCCAGATATTGATTGTCACGTGCAGCACAAGCCATATTTGACCCTGAAAGCACAGTAATTAAAAATATAATTCGACTGCGTATTTGAAGAAATATAACGAAAATATTTTGTAACAAACTTTTTGAACAATGTAATGGTCCTCGTCCTATAAGGGCTGTCTCAAAAGTTATGCTACTCAAGTTTCCGGTGAAGTTGCTGTAATACTAGTAATATCAGAGCAACTGAAAAAAATTATGTCACAAAAGTTTTAAAAATGTTTTTTTAAAAAAATGGTCAATTTGGCAGACTTCAAAAGTGAATTGTAGCCTACAATAAAAAAAAAAAATAGGCGTATACACACTCTTTTATTTTTACTTAACGTTAATCTTCTGTGAAATATTGCCTTAACAAATTTAAATTCTATACTCCAGAACTAGTGCTAGAAATTTTTCTTTTCATAGACTTTAACCATCCCAGTAAAACGTCTGTTAAAATAGGTTGTAATTGCCAGACTTACCACTAGTGCTAGGGTCCTGGTGCATAAGAAGCTGTGGGGGTTCATTGACATTAGTTGTATCACTATCAACATCTTCATTTCCCTTCTGGTTGCAGTTTTCATAATGTGATTTCAAACGGCAAACAAGTCCTTGGATATCCTTTTGACAGTATTTGCACTTTGCTCTCCCACCTTTCTTTCCAAGCTCTGCTGGCATCTCAACAAAATGAACCCAAATAGGGTCTCTCTTATGACCTGCCATGGCTCACGCAGATCACTTCTGAAGTTTGATTGTTACTACAGCCAAGTACTGCTGACTGACTATCCAACAAGTTTGGGCATGTCAACTGAATGGAAAAAGAAACTGAAACCAAGCTACAGAAAGTGAAACCAAGCTAGAAGTGTGGAGTTAATTGAACAATGATTGAAAGTTTTAGATTTTAATCGTGATTTATATAAAAAAAATCTTTTGATTTAAATCAGTGATTTAAATCATGATTAAAATCTCGATTTAAATCGATCTGATTTAAATAGAAAAAAATCATTTGATTTAAATCATGATTTAAATCGTTGATTTAAATCGGCGTGTCCAAGGAGGAGTGAAGTCACAAAATCACTTTAACCCTACATTTCATTGATGGCATAATTAATTCACAGATGTACTGCTCTATAAGAGAAGAGCAGTACATCAGAAAGATAAGATGATACCATCACTCTGTGCCGTTGGTAGACATACACTTTTCCAACATGACAATGATCCTAAACACACATCTAAGGCCATTGTTGCATTTCTGAAGAACAGGGTGAAAGTGATTCAGTGGTCAGGTATGTCCCGGATCTGAACCCAACCGAACATCTATGGGGAATTCAGAAGAGACAATTTGAACACCACTCCCCATCCAGCATCCAGACTCTAAAAGAGGTCATTTTTGAAGAACACAAAAAGACAGATGTTGCAATATGTCGCCAACTTGTTCATTCGATGTATTCATTTTGTGTTAACAAATTTAAGTAAAGCTGAAGATTTTGGAATGAAAGTTATATTAAAAACCTTACTTTAATGTTATGTTTAAAAAATGTCCCATGAAACTCAGTCTTGTCAGAATTTTGGAAATTGTGCTTGTGTTCAGTGAGATATTAAATAAAACCTTACTTTTAAAAGGAGGTGTACTCATTTATGCTGAGAAATGTATATACAGCAGGTGAAATAAGTGCTGAACACGTCACCAATTCTATCTACGTATATAATTGCCAGTTGGCCGCTGTCAGCGAATCCCATAAGCCACCGCGGCAGTGTCACTTGCACAGGCGCAGTTCATGGCCACAAGGCCACGAACTGCGCCTGCACAAGTGACATACGGTATATACTCGAGTATATACGATATATACTCGAGTATAAACCAGCGGGGAGGGGAGCGGCAGGAGAGAGCAGCTGTGACAGCATACTCACCCACTCCTCGCGCATGCAGTGGCTGCAACGTCCCTGCACCTCTCTCTGTTTTCCCGGCTTCCAGCAGCACTTCCTGTATTCAGCGGTCAAGTGGTACTGCTCATTAAAGTAATGAATATGGACGAGTCTCCATACCTATGGGCGTGGAGCGCATACTCATTACTTTAATGAGCGGTACCACATGACCGCTGAATACAGGAAGTGCTGCTGGAAGCCGGGAAAACAGAGAGAAGCAGGAATGGTGCAGCCACCGCACGAGGAGGACGTAGGACGGGGGAGGACCGGGGGAGCCAAGCTATGCATACAGGATGGCACCAGGGAGTCATACATACAGGAGGAGGAGCCACACATACCAGGACAGGGACGGGGGGAGCCACACATAGCAGGACAGGGACGGGGGGAGCCACACATACAACGACAGGGACAGGGGAGCCACACATACCACGACAGGGACGGGGGGGAGCCGCACATACCAGGACAGGGAAGAGGGAGCCACACATACCAGGACAGGACGGGGGGAGCCACACATACCAGGACAGGACGGGGGGACAATGCATACCCGGCTTATACTCGAGTCAATAAGCTTACCCAGTTTTCCGTGGCAAAATTAGGAGCCTTGGCTTATACTCGGGTCGGCTTATACTCGAGTATATACGGTACACGTCTCCACTATTCCCACGCAGGCGCAGTAACAGCCATGTCGTTACTACGCATGTGCGGAAATAGCGGTGACGTGTATGTCACTTGCGCAGGTGCAGTTCGTGGCCGCAATTGCCGCGCATGCTCAGTAACAAGCCACAACTGCGCATAGCAGGACAGGGACGGGGGAGCCACACATAGCAGGACAGGGACGGGGGGAGCCACACATAGCAGGACAGGGACGGGGGAGCCACACATAGCAGGACAGGGGGGAGCAGCCACACATAGCAGGACAGGAACGCGGGGGGAGCCACACATAGCAGGACAGGGATGGGGGGGAGCCACACATAGCAGGATAGGGACGGGGGGAGCCCCACAGCAGGACAAAACGGAGGAGCCACACATATCAGGACAGGGACAGGGGGAGCCACACATAGCAGGACAGGGACGGGGGGAGCCACACATAGCAGGACAGGGACGGGGGAGCCACACTTACCAGGACAGGGGGGAGCCACACATACCAGGACAGTACGGGGGGACAATGCATAACCGGCTTATACTCGAGTCAATAAGCTTACCCAGATTTCTGTGGCAAAATTAGGAGCCTTAGCCTTGGCTTATACTCGGGTCGGCTTATACTCGAGTATATACGGTACACGTCTCCACTATTCCCACGCAGGCGCAGTAACAGCCACGTCGTTACTACGCATGTGCTTGAATAGCGGTGATGTGTATGTCACTTGCGCAGGTGCAGTTTGTGGCCGCAATTGCCGCGCATGCACAGTAACAGCCACAACTGTGCATAGCAGGACAGGGACGGGGGGAGCCACACATACCAGGACGGAACGGGGGGACAATGCATACCCGGCTTATACTCGAGTCAATAAGCTTACCCAGTTTTCCGTGGCATTAGGAGCCTCGGCTTATACTCGGGGCGGCTTATACACGAGTTTATACGGTACATGTCTCCGCTATTCCCACGCAGGCGCAGTAACAGCCATGTCGTTATTACGCATGGCCGGGAATAGCGGTGACGTGTATGTCACTTGTGCAGGCGCAATTCGTGGCCGCAATTCCCGCGCATGCCAGTAACAACCACAACTGCGCGCTCTACACGCGCTGCTCCTGTCAGCACCACTAAGCATACACAGATGTTAATTTCACCGCACTCCTGATGCGAAAGCATCGGGCATATTTCTAGCAAGTAAATATATTTCTAAAGGTCTATTTATCTGAAATTCTCGCCAGATATCCAGAATAACCAATCCAATCCACACAGGTAAAGAAATCAAATCATAAATGTCCATAAATTAAGTTATGTGTAATAAAGAGAAATTACATATTGAAAAAGTATTGAAAACATGAAGAAAGAAAGGTGCAAATGCCATGGAAAGTCATGACACCAACTGATAGCGATCGGTAATTAGAAAGCAATCCTGCCACTTAGGGAAGAATAATATCAGCTGGTTTAACTGATGGCATTGGTTACAGAAAAAAAATCTAAACTACTAAAGGAAGAAATGGCCAAAATCACTCCTGAGCAATGCATGTAACTAGTTTCTCCAAACAGGAAGCCTCTTGAAGTTGTCATCACCAACAAAGGCTTTTGTACTAAGTATTAAATACATTTCAGTAAGGGTGATCAATACTTTTTCCCGGTGTCATTTCTCATTATTACACATAAATTAAGTTATGGACATCTATGGTTTGATTTCTTTGCCTGTGGGGATTGGATGGGTTGTTAGCGACATCTGATGAGAATTTAATTTCAATATTATTACTTAGAAAACTGGTGACATGTCCAATTCTTATTTCACCCACTAAATACACATACACATATACAGCTCTGGTAAAAATTAAGAGACCACTTTCAAATGTTCAGTTTGTCTGATTTTTCTCTTTATAGGTATATTTTTGAGTAAAATGTAAATTGTTCTTTTAGTCTATAAACTTCTGACAACATGTCTCCAAATTTCCAAGCTAAAAAATTTGTATTTTTTTTTCTGACAAAGAAAAATGTTCAAAATTAAAAAAAAAAAAAAATAGTGCTTTCAAACCTAAATAATGAAAAAAACAAGTTCATAATCATTTAGAAACAACAATACTAATGTTTTACCTCAGGAAGAGTTCTGAAATCAATATTTTGAGGAATAACCATGATTTTTAAAAACAGCTTTCATGCGTCTTGGCATACTCTCCACCAGTCTTTAACACTGCATTTGGCGCAAAAAGTTAAGCAGTTCTTCTTTGTTTGATGGCTTGTGACTATACATCTTTCTCTTGATCACATTCCAGAGGTTTTCAATGGGGGTCAGGTCTGGAGAATGGGCTGCCCATGACAGGGATTTGATGTGGTGGTCTCTTAATTTTTGCCAGTGCTGTATATGTTAACATATATATTTGTCTGAGGCTGATTTTCAGTACTCAGCAGCCACCAATGGATGATAACCGCTGATAAGTGTGGGTGCTGGGTGTCAGACCCTCAGCAATCTGATATTGATGATCTATCCAAAGATATTTCATCAATATCCTATTAGTGGAAAACTCCTTTAAGAGAGTAAGGGCCCCGTCTCACATAGCGACACACCAGCGATCCCGACAACGATCAGGATCGCTGGTGTGTCGCTACATGATCGCTGCTGAGCTGCCAAACAGGCAGCTCAGGCAGCGATCAGGACAGCGACACTGCGGGTAACGTCGCCTAGTTACCCGCAGTGTACGTTGGATACCAGCCCGCTGATGCAGGGAGCTGGTAACCAAGGTACACTTCGGGTTTCAGGCGCTGCGCGGTGCCTGGAAACCCAATGTGTACCTTGGTTACCAGCTCCTCTGCAGCAGCTCGCTGGTATCCAACTTACACATCGGGTTTCCAGGCACAGCCCCGCGCCTGGAAATCCGAAGTGTACCTTGGTTACCAGCAGATCGCTGGTCTCCTGCCTGCCACACACAGGACCTCTCTGACCTTTCCCGGCGCCTGCACACTGCAGTACTCTGCTCTGCACTCATCAGGGCAGAGCAGTGCGCCTGCGCAGGAGCCGTGACGGGACGGAAAGAAGAGGCCGGCTTAGCTACAAGATGGGAGGCCCCAGATCGGACCGCGACGCCCATCGGACCCGACCGGACGGCGGAACGCCCCTGGGTGAGTATAATATAACTCGTTTTTCTTCACTTTCAGGTGACATCTGGGGCTTATCTACAGTATTACAGAATGCTGTAGATAAGCCCCTGATGGCGGTGGCCCTATCTCATAGGGAAAAAATGGGGTGACAGATTCCCTTTAAGCTACTGTTAGCTCCTTTCATCACTAAATAGAAGCTTAGTCTACTGGAGGTGATGAATAAACAACACTTCAAAACATAGCCAAACATGCCTATGTGGAAGTACCTGTCAGCCAAACAAGCATTTGTACGGCATCAGGACCATCTTTACGAACAGATGTTAGACAGATGCAAATGTAATTTGCAATAAAGCAATTCTTTTCTTAGGTTAAATCTGATAAATTAGGATTTCTTATCCTCCAGTTTGGGTTATAAAACCATAAATCCACATAGCCTTGATCCAAAATTGATATGTTAACCTAATCATGAAGAACTTCAATCCTGAATATTTATTGTATCATGAGATAACTACATCTACCTGGTGTAATCAATAATATTTATTGCATCTCCTAGCTTATTATAGAACAGGTGGTCTGTAGGGATGAGCAAACATGGCTGGTGATACTTGGATACCATTCGAGTATCTCGGCACTTGTCGAGTATTGGCTGGTGCTCGGTTTGAATGCTTAAATCCCCGCCCCGCATGTTTGGCACCTGTTACACAGCCAATAAACATGAAGGGATTGCCTGCCAGTCACTTTAATGCGGTAGCCATCTTAATAGTTATAAAAGGACTGGTGCAGCCATGCTCGGCTCACCGACGCCATTGCACAGCTCAGGAAGTTGTGATTGGAAGGCGAGAGTAGTTGTCCAGGCCTGTGTCCACAGTTTTATTAATCAGAGTCCTCTAGTGGTGCTACTGGTGCTGATGCTGAACCATCAAAGTACAAGTCCTTCTAAGGGTTCATCTTGTTCTTTTTCTGTTTCTATGTGATAAATTCGGCATTTAGCCTAGGACAACTGCTGGAGCAAGGAAAGTGGCTGAATACAGCCTCAAGGAAGGGTTTGCAATACGTTGCTAAACAGATAGCTGCTGGACGTGACCACATTTTTTTTCTGGGTGAAAAATTGACTATATATATCCATACAGTTTAATGTGTTTGCAAATTTTAAATGATCAGAATTTTGCACAAAAAAACGGTTGGCCTGCTACAGTTCACAATATTTTTTGTTCCAAAAACTGACTATTGTGATCCATACAGATGAAAGTTTTTTGTGTAAAATTATGGTGGTTTGAAATCTAAAAAAAAAAAAAATGCTTGGCCTGCTACAGGTGTACATTTTTTTTTAAAATTAAACAAATTTACTTTCATTTTATCAGGAAACTTGGTTTTCTGAGACCTAGCAATTACAAAATCTGTAAGGCAGGTGGTAAGGGACAGGAAAGTGCTGATGATGGTGCACATAAACGGCGAGGACGAGGGACAGGTGTGACTGTGCTTGCTGCTGGAACACAAGCAACACGCCCATCCACTGCACATAGTTTCCTGTCCCATTTTGCAGGGAGGCACGGGACAACACTTCTGAAGCAACATCAGTGCGAAAAGGTGGTCAGTTGGATAGCAGATAATGCTTCCAGCACGATTGCCAGCATCACCCAGTCTTCCACACTGTCCAGTCTCACCTCCCCAAAGTCTGGAACACTTAATACTCACCCTGATCCTCTTTCCTCCCACCATGTTGAGTCCCAGGAGAGGAGTGATCCCACACTAGGACACTCCAAGGAGTGATGCATAAAACTTAGTGCAGCCACGGTAACAAGAAGATGACTGTGGGGAACGGCAAATTTTGTCTAAGGAGGTAGATGATGATGAGACACAGTTGCTGTAAACTCAGGTTGTTGTTGTTAAGTCACCAAGTCAGGAGGACCAGGGTGCGGCAGTGTAAGATGAGGTGGTGCATGACAAAGTCCATTGATCCAACCTGGGAAGCTGGAATGCAGAGTGAGGCCACCCGTGCTGAGGGGGAGGGATCAGCTGCACCGAAAGAAGGCAAGAAGAGGCAGTGGGGTGACCAGAGGGAGGAGTGCAACTGTTCTGCCGAACACAGACACTTTTGAATTTCTCCATCAAACAGTTAGGTGTTCTCCAGTCTGGGACTTTTTTAAAGAGTTCTGGGACCAAAAAATGGTCATTTGCAACCTGTGCCATGCCAAGATCAGGAGGTGCCTGACCACTAAGAGCCTAACCACCACCAGTATGATCAGGCACATCATCTAAATACATGACTCGGTGGGCCAAACGCCTGGGTTCACAATTGGTGCCAGCGGGTGATAACGCTGCCTCTTCCCTTGTTCTAGGTGTTTGCAAATCCACTGTCCATGGCACTGGTGCAGAAATCTCCCGCCCTGCATCTGTTCTTCCACATTCTGAGGCACCATCATCAGGCATTTCCAAACCCTTGTCCTAGCACAGCATTCAGCTGCCCTTACACCAAGCCTTGGAATGAAAAAGAAAGCTCCCAGCCACCCATCCACAGGCCAAAATGCTAAACAAGCACATTTCAAGGCTGCTTGCCATGGAAATGTTGCCGTTTAGACTTGTAGACATGGATCAATTCCACCGACTTATGGCACTCGGTCCCCAGCCACCACTATTTCTCCAAGTGTGGTACCTTGTACCAGTATGTGTCCAGGAACATCACCCATGCCCTTAGCAATGCGGTTATTGGGATTGTCCACTTAACGACCGACATGTGGACAAGCGCTTGTGGCCAGGGACGCTACATTTCCCTGTTGGCACTGTGGCGGCCCGGACCAAGTCTCACCCTGGCACACCACATGTGCTACCGATGCTGAGGATTGCTGGCCCTACTTCTATCAGGATTTCTTCCACCTCCTACACCAGTTCCTGCACTCCCTCCTGCTCCGTCTCATCCTCCATCTCCGATGTGCTATCTCAGAGCACGTCATCCATATCAGTCGGAAGCTGGAAGCTCTGCAGCACTGCCTCAGCAAAGCAGCAACAGGCTCTGCTGAAGCTAATTTGTCGAGGAGACAAACCGCACACTGCTGCAGAGTTATTGAAAGGAATAACAGACCAGACAGATCTGTGGCTCTCGCCACTAAACCTCCTATCATGCATGGTCTTATGTGATAATGACTGTAACCTGGTGGCACCTGTGTAAGCTTGGAAAGCTCACGCACGTACAATGCTTGGCACACATGCTTAAACTGGTAGTTCAGCAGTTTCTGAAAACCTACCTAGATTTGCCAGAGCTTCTGTTCAAGGTACACCAAGTCAGTGCCCATTTACGTGCATCACTTACAGCTGCTACCACTCTGGAAGTACTGCAGCAGCGCATGCAAATGCAACCTCACCAACTGGTGTGCAATGTGACCACGCACTGTAACTCCACACTGCACATGCGCAACAGAGGCCAGTTGTGGAATACCAGCTCCAACATGCGCGTCGGTATGCTGGTCACCCTCCGCACATAACTACTGAAGAGTGGGCATGGACGTCTGACATGAAACACGGAGATATTAACCACCCCAGACTCAGCTCATCCACTCAGCGCAGATTGGGCAACAATGAGGAGGCGGAGGCTGAGGAGAAGGTGCAGGAGCTGGTTGCTAGCGCAACAGAGGCTAGTACTCACACAAGCTTCGTCCATTCTCTCCTACGTGGATGGCATGAGGAGGGGAATGAGGAGGAAGAGAGGGAAGAGGAAGAGAGGGAGCAGGAAGAGAGGGAGGGTCGTCATCATGGTGGAGACAGGGAAGTGTTGGCTGTTGGGAGATTGGCACATATGGCCTACTTTATGTACCGCTGCCTTTCCCGTGACCTCGCATTGTATTCAAGTTTCCTCGGCCAACCAAGGTGGAGAAGTGAGGGAGACACACACCAGGTACAGCAGAGGCATGGATACACTGTCAAAGGCCTGGGCCAATTACATGACACCCTCACAGCATCTAGGCCCTGATGGCTGGGTATTTTTGACATGGAGGGAAACGTTTTCAAAGATGGTCAAGCAATATCTGGCCGACAAAACCAGCGTACTCCCTAATTCCTCTGCGACCTTTAACTATTGAGTCTCAAAGCTAAACAACTGGCATGAGCTGTCCCTCTATGCCTTGGAGGTGTTGTGCTGCCCTACTGCTAGCATCTTGTCGCCGGGTAGGTAGGTGGAGGGAGGATCATAACAGACCAGCTCACTCTGATAAAAATTAACAAAGCCTGGATTAGCCCCAACTTTTCCACACCATCAGAAAACAGCAGCACACAGTGTTTTTAATCTTCAATATTTGAATAATGCACTCCAGTTGTTGACTTGGCTTGGATGACCCTCTTATCTTTTCTGGCTTTGTGCTGTGTGCAGATCCTTTATGAGTGTAGAAGTACCAGAACTGCACTTTCCTAATATTTGGATGAGATACTACAGTTGGTCCTTTGAAGGGTTTATGGATGACCCTGCTTGTAATTTGTAGCAGACTTTGCA
>JARQOD010000002.1:534687487-534721889 GCA_033576555.1 Oophaga sylvatica | reverse complement strand
AAGCCGTGTGTGTACGAAGTGTACGGAGCGAGCCGTGTGTGTACAAGGTGTACGGAGCGAAGCAGTGTGTGTACGAGTGTACAGAGCGGAGCCGTGTGTATGAAGTGTACGGAGCGAAGCCGTGTGTGTACGAAGTGTACGGAGCGAAGCCGTGTGTGTACGAGGTGTACGGAGCGGAGCCGTGTGTACGAGGTGTTTGGAGCGGAGCCGTGTGTGTACGGAGCGAAGCCGTGTGTGTACGAAGTGTACAGAGCGGAGCCGTGTGTGTACGGAGCGAAGCCGTGTGTGTACGAAGTGTACAGAGCGGAGCCGTGTGTGTACGGAGCGAAGCCGTGTGTGTACGAAGTGTACAGAGCGGAGCCGTGTGTGTACAAGGTGTACGGAGCGAAGCCGTGTGTGTACGAGGTGTACAGAGCGGAGCCGTGTGTATGAGGTGTACGGAGCGAAGCCGTGTGTGTACGAAGTGTACAGAGCGGAGCCGTGTGTGTACAAGGTGTACGGAGCGAAGCCGTGTGTGTACGAGGTGTACAGAGCGGAGCCGTGTGTATGAGGTGTACGGAGCGAAGCCGTGTGTGTACGAAGTGTACGGAGCGGAGCCGTGTGTGTACAAGGTGTACGGAGCGAAGCAGTGTGTGTACGAGGTGTACAGAGCGGAGCCGTGTGTATGAAGTGTACGGAGCGAAGCCGTGTGTGTACGAAGTGTACGGAGCGAAGCCGTGTGTGTACGAAGTGTACGGAGCGAAGCCGTGTGTGTACGAGGTGTACGGAGCGGAGCCGTGTGTATGAGGTGTTTGGAGCGGAGCCGTGTGTGTACGCGGTGTACGGAGCGGAGCCGTGTATGTACGAGGTGTACGGAGCGAAGCCGTGTGTGTACGAAGTGTACGTAGCGGAGCTGTGTGTACAAGGTGTACGGAGCGAAGCCGTGTGTGTACGAGGTGTACAGAGCGGAGCCGTGTGTATGAGGTGTACGGAGCGAAGCCGTGTGTGTACGAAGTGTATGGAGCGGAGCCGTGTGTGTACAAGGTGTACGGAGCGAAGCAGTGTGTGTACGAGGTGTACAGAGCGGAGCCGTGTGTATGAAGTGTACGGAGCGAAGCCGTGTGTGTACGAAGTGTACGGAGCGAAGCCGTGTGTGTACGAGGTGTACGGAGCGGAGCCGTGTGTACGAGGTGTATGGAGCGAAGCTGTGTGTGCGAAGTGTATGGAGCGGAGCCGTGTGTGTACGAAGTGTACGGAGCGGAGCCGTGTGTGTACGAGGTGGATGTAGCAGTGCTGTGTGTGTTTACGGGGAGTACGAAACAGTACCCTGTGTGTACGAAGTGTACGGAGCTGAGCCGCTCAGCTCCATACACACAGGGCTCCGTGCTTGAGCCATGTGTGTACGGAGCGGAGCAGAGCCATGTGTGTACGGGGTGTTCGGAGTGGAGCTGCGTGTGTACGGAGCGGAACCACATGTGTATGGTCCAAAGCCGCATGTGTACAAGGTTTACGGAGTTGAGCCATGTGTTTACAAGGTGTACTACTTATACAGAACGTTAACAAATATAAAAATCGATGTTTCAAACATTCCTATTTAAGGGTCTGTGCACACGTTGCGGAATTGTCGTGGAAATTTCCGCAGCAATTCCGCACCTCCCTGCCGCGGGAAATATGCATATTATAGGTATGCGTATTCCTGCCAGAAACTAGCGTTTTGCAAGCGTAATTAGCTTGCAGAATGCTAGCGTTTTCCAGGCAATCTGTAGCATCGCTTGGAAAACTGATTGACAGGTTGCTCACACGAGTCACACATAGTGTTTGACAAGTGTGAGCAACTTTTTACTATTGATGCTGCCTATGCCGCATCAATAGCAAAAAGATCTAATGTTAAAAATAATAAAAAAATAATAAATCGTGCTATTCTCACCTTCCAGCGGCCCCGCAGCCTTCCTGCCTCACAGCGACGCTCCCGGCCAATCCCGTTCCCAGGCGTCCTTTGCGACAATGACCCCAGATGACGGAAGGTGAGAATATCATTATTTTTTATTTTAATTATTATTTTAACAAGGATATGGTACCCAGGGCCTGGATGAGAGTCTCCTTTCCTCCAGAATCTGGGTACCATCCGCACATGAACCGCTTACTTTGCACATGGTGGGCATAGCCACATGCGGAAAATAAGCGGTTCAATGCATTCCTATGGCGGCGGAATCGCCGCGATTCCGCAAAAAAGAAAGCATGCTGCGGATTCTTCCGCGATGCGATTCCGCTGTGGAAAAACACGCAGCATGTGCACAGCATTGCGGAATCCCATAGGCTATAATGAGTTGTGTTGTATAAGCGTTTCCGCCATGAAAAAAACGCGGCAAAAACGCTTAGAATCCACAACGTGTGCACAGGCCCTAAGGGTTTTTGCACACGTTGCGGAATCTGCTGCGGATCCGCAGCGGATTTGCCGCTGCAGATCCACAGCAGAACTGCAAGTGATGTACAGTACCATTATATTCAATGGAAATAAAAAAACGCAATGCACATGCTGTGGATTTTTCCACGCGGATTTGGTGCGGATTTAAATCCGCAGAAAGTCACTTCTTTTGTGCAGTTCCGCAGCATTTTGAGACCTGCTCTAAATAGGAATCCGCAGGTCTCAAAACGCAGGGGAAATCCGCACAAAAACCACGGCAAATCCGCAGGTAAAACGCAGGTCATTTTACCTGTGGATTTAGCAAAATCTGCGTGGAAAATTCCACAGCAGATTCTGCAACGTCTGCACATACCCTAAAAGTGTATGTATTTCACATGTGCGTCACGTTAGGCTAGTAAGAGTAAACCAGATTTATTTGTACTGATTTTACAATGGGGGGGCGTCGTTTTGCAGTTCGCCTCAGGCAGCAGAGAGGCTAGGTTCACCCTGCCTGGCTGTTTAACCCCCTAAATGCTGCGATCGAGAGTGATTGCAACATTTAGTGCCTCTGCATTTTGATCAGCATGCCGCGTGATCGTTACTATTGACAACCCCCGAGTCACCAAACTACAGAACGCTTCTTAGACCATGCTCAGAGCTTCAGCATGGGTATAATGCATTGCAATGCTGGTGCATTGCAATGCATTATACCTGAGATCAAAGTGAAAGTCCCATACAGAGAAAAAGTAAAAAATGTTAAAAATATGACAACAAATCTTGGAAAAAAATATTTAAAAAAATAGCAAAATAATAATAATAAAAAAATATTACACTAATAAATACCCATTTTTTATAAAAAAAAAAGTCACATATTTGATATAACCACATCTGGATAAATCCGACATATAAAAGTGTCACACTAGTTAACCCCTTCAGTGAACGCTGCACAAAAAAAAGGTGGCAAACTATAGTTTTTCATCATGCCACTGGAAAAAAGTACAATAAAACAAGATAAAAAAGGCAAATGTAAATAAAAATGGTATAGCTGAAAATGTCATTTTGTCCTGCAAAAAGCAAGCTGCCATACAGCTCCATCAGTGGAAAAATTAAAACGTTATAGATCTCAGAATGCAGCGATGTAAAAATAATAATTTTTTGTATAAAAGTTTTTATTGTGTAAAAGCTCCAAAACATTAAAAAAGTGGTATCGCTTTAATTGTACTGACTGAAAGAATATACAGTAGCTGTCTTATTAATTTTACCACATGCGAAATGGCATAAAAAAAAACCAACAAACAATTCCTGAATTGCTGTTTTCTGTTCATTCTTCCTCCCAAAATCAGAATAGAAAGCGATTAATATTTTTTTTATGTGCCCAAAATGGTACCAATAAAAACAGCAACTTGTCGCACAAGAAACAAACTATCACATGACTCTATCATCAGAAATATGTAAAAATTATAGCTCTCAATATATGGTGATGCAAAAACTTGTTGTTGAGAAAAAAACATAATTTAGTGTGTGACAGCAGCCAAACATATAAAACTATATGTCTGGTATGGCTGTAATCGCATTGACCCAAAGAATAAAGCTGTCTAATCACTTATGCTGCACAAGGAATGGCGTAAAAAATAAATAAAACCAATTCTTCACCTTTTGTTAATTTTTTTTTCTGCCTCCTCAAGAGCAAGGCTCAGCTCACCTTTATCCTGCACTCTACGCTGAGCGATTACAGTGGGGATTCCGTGTTAATCTCTGAAATACGTGATCTAGACGGAACCCCCGGGGTAAGAATCCTATAATGAGGCAGATCGATACACTGTGAACGCCGTCTCATCTATGATACAACAGTGTCTGTCTTTTAGGCGTGTATACAAGCATGGTCTACCACAGTTTTGTGCACTCCTGAAAAGAAGGACACCACTGAACACAGACCACATTCAGTCTAGAGTAACTCTGCTGCCTCATTATAGTGAGTGGATCCCTCGGGGGTTTCATCTGAATATTGCTCAACCTAGAGTGCAGGATAAATGTGATCCCAAACGTTATTGAAAATGTTCAAAATAACATATTCAACTCAATCCACAAAAAAAGCAAATCCCTACTCAGGTCAGTCGTCTGGTATTTAAGCCCATGAGTTTACAGGAACTGGAGGCTTTTTGCCAAAAATAGTGGGCAGCTTTACCATCTGAGAAAATAAAGAACCTCATCCACAGCTACCACAAAAAACTTCAAGCTGTCATTGATGTTAGAGGGGGCAATACATGGTATTAAGAAATGAGGTATGTGAACTTTTGATCAGGGTCATTTGGCTTTCTTCTGGCTACTCGACCATGCAGCCCATTTTTCTTCAAGTGCCTCCATATTCTGCATCTTGAAACAGCCTCACCTCTAGAGAGATCAGTATTCAGAGTTCAGTATTTCAGCTGATGTTATTTGTGGGTTTTTCTTTGCATCCCGAACTATTTCCTTGGCATTCGTCACAGGTCACAGGTGAGGATGTTACCTTTAGTAGCCAGTAAAACCCATTTGTGTCAACTTCTGTGCATGTTATCAGGCCAAAATCACCAGGGTGTGTGAACTTTTGATCAGGGTCATTTAGATGTTTTGGCTTGTCATTATGATTTAAAAGAAAAAACACAGTAGTTTGACAATAAATGGCTTCACCCAACCACTAACCATGAGTGGAGAAAAAGTTTTGGTGTTATCATTCATATTCTCTGAAAAAAGGCCAAGAAAGCCAAATTCTGCCAGGGTATGTAGAGTTTTGAGCACAACTGTAACTCTCTGGTTTAAGTGCATACGAATTAAAAGTTAAAAAATTGTGATTTTTTCAAAATTATCTCCAATTTTCCTATATTTTTGCAAATAAACACAAATCATATTGAACCAATTTTACCACTATCATGAAGTAAATATGTCTCGAAAAAATAATCTCAGAATCACTGGGATGTATTGAAGCGTTCCAGAGTTATTTCCCCATAAAGTGACACTGGTCAGATTTAAAATATAAGACTTGTCATTAACCTACAAAATGGCTTGGTCCTTAAGGGGTTAAAAAAAGCAAATGTTTATTTTCAAAAATAAAAAAATCTGACGGCATCGGCCTCTAATAGACAATCATGGCAATGTCTTTATTTCTTTATTGTTTGTACAAGTACCCTCTAAAGTAAAGTGCTGCGGAACATGTTGGCGCTATAGAAATAAAAATGATTAATATTATTATTATAGTAATATAATTATAGCGTACAAACAGAAGACTGAAAAATTTCACATGCACTTTTCACCAATGAACTGCCTGTGCCAGGTATTCAGCAAGGCAGAAATCAAAGTTCCCCACCCAATATAATGAAATTAACACAAGAAGTATGGATGTGTTTGAGTAAATTAGATATTGACAAAGCACCCAGACCAGACAGTATTCATCAACATACAGTATATTGAGGCAATTGAGTAACTAACAGACTGTTGTATCACATCTTCACATCAGTCGCTCCATCTGAGGTTTATTTCTGAAGCCCTGGAAAGCAAAATTCAGGCGCATTTGTTGACGAGGCCATCGACTATAATGATGCAGAAGTGGTCACGTGTGCGATGTTGGACATAATTTTTGGCTCCAATGCTTAGTTGACTACGTCTTGGAGCCTGCTTCAAATAGATGAATACGTACAAAAATAATGTCTGACAGAACTTGCAATGACTTTGTCCCATCATTACAGTCAGTGACCCCATCAGAGCATACAATCCCGTTTTCCAGGGCTTCACATGTAAGCCCAAACAGAGCCATTGATGTGAGGGTAAAACAAAATCTGAATATAGTCTTAGACTTTCTTGTAACAGGGTGGGTACCACTACATGTCCGACGTGGTACCAATATTTAACACAGTTAAGAAGGTGGATGCAGGTTACTACTATCCGCTAAATTTGACATTAGACCAATGTGATGAGTTTCTACAAGGAAGTAAGTCCAAATTTGGACGTTGGTCATGTGGCTGATGCTATATATCTGGATTTTGCAAAGATATTTAATACTATTGTAAGCAGGTACGAGGATGCAGAGAAACAGGGAATGCAGAACAATGCTTAACAACAATGCAGTTGAATTTATAACAAAGATAGTGAATTGATCTCCTCGTAGGGAGGTAATGGACAATAACGGTAAAACTTATAGTGCAACACAACAGTCTGATTAATAAACTTTCCTTATCGTAACTTCTCTGTTCCTGATCCGCATGAAGTCTGATGAGAGTTGGAATAACGTCAACGGCCGACACGGCATCTTCAGACGTAACCCACTGAATCAACGGTCCAGCCTCGGGTGGCAACGGGTGGTCACCAGTTCTGCCCATTGAGCCCCTAGTCCATTAATCTGTACAGCAAAAGTGGGAAGTGCTGCAGACGTCTCTGTCCAAAGCGTGCTCTGCTGCACGCCTGTCAAAGATGGGGAATACACCTTGCGATCCTGCACCCGGCGCCCGCTTCCCAACGTGAGCATCGCACACTGCTTGGCAATGCGCAGGTGTCGGGAAAGGTCAAAGAGCCCCGGCACCGACATACTTCAGTACTTTGTTCTGCCTCAACAGGGCAGAGAAGTACCCCTGCGCAAGAGCGCGATGCCGGGGAGCCTGTGTGGATGATGCAGGGTTGCGTCATCCACAAGAAGCAAGCAGGAGGGCGGCGATCATTAGAAGATGGGAGATGCCAGACCAAGACCAGCGACACCCATCGGAACGGACCGCCCCGCAGGTGAGTATAATAAAACTTATTTTTCAGTTCTTCCAGGTCGGGTTTAGGGCTTACAGTTAGGTCCATAAATATTTGGACAGAGACAACATTTATCTAATTTTGGTTCTAGACATTACCACAATGAATTTGAAACAAAACAAATCAGATGCAGTTGAAGTTCAGACTTTCAGCTTTCTTTTGAGGGTATCCACATTAAAATTGGATGAAGGGTTTAGGAGTTTCAGCTCCTTAACATGTGCCACCCTGTTTTTAAAGGACCAAAAGTAATTGGACAAATGACTCCAAGGCTATTTCATGGACAGGTGTGGGCAATCCCTTTGTTATGTCATTCTCAATTAAGCAGATGAAAGGGCCGGAGTTGATTTGAGGTGTGGTGTTTGCATTTGGAAGGTTTTGCTGTGAAGGAAACATGTGGTCACAGGAGCTCTCCATGCAGGTGAAACAAGCCATCCTTAAGCTGCAAGAACAGAAAAAAACCCATCCAAGAAATTGCTA
Organism: Oophaga sylvatica; assembly: GCA_033576555.1. Taxonomy (NCBI): domain Eukaryota; kingdom Metazoa; phylum Chordata; class Amphibia; order Anura; family Dendrobatidae; genus Oophaga; species Oophaga sylvatica. The sequence goes on along the minus strand of JARQOD010000002.1, from coordinate 534,714,265 downwards.
CAACATTAGAAGTGGCAAAATCTACAATTTGGTACATCCTGAGAAAGAAAGAAAGAAAGAAAGCACTGGTGAACTCATCAATCCAAAAAGACCTGGGAGCCCACGGAAGACAACAGTGGTGGATGATCGCCGCATACTTTCTTTGGTGAAGAAGAACCCGTTCACAACATCAACTGAAGTCCAGAACACTCTCAGTGAAGTAGGTGTATCTGTCTCTAAGTCAACAGTAAAGAGAAGACTCCATGAAAGTAAATACAAAGGGTTCACATCTAGATGCAAACCATTCATCAATTCCAAAAATAGACTGGCCAGAGTTAAATTTGCTGAAAAACACCTCCAGAAGCCAGCTCAGTTCTGGAAAAGTATTCTATGGACAGATGAGACAAAGATCAACCTGTACCAGAATGATGGGAAGCCAAAAGTTTGGAGAAGAAAGGGAACGGCACATGATCCAAGGCACACCACATCCTCTGTAAAACATGGTGGAGGCAACGTGATGGCATGGCCATGCATGGCTTTCAATGGCACTGGGTCACTTGTGTTTATTGATGACATAACAGCAGACAAGAGTAGCCGGATGAATTCTGAAGTGTACCGGGATATACTTTCAGCCCAGATTCAGCCAAATGCTGCAAACTTGATTGGACGGCGCTTCATAGTACAGATGGATAATGACCCCAAGCATACAGCCAAAGCTACACAGGAGTTCATGAGTGCAAAAAAGTGGAACATTCTTCAATGGCCAAGTCAATCACCAGATCTTAACCCAATTGAGCATGCATTTCACTTGCTCAAATCCAGACTTAAGAGGGAAAGACCCACAAACAAGCAAGACCTGAAGGCTGCGGCTGTAAAGGCCTGGCAAAGCATTAAGAAGGAGGAAACCCAGCGTTTGGTGATGTCCATGGGTTCCAGACTTAAGGCAGTGATTGCCTCCAAAGGATTCGCCACAAAATTTTGAAAATAAAAATATTTTGTTTGGGTTATGTTTATTTGTCCAATTACTTTTGACCTCCTAAAATGTGGAGTGTTTGTAAAGAAATGTGTACAATTCCTACATTTTCTAACACATATTTTTGTTCAACCCTTCAAATTAAACGTTACAATCTGCACTTGAATTCTGTTGTAGAGGTTTCATTTCAAATCCAATGTGGTGGCATGCAGAGCCCAACTCGCGAAAATTGTGTCACTGTCCAAATATTTCTGGCCCTGACTGTATATACAGCATTGTATATAAAAAACTGCTGACAGGTTTGTTTTAAGGGCCAGCTTGTAAATGGTATATTCTTTACATGGGCTGAAGTCATCAGACAATGATCTGTATTAGTCCCAATTCTTTTTATTGTATTTATTAACGACCTTGTGATTGAGAGTAAAGTGTCAGTCTTTGCTGATGACACAAAACTATGTAGAGTAATAAAAACTGAGTTACACTGTTTAATACAGAATGATCTTGATAAGATGTCTGCATGGGCAAACACATGGAAGATGACATTTCATGTTCATAAATGAAGAGTAATGCACTTAGGACTAGAGTTGAGCGATACTTTCCGATATCCAAAAGTATCGGAGATACCCGATACCGGAAATCCAATGTAAGTCTATGGGAACAAAATATCGGAATTAAAAAAAACCCATTCTTGCCTTGTTGGTTAATTGTACATGAAGGAAAACAACAAAGAGTAATGTAGAATGTATTGGGGAAGGCTGAGGAGACATTAAAGGCATAGATGTTTAACCCAATCAAATGGAATAGCATAAATATTTTTTTTTTTAAAGATGTTCGGATTGACGAAGAAATTGACAATGTTGTTAACGTTTTTTCTATTTTGGCAAATATGTATATTTCAGCTGCAGATGGAAGGGAGGGAGACACAGTAATTCATTACTGATGGGTAGGCGGAGCCCAGATCAGGATGACACCTCAGATTAAAAGCGTGTTGACTGGCTGGCTCCTCCAGCTCGGGCTCCTCCTACTCAGCTCCTTCAGTCTAAAATTTGAGGTCTCAGAGGATGGTCGCTGCTGAACGCAGCTCCTCAGAAGATTTTATTATTTTTAATCGGACAAGAGACTTGGATCACCAGAAGTGGTCTAGAGGTCTCAGGGGTCTCAGCGCTGCTAGACCCCAACCTCTCCCTTGGCGATCTGTATACCCTGTATGGTGGTCCCTTCAGAATTCTGCCGGCTCTGGGGGATGAGGATGGCTTCCCTGGCAGGGACGCAAACCACGCACAGGGGTCACTGCGTTTCCCTGCCCTTTGGGGAAGCATGGGCATAGCGCCAGAAACCCCTGGGGGTCCCTGTGGCGCTCGGCTGGTGAGTACTCCACATTTTTATTAAAGATGTGTGTGAGTGATTTAACGGCTGCTGCGGCAGCCGCTGTACATTTTACATGCCGGTGACTCTGAGGAGAAGGGAGAGAGAAGTGCGCACTTTTTATTTTTGAATTTCCCGCCGCTGAGCGCGCGCTTCATGGCAGTCTCCTTCTCTGGCTCCTGTACATGGAGTACATCGGAGACAGAGTGCGGCGGCCATTGCTGACAGGAATTCGGCGGCCATTGCTGACAGGAATTCTGACAGGAATTCTGACTGGAAACTCTCCGGACATCGCTCCCCTCCCCTCCCGGCAAGAACCGTTACCAGCTGGGTGAGTCGCTTCTAGCCCGCGGGCAGAAGCTTAACCCCTTCACCCCCACAGCGCGGACGCCGTCTGGGGCACTAATGAGTGGCAGATAGCGCGGTCCTGCGGCTGTTATCGCATATGGGGCTCACACACTCTTTTCAATATTAATAAAGAGGTTGTGTGGAGCCTGCGATATTAATATTAATATTATTATTAATATTATTATTATTGCCACTATACGTTTCCGCTAACGATCCTGATAACGACGCATACTAATGCGATCGTTTGTGTGATCTTTTTTAATGTCGCTAGTAGCTGCCAATCTGAGCGATCTCATTAACATCGCATAAGCGGTTAGCGATCATGACTTTGGCGGTCATTGCGTTATACAAAACAGCGCAATTTTTTTGCGATCTTTTGGAACGTTTTTCTGTATAGTGTGGCATAGCTGTCCTGCAGCTGCGGCCTTATAAGAGGCGCTTGGGACTCTCACACCCTTTTCATTATCAAGGTTGTGGGGAGTCTGCTACTTTAACCCCTTCTTAGTCGGTTAATTTTTAATGGGGGACTGCTGGGGTAGCTCTCTCTTTAGGAGCTTTAACCCTTTAGCTTTTGTTTTCTTCTTTAAGAAACACACTGTTCTAGTTACTGACAGGTTTAACCTGCCGTATACTGTGCAGCAGTCCATCTCCCAGACCCGCTACAGGATCAGTCTCGCACACGCAGACCTCGATTCATGCGCAGCGGTTGGAGGTTCCACAAAATGGAGGTCCTCACTAGTTTCTATTGATGGCCTGTCTGACCTTCTAGGTTATTGGGTGTCAGCTAGATCCTCTCAAGGAAGCGACACAAATCGGTGCCTTCCTTCTCGTATAGCGAAGATGTCCAATTCGGACAAGGAGGATCGGCAGGGACACTCTGCCTCTCTCATGGGCCGTACTAATGGAGCCATGAGGGCGTTACAGTTACCAGAGGAGGTAACTAGACGTCCTGGTAAGTCGGCCCGGATGTTTCATAGGTCGCGTCGGCTTTACAAACTGTATCCGTTTCTACGGAGTTGTTTGTTAATTGGACCCCTTCTACTGAACTGAATGTTCCTTTATCCCAGCTTAGCAAATCTTCCTGGTAAAGGGAAGGCGAGTCTGCAGGAACCGCTGGACAGAAAAGCGGAGATGGCAACAATATCCATCTGCGAAGCCGCGGGTTATGGATTCAGTATTAAGGATCTATGTGTATTTGTAAAGTTTCCCTGTGCCGGTTGGACCGTCTAAGGACGGCGTGGCAAGATGGATCCCCTCTATCGAGGTAGATGGGCTTTTCAAGTTGAAGGATAATGCGTCACTGCTACCCAGGGCGCAATCCTCGGCAGTCACAGTCAGAAGAGCACTGTGGCTTGGACAGTGGAACGCGGTTTTCCAAGCAAGGTTTGCTATCTTTAGCTTACAAAGTGGTCAGCTATTTGAATCTGACCTCACGGAGCTGATTGCCAAGGCATAGGCAAAGAAACAGCTTTACCGCAGCGCAGAGCTGTGACTTCTGCGTCTGGCAGGACTAGTGCCGACAGTTGTCGGCGGTCCTTTCGGTTCAAGGGATGATCCGACCAACCCTCTGGGGGTTTGGGTCGTCTCTCTCTTTTTAAAAAAAAAAAAAAAAAAAAAGGGGGAATTCTCAGAAATTCCGCATACCCTGGAAACAGAACTTCTGTTAAGACAGAAGCTGGCAAAAAATCCGCTAAGGCGGATTGACATCTGAATCTCACTTGAGTGGGGGGTCGTTTACTCCAATTCAAACCGACTTGGGTTTCCCGTGTGTCGGACGCCTGGGTGACACAGGTTGTGTTGGCAGGCTACTTCATAGAGTTTCTTTCTCGACCCCCGGACAGTTTTTGCCAATCTCGCATTCCGTCAGAGCTGAACTTTTTTGCCACTCTACTGCGAGAGGTCGATTCCCTTCTGCAGAAGGGTGTGATGTTACCGGTTCCGCAAAGGACCGGGGAAGAGGATGTTTATTCCAACCTCTTTGTGGTCCCCACAAAAGGAGGACAAATTTCGCACTATTCTGGAAGTTTGAATCGGCTTGTCCACACCCGAACTTTCCGCATGGAGTCGCTTCGCTCCATTATGGCAGCCCTGTCGCAGAATGTCTTTTTGGTCAATCGACATTCGCGATGCTTATTTACATGTTCCCGTCGGAAGGGCTCACCAGCGCTTCCTTCGTTTTGCCATAGGTCGGGACCATCACCAGTTTGTGGCTCGGCCATTCGGCTTGGCCTTAATGCCCAGAGTTTTTACAACGATTCTGGCGCTTCTCACGATTGTGGCGTCCTCAAAGGAGGAGGCAGTGATGGCTCGCAATCTATTCCTTCAGTTCCTGGAGGACTTTGGGTGACTGGTCAATTGGGAGAAGTCGTCTCTGGAACCGTCGCAGTCTATCCTATTTTTAGGCATGCATTTCGACACGGTACGGGCAGTGGTCTCCCTGCCTTCAGACAAACAGTCATGTCTTCTTCGACATGTACGGATCATGAAGTCTTCGACAACAATGTCCCTTCGGAAGTGTATGCGTCTTCTGGGATTAATGGCGTCCATGGAGGCGATTCCGTTTGCCCAGTTTCATTCCAGAGCTCTCCAAAGGTTCATCCTGAGTCATTGGAATCGATCGCAATCGCTGGATTGCAGTGTCACCATCTCTCGCAGGGTGGAGAGAGTCTCTGGGATGGTGGTTACGTCCAGGAGCATTATCCCTGGGGAAATCCTTTCCTCCCTCCGAAATGGTCGGTCATAACCACGATGCCAGCCTGACGGGCTGGGGGGGGTGTTTGGAACGATTCCTGGATTCAGGGAGTATGGTCATCGGAAGAGACTGTTCTACCGATCAACATCCTGGAATTGAGGGTGATTTTCCTTTGCCTCCAACATTGGACGGTCCCTTTGAGCGGTCTGCCAGTCCGAGTGCAGACAGACAACGCGACAGCGGTTGCGTATATCAATCACCAAGGTGGGACAAGGAGTCCCAGGCTCATGGTGGAGGTGTCTCGGATTCTGATTTGGGCCGAGACCAGGGTACCAGCCATTTCTGCAATCCACATTCCAGGGGTTCAGAATGTTACGGCGGACTTTCTCAGTCGCGAGAAGATGGATCCCGGAGAATGGAGTCTTCATCCGGAGATTTTTGCACTGTTGTGCTCCCGTTGGGGAAACTCCCCAAGTGGATTTGATGGCATCCAGGTTCAATGCCAAACTTCCGATGTTCATGTCCAGGTACAAGGACCCGAAGGCTGTGGCGGTGGATGCTCTGGTGGCTCCGTGGGACCAATTCGAGCTGATTTATGTGTTTCCACCGATATCTTTGCTTCCTCTGGTACTGCTTCGGATCAGGCCAAGGAGGACGTGGTTTTCAACACTAATGTCGCTGTTGGCGGCACCTCCATTTCCACTTCCTCTTCGACCGACCTGTTATCTCAGGGGCCCGTTTGTCATCCGGATTTGAAGTCTCTGCGTTTGATGGCGTGGCTCTTGAGACCGAAATATTGACCCGTAGAGGTTTTTCATCCGAGGTCATTGCTACTTCGAGCTGCCAGAAGTCCGGCTACTACTAGGATTTACCACAAAACTTGGGAACCTTCTTTTCGTGGTGTTCGGGGTCTTCACGGAACCCGAGAAAATTTTCCATTCCCAATTTGCTGGCTTTTCTGCAGCATGGGTTAGACAAGGGTTTGGCAGTTAGCACTCTGAAGGGTCAGGTTTCTGTCCTTACTATTCCGGAGAGCTATTGCCTCGCGTAGGGACGTGCGTTCCTTTTTTCCACGGTATAGCCCGTAAGTTTCCGCCGCGGAAGGCACCTGTGTCTTGTTTTGGAGGCTTTTCAGCATTAAACCTTTTGAGCCTATGGACTCTACTAGCCTTTCTTTACTTTCTTGGAAGGTGGCCTTCCTAGTAGCGCTCACCTCTTTGAGAAGAGTTTCTGAGTAGCAGCTCTTTCTTGCTCGCCTCCTTTCCTGGAGTTTTTCCGGATAGTGTAGTGCTTCGCACACGGGGTGATTTTCTACCTAAGGTAGTGTCACAATTTCATGTTAACCAGGATATTGTGTTGCCTTCACTCTGTCGGATCCGAAGGATGCGAAAGAGCGAGTTCTGCACACATTGGATTTAGTGCGGGCCTTGAAGTTTTATTTATCCATTACTCAAGGTTTTCGTAAGTCGGACTCCCTGTTTGTGGTTCCAGCAGGTCGTCAGCGTGGTCAACGAGCTCCCAAGGACTCTATAGCTCGTTGGATCCGGTCAGCTATCTTGGGAAACTTACCGTCTTAGGGGTGAAATCTGGCCGGTTAAGATTCGAGCCCATTCCACGAGAGCTGTGGCTTCATCGTGGGCTTTTCATTAAGGGGCCGCGGCAGCTCAGCTCTGCCGGGTGGCGACTTGGCGCTTGTCCACACGTTTACAAAGTTTTATAAAGTGGACATCAGTGCTTCTGCTGATGCAGCCCTCTGACGTAGAGTTCTGCAGGCAGCTGTAGTTTAAAGTTCTAGATGAACTTGTGTTTAGCGCTTGTTGCGCTTTTATTAAGGTTGTTGGGTTTCTGCCTTTTGTTGTTTTTTTTTTTCCCACCCTTAAATTTGAACTGCTTTGGGACGTCCCATCAGTATGAATTACTGTGTCTCCCTCCTTCCATCTGCAGCTGAAAGACGGATTTTGGTAAGAACTTCCTGTAAAATCCTTTTCAGCGAAGGAAGGGAGGGAGACACAGATCCCTCCCCTGGTAAGTGTGTTGATGTTTTCAGATGCAGCGCGACCCTTATCTGATAGCGATTATCTGGGTGAGGTCAGCGCGCTAAGGCTCTGTTCCAGCATCGCCAGCTCATCGCAGCAGTCAGGTTCAGTGAGTAGTACCTGGAACTCTGTGGTTTGCTTCATATTGCATACATAACCTGTATTCTTGTGTTTTTCTCTGAAGTTCCTTCAGAAGGGGTTATGTTACTCCGTGGTGATCTTGGTTCTTCCCTAAAGCTTTTTGGTAGGGCTGAAGGAGTGAGTAGGAGGAGCCCGAGCTGGAGGAGCCAGCCAGTCAACACGCTTTTAATCTGAGGTGTCATCCTGATCTGGGCTCCGCCCACCCATCAGTAATGAATTACTGTGTCTCCCTCCCTTCCTTCGCTGAAAAGGATTTTACAGGTAAGTTCTTACCAAAATCCGTCTTTCACAACTTCCATGCTCTCACTTTTTAACTTTTGACACACTTTCTCCTTCATAATCTTCGCACATATCTTTTTCCCATCAAATTTTCTTCTCTTCACCCCCTTTATTTTCTTCTTAAAACTTCTTGCTATTCATCTTTTGTTAACATACTCATATTCTTGTTATTAAACTATTATTCTTATTCAATTGTACTTCATCTTTTATCATTTCTTATTTGTGACAGAGAATCCGTACTTGTAATCTGTCAATATGAATTTTTCATCCTTCGTTCTTCTGTCACAAAGATTTAAATTACAAAAATATTTGCCCCGTGTTCATTTAGCCTGCAGCCAGGCTTTTTCCCCGGGACCACGAGGAGGAAGACTCACCCCCATACACTGTTTCCCTTCTTTGCTTTAAATTTAGAGATTATTTTGCTCTTCTTTGGTCTTATACTTCATGTTTTCTGCTTTTTGATCTTCTGCTTACGTTCTTAAAGTCTCTTGTTCTGTATCTTGTATTTGTTTAACCTTCTTAGTCCTGTTTGGAAAATCTTTTATTTCTTCTTTGTGAGTGTTTAGGCTGGTTGGCTGATGCCGTCGTCCTTTGGTCGTCATTTCTTCGGGGGTGGTCTCAGGGTCTCGTCTTAATTGTTGGAGATCCAGAGTGATACCCAAAAAAGATTGAAAAAATCTTCAATTTGAAAATGTAGCAGAAAGTCAAGAGTCAATGCAAAAACGAGGACCAGCGGGCGTGCGGGAAAACCCGGAGGGGGCAGAAGGAAAAGAGAAGGCACAACGAGGCCAGCTGACTTATTTGGGACACGGTTATAAGAGGAGGTACCTGTGCTCCAAAGCCCTACCAAGGACCAGCAGACTTTGGGCTGGAACTCGGATACCGAGATGGGGGCCCACCTAGGCCAAAGGCACTGCGGAAAAAACCAGCTGACGGTACTGGAACCCGGAGGGTAGCAAAGTACAAGACCCAAATTTCAAGTAAGAGGACCACGAACTGTGCTGGAACCCGGAGGGGCAGCAGAAGGAAAAAGAGCCATGGCAAACCGAGGACCAGTGACTTACTGGGCACGGTTAAAAGCAGAGGTACCTGTGCTCCAAAGCACTACCAAGGGACCAGCAGACGTTGCTGGAACTCGGATACCGGGGATGGAGGGCACCTAGCCCAAAGGCAGCGGAGAACCAGTGACGGTACTTGGAACCCGACGGGAGCGAAGGTAAAAAGAGCCAATGCAAGAACGAGGACCAGTTTACTGTGCTGGAACCCGGGGGGCAGCAAAGGAAAAGAGCCATGGCAAACCGAGGACCAGCTGAGGTTATTGGGAAACGGTTACTAAGCAGGAGGTACCTTTTCTCCAAAGCACTCCCCAAGGCCCAAACAGACGGTTGCTGAATCGGATACCAGATGGAGGCACCTAGGCCAAAGGCACTGCGGAGAAACCGCGACGGTACGGAACCCGGCGGGTAGCAGAAGTACAAGACCAATGCAAGAAAACGAGGACCAGTTTGACTGTGCGGAACCCGGAGGGGGCGCAGAAGGAAAAAAAACCAAGGACAACCGAGGCCGGACGTTACTGGGGACACGGTTACTAAGCAGGAGGTACCTGTGCTCCAAAGCACTACCAAGGACCAGCAGACGTGGAACTCGGATACCGGATGGAGGCACCTGGGCCAAAGGCATTCGGAGAACCAGCTGAGGGTTTACTGGAACCGGGACAGGTAGCGAAGGTACCCAGGAAATTTAAAAGTTGACGGGCCCCGCGAGCCGCCGCAGTTACTAATCCCAAAAGTACTACAGTGGGTGATTGTCCTATTGTCCAACGGAAAACCAGCCTTTATTTGCATTTTCCCGCAGCACACTTGGAAAACAATAAATCCAAAGCACCTAGAGTCGGCTAACCCCAGCAACACACAGGACAACTTATTGGGGGGGCTAAGTAAAGTTTAAAACTTTGGGACAGAAACAGATGGGGGCTGTAACATTGGGCGGAGTGAGTACCCTTGCCAATGACACTTCCGAGCAACAACTGGCGGTTTTTGAAGCCCAGGGATGAGAAACAACAGGGGGGGCAGCGGGCTTTTTCCGTTCACCAGCAGGGGAACAGCTGACATTACTGAACCCCAGAACCAGGGGGCAAGTTTACTGTGGGAAACACACTTCGGCAACAACGGCGGTTTTTTGTACCGGGATGAGAAGAGAACATGGTGGAGGCAAACAGGACTTTGGCCTTCACACAGCAGGGGAACAGCTGACATTACTGAACCCGCGTACACAGGAGCAAGTGAACTGTGCTAACAGCACTTCGAGCAACAATGGCGGTTTGAGCCCAGGAATGAGAAGAGAACATGGTGGAGCACAGGACTTTTTGCGTTCAACACGCGGGGAAAGCTGACATTTCTGAACCCCAGTAACACAGGAGCAAGTGTTGACGTGCTAACAGACTTCCGAGCAACAACTGGCGGTGTTGTAGCCAGGATGAAAAGAACTGGTGGAGGCAGCAGGACTTTTTGCGTTCACACAGCAGGGGAACAGCTGACATTACTGAACCAGTAACACAGGAGCAAGTGTTACTGTCAACAGCACTTCCGAGCAACAACTGGCGGGTTGTAGCCCAGGGATGAGAAGAGAACATGGTGGAGCAGCAGGACTTTTTGCGTTCACACAGCAGGGGAACAGCTGACATTACTGAACCCAGTAACACAGGAGCAAGTGTTGACTGTGCTAACAGCACTTCCGAGCAACAATGGCGGTGTTGAGCCCAGGATGAGAAGAGAACATGGTGGAGGCAGCAGGACTTTGCGTTCACACAGCAGGGAACGCTGACATTACTGAACCCAGTAACACAGGAGCAAGTGTTGACTGTGCTAACAGCACTTCGAGCACAATGGCGTGTTGTAGCCCAGGATGAGAAGAGAACATGTGGAGCAGCAGGACTTTTGCGTTCACACGCAGGGGAACAGCGACATTATGAACCCAGTACACAGGCAAGTGTACGCACAGCTCGAAAGCGGTTACAGGGAGAACATAGCAGTTTCTTACGCAGAATGTTACCAAAGAGAAATACTCGACAGGGTTACAAAAAAATAATTTTACCAAAGCATATACATGTTAACTTCGAGCAACAACTGGCGGTGTTGTAGCCAGGGATGAGAAGAGAACATGGTGGAGGCAGCAGGACTTTTGTGCTGTTCACACAGCAGGGGAACAGCTGACATTACTGAACCCCAGTAACACAGGAGCAAGTGTTGACTGTGCTAACAGCACTTCCGAGCAACACTGGCGGTGTTGTAGCCCAGGATGAGAAGAGAACATGTGGAGGCAGCAGGACTTTTTGCGTTCACACAGCAGGGGAACAGCTGACATTACTGAACCCCAGTAACACAGGAGCAAGTGTTACTGTGCTAACAGCACTTCCGAGCAACAACTGGCGGTGTTGTAGCCCAGGGATGAGAAGAGAACATGGTGGAGGCAGCAGGACTTTTTGCTGTTCACACAGCAGGGGAACAGCTGACATTACTGAACCCCAGTAACACAGGAGCAAGTGTTGACTGTGCTAACAGCACTTCCGAGCAACAACTGGCGGTGTTGTAGCCCAGGAATGAGAAGAGAACATGGTGGAGGCAGCAGGACTTTTTGCCGTTCACACAGAGGGAACAGCTGACATTACTGAACCCAGTAACACAGGAGCAAGTGTTCACTGGCTAACAGCACTTCCGAGCAACAACTGGCGGTGTTGAGCCAGGATGAGAATGAAACATGGTGGAGTCAGCAGGACTTTTTGCTGTTCACAGCAGGGGAACAGCTGACATTACTGAACCCCAGTAACACAGGAGCAAGTGTTGACTGTGCTAACAGCACTTCGAGCAAACAACTGGCGGTGTTGTAAGCCCAGGAGATAGATAAGAACATGGTGGAGGCAGCAGGACTTTTTGCCGTTCACACAGCAGGGGAACAGCTGACATTACTGAACCCCAGTAACACAGGAGCAAGTGTATACTGTGCTAACAGCACTTCCGAGCAACAATGGCGGTGTTGTAGCCCAGGGATGAGAAGAGAACATGGTGGAGGCAGCAGACTTTTTGCTGTTCACACAGCAGGGGAACAGTGACATTACTGAACCCAGTAACACAGGAGCAAGTGTTGACTGTGCTAACACGCACTTCCGAGCAACAACTGGCGTGTTGTAGCCCAGGAATGAGAAGAGAACATGGTGGAGGCAGCAGGACTTTTTGCCTGTTCACACAGCAGGGAACAGCTGACATTACTGAACACCCAGTAACCCCAGGAGCAATGTGTTACTGTGCTAACAGCACTTCCGAGCAACAACTGGCGGTGTTGTAGCCAGGATGAGAAGAGAACATGGTGGAGGCAGCAGGACTTTTTGCTGTTCACACAGCAGGGGAACAGCTGACATTACTGAACCCAGTAACACAGGAGCAAGTGTTGACTGTGCTAACAGCACTTCCGAGCAACAACTGGCGGTGTTGTAGCCCAGGAATGAGAAGAGAACATGGTGGAGGCAGCAGGACTTTTTGCTGTTCACACAGCAGGGGAACAGCTGACATTACTGAACCCCAGTAACACAGGAGCAAGTGTTCACTGCGCTAACAGCACTTCCGAGCAACAACTGGCGGTGTTGGAGCCCAGGGTCAAGGAGGATGTTTAAATACTATATCAAGTATTTTCCTTGTTACGTGTCAATTAAAAATGTCTATACTCCAAACAAGAGAAATATAACCTTTAGTACCATAAGATGATGATTTTACTTAAAAAAATATATGTAAATTAATAATTTACAAACATAAACGCATACATTAACATGTTGAAAAGCAATGCAAACCACAATTAAAATAGGTTAAATAATCTGCTATACGGTTTAAAATAAAAGCATACAAGTACATATCAGAATCCATTAATGATGGCTAAGTAACAGTATGTACACCATTTTTATTGTGTAGACAATGAATGGCTGACTTAAAAACATAATCAGCATTACAAGTTATCTTTGACATTCATAAAACTTTACATTTGGTGAATAATATCACTAAATTTTTTTTAAAAATATCTAAAATTTCCATCATGTAATACTGATAATATGTGCCAATCATTTATATTAACAAACAAAAAATTGAAAAAGTGCATAGTGCAGAGTGAAAACAGATATTTATGCCTGACTGTGGACTTGCAAGCATGACAACGGATAGATAAGGTATATATAGATGAGACTGCATAGCCACAGATGGTGAATGGCGATGTAATACTGTACCTCAATAAAGTGTGCGTTACTACTACATCCTTTTTTTTATATAGCTTTATAAAAGGTTACGTGCATGTATGGTTGCGCCTTTGTTTGGACGCACAGACTGGCTTCCTGCTGTGACGCGTTGGGTATTGGAGCGTCTGTACGTCTTATGACGCAGACTAACATTCACGGTGCGCATCATTCATCATCGCAAGCGTACCGACAACACAAAGGCGTTGTCATGATTGCTTTACTCAGTAAACATGCACCTATGATGAAACATACACGCATGTGCCCTATTACATAACAAGCTACAAGAAAAACGAGTGTGAGGTGTGACACAGCTGTTTTGTTAAGGTACAGTATTATATCGACATTGTACAGGTGTCGCTATTCAGTCTGATAAATAGATATCATTCACCTATTCTATCAGTTGTCGTTCTTTCAGCACCACTTACAGGTATATATTTTGCTATTGTGACTATGCACTATTGACTTTACTAAGGTAATGCATGATTTTTGTTAGCGATTATCATGTTTACATGAAGGACCTTTATGATATGGGCTGTTAACTTTCTAATTAAATATGTATTTTTTAAAATGACACAAATATAAGTAATGTTGAAGAGGACTATTCCTACATGCATTGTTTGCACAATATTACAGGTGTACATCACGTCCCTTAACCCCTTAACGACCGCCGATACGCCTTTTAACGGCGGTCATTAAGGGTACTTAAACCACAGCGCCGTTAATTAACGGCGCTGTGGAAAAAGTGAATAGCGCCCCCCAGAGGCGCATTTTCTCCGGGGTCTCGGCTACCGGGGTAGCCAAGACCCCAGAGAACATGAATCGGTCGGTTTTTACCGACACCGATGTTGCGATCGCCGTTATTAACCCTATAACGGTGACCGCAACAAAAAAAAAAAAAAAAAGTTGTGTCATTTAATTTCTTTGTCCCCTGATGTCATCGGACATCAGAGGACAGAGAAAAAGGGTCCCCGGGACCCCCATGTGGCCCCCGATGTCCTGTATGTGGCCCCAGGGCCCTCCGGTGTCCCCCGGGGCCGGCGCGATGAAGAAAATGGCGGGCGCATGCTCAGTGCGCCCGCCGCTATGTGCCGCTGTGTCCTGGGGGGGATGGGCAAATATTCTCTGGGGTCTCGGCTACCAGGGGTAGCCGAGACCCCAGAGAACATGATCCGGGTCGGTATTCACCGATCCCGGTGTTGCGATCGCATCTATGCAAGCATAGATGCGATCGCAAAAAAAAAAAAAAAAAAAAAATGATTTCTCTCCCCTCTGATGTGATCGCACATCAGAGGGGAGAAAATGAGGGTCCCCCGGTCCCCCGATCGCCCCCCCGTATACTTACCGGTGTCCTCCGTCCCCCGCAGGCCCCAGGATCCCGGCGTCTTCTTCCTGCAAAAAAAAAATGGCGGGCGCATGCGCAGTGCGCCCGCCGATCTGCTTGGCGGCAGATTCAAAAATGATTTCATTCATTCTCATAAATGTGCATTTTGATCACTGTGATAAACTATCACAGTGATCAAAATAAAAAAAACAGTACATAACCCCCCCATTTATCACCCCCTTAGTTAGACATATAATAAAAAATAGAAATTATATTTATTTTCATTTTTCTGTTAGGGTTAGGGTTATAATTAGGGTTAGGGTTATAATTAGGGTTAGGGTTATAATTAGGGTTAGGGTTAGCATTAGGGTTAGGGTTAGCATTAGGGTTATAATTAGCGTTAGGGTTAAGCTGGGTTCATACTGCGTTATGGCAGTCCGTTAGACGGACTGCGTTACACCGCGGTATAACGTGGTGTAACGCATTCCGTTAACGCTGCCATTCACCCCCATTTGAGGGCGCATCGCGACGCATGCCGTAAAGCGGGATGCGTTTGCGACGTGCCATCATTCAGTGACGGAGCCTCGGACGCGGGCTGCAGCGTCTGGGCTCCGTCACCGCTAGCGCAGATGAATCATCTGCTGATTCCTCTGCGCTAGCGGGTATAGCATAACGCGATCGTGTTATGCTATACCGTTACCAGCCCGTCAACGCTATGTGTTGAACGGGCTGGTAAAACGCAAAATGAACCTAGCCTTAGGGTTAGGGTTATAATTAGGGTTATAATTAGGGTTAAGGTTACAATTAGGGTTAGGGTTAAAATTAGGGTTAGGGTTACAATTAAGGTTAGGGTTGGAATTAGGGTTGGGATTTAGGTTAGGATTAGGGTTGGAATTAGGGTTAGGGGTGTGTTGGGGTTAGGGTTGGAGCTAGAATTGAGGGATTTCCACTATTTAGGCACATCAGGGGGTCTCCAAACACGACGTGGCGTTCAAAAAGTCAAATGGCGCTCCCTCCCTTCCGAGCCCTGCCGTGCGCCCAAACAGTGGTTTACCCCAACATATGGGGTATCAGCGTACTCAGGACAAATTGCACACCAATTTTGGGATTCTAATTTCTCCTGTTACCCTTGGGAAAATAAAAAATAGCTGGCTAAAAAATCATTTTTGAGAAAAAAAATGATTTTTTATTTTCACAGCTCTGCGTTTATAAATTTCTGTGAAACACTTGGGGGTTCAAAGTGCTCACCACACATCTAGATAAGTTCCTTAAGGGGTCTAGTTTCCAAAATGGGGTCACTTGTGGGGGGTTTCCACTGTTTAGACACATCAGGGGGTCTCCAAACACGACGTGGCTTTCAAAAAGTCAAATGTCGCTCCCTCCCTTCCGAGCCCTGCCGTGCGCCCAAACAGTGGTTTACCCCAACATATGGGGTATCAGCATACTCAGGACAAATTGCACACCAATTTTGGGTTTCTAATTTCTCCTGTTACCCTTGGGAAAATAAAAAATAGCTGGCTAAAAAAAACATTTTTGAGAAAAAAAAATGATTTTTCATTTTCACGGCTCTGCGTTTATAAATTTCTGTGAAACACTTGGGGGTTCAAAGTGCTCACCACACATCTAGATAAGTTCCTTAAGGTGTCTAGTTTCCAAAATGGGGTCACTTGTGGGGGGTTTCCACTGTTTAGACACATCAGGGGGTCTCCAAACACGACGTGGCTTTCAAAAAGTCAAATGTCGCTCCCTCCCTTCCGAGCCCTGCCGTGCGCCCAAACAGTGGTTTACCCCAACATATGGGATATCAGCGTACTCAGGACAAATTGCACACCAATTTTGGGATTCTAATTTCTCCTGTTACCCTTGGGAAAATAAAAAATAGCTGGCTAAAAAAAATATTTTTGAGAAAAAAAAAGATTTTTCATTTTCACGGCTCTGCGTTTATAAATTTCTGTGAAGCACTTGGGGGTTCAAAGTGCTCACCACACATCTAGATAAGCTCCTTGGGGGGTCTAGTTTCCAAAATGGTGTCACTTGCAGGGGGTTTCTACTGTTTAGGTACATCAAGGGCTCTGCAAACACAACATGACGCCCGCAGAACATTCCATCAAAGTCTGCATTACAAAATGGCGCTCCTTCCCTTCCAAGCACTCCCATGCGCCCAAACAGTGGTTTCACCCCACATATGGGGTATCAGCGTACTCAGGAAAAATTGCACAACAACTTTTTGGGTCCAATTTCTCCTGTTACCCTTGGGAAAATAAAAAAAATAGCGGGCTAAAGAATCATTTTTGAGGAAAAAAATGATTTTTTATTTTCACGGCTCTACGTTTATTAATTTCTGTGAAGCACTTGGGGGTTCAAAGTGCTCACCACACATCTAGATAAGTTCCTTAAGGGGTCTAGTTTCCAAAATGGTGTGATTTGTGTGGGGTTTCGACTGTTTAGGCGTATCAGGGGCTCTCCAAACGCGACATGGCGTCCAATTTCAATTCCAGCCAATTTTGGTTTGAAGCAGTCAAACGGCGCTCCTTCACTTCCAAGCCCTGCCGTGCGCCCAAACAGTGGTTTACCCCCACATATGGGGTATCGGCATGCTCAGGACAAATTGCACAAAAACTTTTGGGGTCTTGTTACCCTTGGGAAAATAAAATTTGGGGTAAACAGATCGTTTTTGTGGAAAAAATATGATTTTTTATTTTCACGGTTCTATGTTATAAACTTCTGTGAAGCACTTGGAGGTTCAAGGTTCTCACCACACATCTAGATAAGTTCCTTAGGGGGTCTAATTTCCAAAATGGGGTCACTTGTGGGGGGTTTCCACTGTTTAGACACATCAGGACCTCTACAAACACGACATGACGTCCAGACAATTCTGCGCTGAAAAAGTCAAACGGCGCTCCTTCCCTTCCAAGCTCTGCCTTGCACCCAAACAGTGGTTTACCCCCACATATGGGGTATCAGAATGCTCAGGACAAATTGCACAAAAACTTTTGGGGTCTTGTTACCCTTGGGAAAATAAAAATTGGGGTGAAAAGATTGTTTTTGTGGAAAAAATATGATTTTTTATTTTCACTGTTCTATGTTATAAACTTCTGTGAAGCACTTGGAGGTTCAAAGTGCTCACCACACATCTAGATAAGTTCCTTAGGGGGTCTAGTTTCCAAAATGGGGTCACTTGTGATGGGTTTCCACTGTTTAGACACATCAGGGCCTCTACAAACGCGACATGGCGTCCAGCCAATTCTGTGTTGAAAAAGTCAAATGTCGCTCCTTCCCTTGCAACCTCTGCCGTGCGCCCAAAAAGTGGTTTACCCCCACATATGGGGTATCAGAATGCTCAGGACAAATTGCACAAAAACTTTTGGGGTCTTGTTACCCTTGGGAAAATAAAAATTGGGGTGAAAAGATTGTTTTTGTGGAAAAAATATGATTTTTTATTTTCACTGTTCTATGTTATAAACTTCTGTGAAGCACTTGGAGGTTCAAAGTGCTCACCACACATCTAGATAAGTTCCTTAGGGGGTCTAGTTTCCAAAATGGGGTCACTTGTGATGGGTTTCCACTGTTTAGACACATCAGGGCCTCTACAAACGCGACATGGCGTCCAGCCAATTCTGCGTTGAAAAAGTCAAATGTCGCTCCTTCCCTTGCAACCTCTGCCGTGCGCCCAAAAAGTGGTTTACCCCCACATATGGGGTATCGGCTTAATCAGGAGAAATTGCACAACAAATTTTGTGGTTCATTTTTTCTTTTAACAGTTGTGAAAATAAAAAAAATAGGTTCCGAATTAAAGTTTTGCAAAAAAAGTTAAATGTTAATTTTTTCCTTCCACATTGCTTCAGTTCCTGTGAAGCACGTAAAGGGTTAATAAACTTCTTGAATGTGGTTTTGAGCACCTTGAGGGGTGCAGTTTTTAGAATGGTGTCACTTTTGGCTATTTTATATCATATAGACCCCTCAAAGTGACTTCAAATGTGAGGTGGTCCCTAAAATAAAAATGGTGTTGTAAAAATGAGAAATCGCTGGTCAACTTTTAACCCTTATAACTTCATAACAAAAAAAAATTTTGGTCCCAAAATTGTGCTGATGTAAAGTAGACATGTGGGAAATGTTATTTATTAAGAAATTTGTGTGACATATCTCTCTGATTTAAGGGCATAAAAATTTAAAGTTTGAAAATTGTTAAATTTTCAAAATTTTCGCCATATTTCCGTTTTTTTCATAAATAAACACAAGTCATATCAAAGAAGTTTTACCACTAACGTGAAGTACAATATGTCACGAAAAAACAATCTCAGAATCAGCGGGATTCGTTAAAGTGTTCCAGAGTTATAACCTCATAAAGTGACAGTGGTCAGAATTGTAAAAATTGGCCCGGTCATTAAGCTGCAAAATGGCTCTGTCACTAAGGGGTTAATCAACATTGGATTATTATATTTACTTGTATGCTTTTATTTAAAAGGCAAGAACACTGAAGTATAACCTTCGCACTGCAGCAGTTGTCAAAGTTCAACCCACATTATGCACTTCCAACATTGCAGAATTTGAGTCATGATGTGAGTTGGATTTGTCTAAGCTATGGAGTGACAAGGTTGACCATCAGTATCCTATAGCATAAGTAGGCTTTTGTGTTTGCATTTGTTTTCGACATGTGCATATTTGTAATAATATGTCACAATTATTTTGTAATAGATTTGTGACAAAGACTAATCATTTTATGGTTTTAAAGTTGACGTTTCAAATGTTTACAGCTTAGAAATCAGGGTGTAGCCTCATATCTATGTGTAGCACTAGACACTTTGACATGTCATGTTTTTTTCACCATGATTAGGTAGCTAGCAGTAATTTTTGCCGGACACACAGCAGGGGAACAGCAGGCGTTACTGAACCCCACAAACACATCAGCGATTGTTTTCATCTGTGCATCTAACACTTCTGAGCAGCAACTGGCGGTGTTGAAGCCCAGGGTCAAGGAGGGTGTAGGCAGAGGCCTAGTATGAGATGTTTGAAGTTGAAGTTGTAGTTAGCAGCAGTAATTTTTGCCAGACACACAGCAGGGGAACAGCAGGCGTTACTGAACCCCACAAACACATCAGCGATTGTTTTCATCTGTGCATCTAACACTTCTGAGCAGCAACTGGCGGTGTTGAAGCCCAGGGTCAAGGAGGGTGTAGGCATAAAATATTGAGTTATTGCCTTGTTACGTGGCCATTGCAAATGTATGTACTTCAAACAAGAATAAATTAAGTTTTACTAGGACAATAAAATGATGAATTTCAATTCCAAGAATAGAAAAATATGTTATACTTGAGAGTCCTCTGTGGTTGATACCGTTTAATGGCTAACTGAAAATATGGTAACAATTTCCAAGCTTTCGAGACTACTCAGGTCTCTTCATCAGGCTAAGACTAAAACAAAAAATGAAGAATCACATATTTCTACACACAACAGGACACAGGAATAGGTAAGACAAGTGAGGGAGGGACAAGTGAGGGGAGACCGGCCAAAAAATGAGAACAAGGATGAATTATCAGCGCCACACAATAAGAGAAAAAATAATGGATTTACCTGTGGCAAAACAATTTTGTATGCCCGGTCATAGCATGATGGATATGGAATTACTGGTATTAAAATATAACTTCAAATATGAGAAAGATACAAAGGTTTCAGAATATAAGCTCATCATGACCTTTGACACTGTTAGTGATGGAATGAATAGATCACACGGATTTATGTCATTCTATATCGATTAAGGAATCTGCGTCTCTGCCCTTCCAGGGGCATGAAAACACAAAACCAGACCCCAATCAGAGGGCAATAAAACTTTCTATCCTTATCTAGGAACTGTTACAATATTTATGTTCATCCCTCTGTGATAATGAGAGTTCTGCTACACGTCACTTACTTGTCTTACCTATTTCACTATTCCTGTGTCCTGTTGTGTATAGAAATATGTGATGCTTCATTTTTTGTTTTAGTCTTTGCCTGATGAAGAGACGTGAGTAGCCTCGAAAGCTTGCAATTTGTTACCATCTTTTCAGTTATCCATTAAAAGGTAACAACCTGCGGACTCTCAAGTCTAAATATTTTTCTATCTACTGGCTAACACGGTACGAAGATACACATGTTTCCTAACTTCAAGAATAAAAATAAAGACACTGCAAATATAAACGCATATATGCACATGCCAACAAGAAATGGAACAACACACCACCCAAAAAATTGGTTACAAAATATAGTGTTGTAAATTTAAGAATAAAAGTCCATTTTTGTATTTATGAATAATGCTTAAGGAACGCTATGTTAAACCATAACATAGTGAAGACAATGGATTTTGTAATCGTCACTCATCATCATCATCATTGCAATTTAGATGTGACAGTCACAGACATTTCAATTATTTAAGTTAATAAAATCGTTACTTTGTACAGCATGTATGACATGTCCAGCATGGACTCATCAATGTGATGACACAATAATGTACGATAAAAAATAACCATTTAAAAAAACATAATGCATTGTCACAATTTAAGTGTGTGCCTGCAAGTGTAGGTGAAACAAAGGCTACGGATAGCAAAGGTATATTTTATGTCTGTATCAGACAGTGGACAGCCTCTGATGGGTAATGGCGATGTTATACTGTACGTCAATAAAGTCTGCGGCTGCAATCATGCATTTTTTGCTTGTACAGTGTTGAAGAGGGTAAAAGCATGTCTGGTTGCGCAAGGCTTTATCCGTCAACACTACCTTCCTACTGTCACGCGTAGGGTAGGGTAGCGTGTGTCAATTAGATGACTCTATAAAATGTGACGTTACGCAGCGTTATTGCGCCCTAGGGACGCCAAAAATACGACAGCAGTAATCATTTACTGTCTAATACTCCACCTATGACCACCAAAAAAAGAACGTTCCCTCTTTAACAATCTACAAGACTAACAAGCATAATGGTTGACGCTGACTTTATTGAGGTACAGTATTACATCGACATTGTCCATGAGTAACTATGCACTGTGATACCTATATACCATTATTAATTTATATCTGTTGTGGTTGTTTCAACAGCACTTGCAGGTATAACTACCTATTGTCAGTATGCATGATGCACTTTCTAGATGTAATAATTTATTATTGCACATTATTACCAGGTTTACATGCTGGCCATTTCATATATGGTGTGTGAAGTTACAGTTGGCATCAGTATGTGTATTTTATAATGTCTGTCATAAATAAAACTCGTGATGATGATGATGAGGATTTTATGATTCGTACATCCATTGACTGCATTATCTTACAGGTACAGATAAAGTTCCTTAAAAAGCATTAATTGATAAGTATGAAATGTACTTTTATGCATTAATTTCAAAAAGTGAACACTATGTTTTAGTTTTTGTTACCATTTCTAATAGACATGTGCAGATATGCGCTGTGATGACAAATTATTATTTGTCCATATTTGTCATAAAAATTTATCATTCTAGGCCTGGAAAACTTCACAATTTCATGTTTTAAGCATAACAATCAGGGTGACGGCTCTTCCCTATTTGGAGCATGTTCGACATGGGTTTTTCTGTGCATGTGTAGGGAACAGGAGACTTCTTGCCGGACACACAGCAGGGGAACAGCTGGCGTTACTGAACCCCACTAACACTATAGCTTGTGTATTGGTCTGTGGACACGACACTTCTGAGCAGCAACTGGCAGTGTTGTAGCCCAGGGAGTAGAGTTCAGGTGGTAGAAAGATGAACATAACAGGAGACATGGATAACGTTGCGAACCAGTTATTTAATCTGAAAACGGACAGACAAATTCTGGCGAGATCCATGCCTTGTTCATTTTCAGAAAAGTAAGCCGGTCTACATTATCGGAGGATAGTCGCATGCGACGGTCTGTTAGTACACCACCTGCAGCACTAAAGACGCGCTCCGATAATACACTGGCAGCAGGGCAAGCCAGCACCTCCAATGCATACTGGCTAAGCTCTGGCCATGTATCCAGCTTAGAGACCCAAAACTTGAATGGGGAAGAGCCATCTGGGAGTACACTGAGAGGGAAAGACATGTAGTCTGTCACCATCTTACGGAAACGTTGCCTCCTGCTGACTGGAGCCGTCTCGGATGGTGTAGACATTTGTGGCGCTGCCACAAAACTTCGCCACATTTGGAACATACTGGTCTTGCCTTTTGAAGAGGCGCTGCTTGTGCTCCCTCTTGTTGCAGAGCTGTCTCCACTGCCTCGACGCACAGAGCTGCTTTGTAAAGCAGTAGCAGCAGCAGCAGTGCTCTCGGCTGGAATGGAGAACATTATGGATTGCACCAGTGTGTCTTGGTACTCCCGCATTTTACGCTCCCGGTTCAACGGTGTGATGAGGCTTTGAGTTGTCCCGGTAGCGAGGGTCTAGGAGGGTGTACACCCAATAATCAGACGTGGTGAGAATGTGGGCAATGCGGCGGTCGTTTCTCAGGCACTGCAGCATGAAATCAACCATGTGCTGCAGACTCCCAACTGGCCAAGAAACGCTGTCCCCTGCAAGAGGCGTAATCTCTGCCTGCTCTGCATCACCCCACCCTCGCTCTACATACTGACTAGAGCGTTGTGTACCTCCCTCTGGAGCGATGTCTTCCTCCTCCATTGACTCCTCCTCATCCTCCTCACAAAGTGAGCCCTGCCCAGCCCTTTGTGAGGAACCACGTTGCGCTGACTGTCCAGAAGGTGATGGAATTTGTGACTCCTCATCCTCCACCTCTTCCAAAACCTCATCCCTTAGTGCTTGCAGTGTTTTTTGAAGCAGGCAGATAAGGGGGACAGTCAGGCTGACTAGTGCATCATCTGCACTCGCCATCCGCGTTGACTCATCAAACGCACGCAAAACGTGGCAGATGTCCTTCATAGAGGCCCACTCAGTAGTGGTGAAGTGTGAACGGCGCAAATTGCGAGTTGATTGCGCCTGATGCAGCTGATACTCCATTACTGCTGGCTGCTGCTCACACAACCGCTCCAACATATGTAACGTGGAATTCCACCTGGTGGGTACGTCACATATGATGCGATGTTCAGGAAGGCGAAATCTGCGTTGCAGAGCTGCAATGCGCGATCTGGCGATGCTGGAACGTCGCAAGTGAGCGCACTCTAGGCGGACCTTGTGCAGCAGTGCATCAAGATCCGGATAGTCCCTCAAAAAACTCTGCACGACCAAGTTGAGCACATGTGCCAGACATGGTATGTTAGTGAGGTTGCCAAGGCCCAGAGCTGCCACCAGATTTCGGCCATTGTCACACACTACCAAGCCTGGCTGGAGATTCGCTGGCAAAAACCACACGTCGCTCTCCTGCTTGATGGCATTCCAGAGCTCCTGCGCTGTGTGGCTTCGATTCCCCATGGAAATTAATTTCAGGACGGCCTGTTGACGTTTGGCCACGGCTGTGCTCATATCGGTCGCATCAGGTAAGCGTTCACGGGTCCATGTGGAGGTAGACTGTGACGGCTCCTGCAGCGATGATTCTGAGGAACTGGAGTAGGAGGAGGAGTCAATGTGGACAGACTTGATTCCTGCAATCCTTGGAGTTGGCAGAACACGTACAGCGCCACTCGCAAGATCTGTACCCGGCTCCACAACATTGACCCAATGGGCAGTGAGGGAAAGGTATCGTCCCTGGCCATGGGTACTGGTCCACGCATCGGTGGTCAGGTGGACCTTGCTACTGACGGCGTTTAGTAGCGCATGTTTAATTTTTCCCTCAACATGCTTTTGCAGAGCAGGGACGGCTTGCCTGCTGAAATAAAATCGGCTGGGCACATTGTATTGTGGGACTGCCAATGCCATTAAGTTACGGAAACTGTCAGTCTCCACCAGCCTGAATGACAGCATTTCAAGGGACAGGAGATTTGCAATGCCAGCATTCAGAGCCTGTGCTCGTGGATGGTTTGCCGAGTATGGCCGTCTTTTATCCCATGCCTGTGCTACCGATGGCTGTTTTGTGGCCTGGGAGTGTGAGGATGACAGGGAACTTGCAGCTGTGGGTGGAATAACACTGGGTCTCTGGACAACAGTGACAGAGGTTCTTCCATGGCGATCCTGTGAGGAAGCCGAACCAGCTGTGTGTGAGCTGGAGGAAGAGGCTCCAACACGAGCTGAAGATGTAGGTGCTGCTGTAGGTTGGCCTACATCTCCAGTGTGTCTTTGGAACTCAACCACGTGCTTTGACCGCACATGTTTCCACATATTTGTGGTATTAAGGTTACTGACATTTTTACCTCTTTTTACTTTTTGATTACACAGCTTGCATTTGACATAGCAAATATCATCTGCAAGTGTGTCAAAAAAGGACCACGCAGTGCAAGTCCTGGGAGCGCCCGTTTTGGCTGTTGGAAGAGAACTGCTACAAACGGGTGCCAAACTGGAGGCTACAGGCAACCGAGTCTGCAGCCTACCTCTCCCTACTGTTTGGACCGTTGGGGCAATCTCTTCCTCAGAGCTGCTACCACCACCTTCCTGTTCCTCACGCCATGTTGGGTCTTGGACCTCATCATCTCCACTACCCTCTTCCAACACCTGCTGCTGTTGGGTGGTCTGGCCAGCACCATGCTCAACAGAAACTGGCACCTGAGTCTCATCATCATCAGATGCGTTCTGCGGTTGTGCTGACCATCGGCACTGGCTCACACGCCTCTTCACATTCAGAGAGACACAGCTGTTGCGCATCACTGCATACTGCCTCTTCTTCACATTCCAGAATGCTGCTTGGCTGGGCCCCTGTTTGCAAGCCAACAGATTCTGAGAACAGAAGCAGAGACTCAGCTGGCTCCAGTTCAGAACTCTCTGACTGCCTGGGCAATTTGGCAGGCGGTGAAGAGACAGATGGTTGTTCAACAGTGCTGTGGTCCTGAGAGGAGGTGGAAGCAATTGAAGTCGATGCATTGGCTGCCATCCAACCAACAACGGCTTAATTTGTTCTTCCCGCAGCAGGGGGGTACGCTGAGCTCCTACAAAAGTGCGCATAAAGGAACGCTCACGGGGAAAACTGGTGGATGCTGTATCACTGGGTGCGGCAGCAGCCACAGAATCCCCACGTCCTCTCCCTGCTGAAACTCCACGGCCACGACCACGTGCCTTACTCCCTGCCTTCTTCATCTTGGTAGATTGATAAAGAAAGTCAGAAAAGTTATAAGGCCTAAGTGTGGTTATTCCTCAGAGACTGCAGTGAACACTGCAGACAACTGTTCAGTAGCTGTGAAAGGCCCCTTTGTGTACTTCTATAGTGTTTGCAACCAATGTATTGTATACGGATGGAAGCGCGTCACACTAATAGATTAGATTTTTTTCAAATATAATGGAGCAGCACCAATTAGAGAAAAATGTGAAGGATGAGGCAGTGACACACGCTCAGCAGACTACAACCAGCAGTGGTTGAAGAACTAACTGGAGCGTAATCTGCACTCAAAAAATGAAAAGCTCACAGACTACAGTGAACACTGCAGACAACTGTTCAGTAGCTGTGAAAGGCCCCTTTGTGTACTTCTATAGTGTTTGCAACCAATGTATTGTATACGAATGGAAGCGCGTCACACTAATAGATTAGATTTTTTTCAAATATAATGGAGCAGCACCAATTAGAGAAAAATGTGAAGGATGAGGCAGTGACACACGCTCAGCAGACTACAACCAGCAGTGGTTGAAGAACTAACTGGAGCGTGATCTGCACTCAAAAAATCAAAACCTCACAGACTGCAGTGAACACTGAAACACAACTGTTCACTATCTGTGAAAGGCCCCTTTGTGTACTTCCATAGTGTTTGCAACCAATGTATTGTATACGGATGGAAGCGCGTCACACTAATAGATTAGATTTTTTTCAAATATAATGGAGCAGCACCAATTAGAGAAAAATGTGAAGGATGAGGCAGTGACACACGCTCAGCAGACTACAACCAGCAGTGGTTGAAGAACTAACTGGAGCGTAATCTGCACTCAAAAAATGAAAAGCTCACAGACTACAGTGAACACTGCAGACAACTGTTCAGTAGCTGTGAAAGGCCCCTTTGTGTACTTCTATAGTGTTTGCAACCAATGTATTGTATACGGATGGAAGCGCGTCACACTAATAGATTAGATTTTTTTCAAATATAATGGAGCAGCACCAATTAGAGAAAAATGTGAAGGATGA
Organism: Oophaga sylvatica; assembly: GCA_033576555.1. Classification (NCBI taxonomy): domain Eukaryota; kingdom Metazoa; phylum Chordata; class Amphibia; order Anura; family Dendrobatidae; genus Oophaga; species Oophaga sylvatica. The sequence goes on along the minus strand of JARQOD010000002.1, from coordinate 534,687,692 downwards.
GGCAGTGACACAAGCTCAGCAGACTACAACCAGCAGTGGTTGAAGAACTAACTGGAGCATAATCTGCACTCAAAAAATGAAAAGCTCACAGACTACAGTGAATACTGCAGACAACTGTTCAGTAGCTGTGAAAGTCCCCTTTGTGTACTTCTATAGTGTTTGCAACCAATGTATTGTATACGGATGGAAGCGCGTCACACTAATA
>JARQOD010000002.1:534621192-534687387 GCA_033576555.1 Oophaga sylvatica | reverse complement strand
CCTGTAAACTGGAAACCTGGCCTGAATTGGCACAATATGCCTTAAAGGAGCTCGCTTGCCCTGCTGGTAGTGTGCTATCAGAAAGAGTCTTCAGTGCTACTGGATCAATCCTGACAGAAAGATGGACCCGGCTGTCGACCCAAAATGTTGATCATCTCACCTTCATTAAAATGAACCATGCCGACTTCCGGTTCCAGCGCGTACATGAAAGGGAGTGTGTGAGAGACCTCCGTAACCCAGCTTCTTTCAGTGAGATTCCTGGGACCTATTCAACCTTGCGACAGGCTAATTACCTGTCAGTGAGACTCGCCAGGCATCTCCATCGGTGTATGGAGAGATTTATTAACAGAAGCGGGTCCCGGAAAAGTTTTTCTCCCCGACACCACTAGAAGCGTGTAGCAAGATGGCGCCACCAGACGCTCCAAAAACAAGGAAATCTAGTAAGTCCTCAGGCACTGCACCAAATAATATACAGATGGGGAGGAGGTAGAGGGCGACCAACCAGCAGGACTTAACATACCATATAAAGCTTTGGCTGCAGAGGTGGCTAAAATATTGGCACCAGACATAAAAAAAGACTCTTGAACAAACAGTTTCTGCATCATTGCAGCAGCTGCAGGCATCCATCACCCAGCAGTCTGAAGGCTTGATATAGCTGAGCACAGATTGAGTGCAGCAGAGGACGAACTTCAGAAATACAACTAAGCTGAGAAAAGCCACAAAATTAAAGCCTGCAATTGTCTGAAAAAGTAGATGATCTAGAAAACAGATCAAGGAGAAACAATCTAAGGATAATAGGTCTCCCAGAATCTATCCCCCCTACTCATTTAATGAAGATTTGTATAGAGGAACTTCCCAGATCGTTGGGGATAGAAAACAGTATGAAGGTAGAAAGGGCCCACAGAGTCGGGCCACCTCTGCAGCAGCAGCACAATTCTCCCTCTCTTTCAAGCAGACCAATTGTGAAATAGCTGGACTTTGTGGATAAATCTCCCCTTTCCCTACAACATTACAGAAAAAAGCCGACTCAGACCACTATCAGAGGGCACAAAGTTTTATTATTCAACGATTATTCCGTAGAAGTCACAAAGAAAAGGAGAGCATTTAGTGATCTGTGTACTGAACTGGTGGGAAAAAAGATTAGATTTGCGCTGCAATTTCCTGCAATTTCCTGCTACTATGAAGATATTTCCCCCAAAGGAGGTACAGAATCCTTTAATGCACCGGACTTGGCCAGAGAATATATGAAGAAGTTGCTTCAGAATAATGGCGGACAAGTCCCTGACTGAGACTCAGTTGGAGAGAGATTATAACAATCTGTCATATTAAGGAAGAGGGGATGGCAAAATTTGTTGTTTTTCTTTTTCTTCTAAGGCACGCATTGCAAAATATTAATTTGTGTGATATGTTTGATTTTGGGGGATAAAATGGAGGAGATGGAGGCTGGGTTCTAAAGGAGGGGAAAAGTCTAGTTTTTGGTGAAAGAAAGGGTGGGTTTACAGAGTGCCCACAGATACATGTACGAAAAAAGTGAAGTCAGAAAAAGACTTAATACTCTGTTTAGCTTTAAACTGTTTAATTCAACAGACTGGTTAAAACTGGTTAATTTTTTTTTCTTTTTTTTCTTTCTTTTTATACATTTAATATGAAAGTAGTAACATGGAATGTCAAAGGGCTTCAATCGACACATAAAATAATGATGGTTTTGAGACACCTTAAGAAACTTAAAGTAGACATTGCGATGCTACAAGAAACGCACTTAAAAGAGCAAGATTTCTGCAGGATGGATAAAATGTGGGTGGATCTGTTTTGGGATCTCTGTCTGTGAATAGGAAAGCAGGAGTACTGATTTTAATAAGCAAACAGGCGAATGTAAAATAATATCTTGGGATTCAGATAAATCTGGAAGGAAAATAAGAGTATTATTAGACACCCTGGTGGGCAGGGTTAGATTATATAACATATATGCTCCAAATGGGAACAATAAAGTTTTTTTTAGAGAGCTGGAAACTCAAATATTGGAAGAAGAGGAGGAAAAGATAATCATTGGTGGTGACTTTAACACAGTTGTGAGTAACATTGAAGATAGATCTAGAGTGAAACAGACAGACAGTAGTAGATCAAGTGACAGAGTGGTGGCACCATTCCTAGAAAGCACTGGGTTGATAGATATTTGGTGTACATCTCATCCAATAGATCGAGAATTTACTCATTTTTCACAGGTTCACAACTCTTGGTCTAGAATAGATTATTTTCTGATCTCTCAAGACTTAGTGAATAGGTTGAATGATAATAACATTCTAGATCTAATTATTTCGGATCACACCCAGGTCTCGTTATCCTTGCAGGACACTTTCCCAAAAGGCTCTGATATTTTATGGAGATTTCCGACGTTGTTGGCACAAGATGAAAATGTAAAAAAAATCATAAAAAATTGGTGGTTAGAATATGAATTAGATAATAGAGAACATAGGGATTTAGTGCATTTATACTGGATACAGCAAAGGCTGTTTTGAGGGGGAGAATAATTGGATATGTCAATTCTTTAAAAAAGAAAACGAGGATAGCCTATAGTGAAGCAAGTCAGAAAACTAGAGTAAGGTACACAGAATATATCAATAATCCATCAGTTTTCTAATAGAGATAGGTGGTTACAATCCAAAGCAGAATTTGACCTTTGGTTGGAAAGATCAGAAAAATTAAAGGGGCAAAGAAAATCGGCAGAATTCTTTAAATTTGGGAATAAGGCCGGATCTCTTTTGGCAAAAATGGCTAGAGGTAAAAGGCACATCCCTTATATAAAAATTTAAGAGACTCTGAGGGTATTATACAGGGTGACCCCAAAAAATAAATAAAATTCTTAGCAATTTCTATTCAGCCTTATACAAAAAAAGAGACCCGAATATGGGATTCGCTTTCTTGACTCCTTACAGTTGCCTCAGCTAATAAAACAGACAGAGATAAGTTAAACGGATTAATAAAGAAAGAAGAAATAGTCAAAACGATAACAAATTTGAAGAATAATAAGGCCCCTGGCCCGGATGGACTTCCAGGGGAATTCTATAAATTGTTGAAGGATGATATAACTAATACTCTAGTCGAAGTTTTTAATTTCACGTTACAAAACAAAATTTTGCTAGACTCGGGAAACATGGCCTATATTAAAGTTTCTCCACAAACAAGGAAAAGATGAGAAAGAGCCAGGGTCATATAGAACAATTTCGCTGATAAACCAGGATATAAAAATTCTGTCAAAAATATTGGCGGATAGACTTGCTGAATTATTACCAGAATTGATCGGTTCACACCAAGTAGGTTTCATAAAAAAACGGGCAGCGGTATTTAATACTAGCTGAAGAGCCCGGCGCTGCCCGGGCATAGTACCTAACTACGGTTAGTTATAACAAATTGTAATGATTATATCTATATACAAGTATTCAGCTATCTCCCCATTATGTAGATAGGGCCAAAATAGTTTGGCGATTTGGAACGTGCGGGGTTAAAATTTCCATTCAACACATAGCCTATGATGCTCCTGGGTTGAGATGTGCGGGCATGCAAAATTTCATGCCCGTAAGTACAACGGTGCAGATTCCTATCCCGGGCCAAAATTATTTGCCGATTTGGAATGCGCGCGGTTAAAATTTCGACTAAAAACCTAGCCTATAACGCTCCCGGGGTCGAGACGTGCGGGTGTGCAAAATTTCATGCCCGTAAATGCAGATTCCTATGCCGGACATACACACAAGCATTCAGCTTTCTCCCCATTATGTAGATAGGGCCAAAATTGTTTGGCGATTTGGAACGCGCGGGGTTAAAAATTTCGATTCAAAACATAGCCTAGGACTCTTTCGGGGTCGAGACGTGCGGGCGTGCAAAATTTCATGCCCATAAGTGCGACGGTGCGGATTCCAAACCCGGACAAACATACCCAAATACATACACACATACATAACATTCAGCTTTATATATTAGATTAGAACAGTATTAGCGCTCCAAGATAGTCTCTATCGGGAAGAGAAAGGGAAGGAAAATTCAGCTCTCTTGGCACTAGATGCTGAGAAAGCTTTCGATAACATACAATGGGGATGGTTATATAATGTATTGGATAAGTTTGGAATAACAGGGACTTTTAGAAATGATCTTACAGCTTTGTATACTGCACCGCAGGCCAAGATTTACACTGCAGGTTTTCTATCTGACACAATTCACCTACAAAAGGGAACAAGGCAGGGATGCCCATTATCACCGTTATTGTTCAACTTAGCCATAGAACCTCTTGCCCGATATTTGATTAATTCAGAGTGTTTCGAAGGCATAAAGATGGGGGATGTAGAAGTTAAACTAACATGTTTTGCAGACGATATGCTGTTGTTTATGGCAGACCCTGGGAGACACAGGGATTACTCGATAAATTTACATATTTTGGCTCATTTTCAGGATACAAAATAAATGTAAGTAAATGCCAGCTCTTATATCTGAAAAAAAAAAAAAAGTTGATCCTGAGATAACTGCTGGAGTCTCAGTAGCACAGAAACATATAACCTACTTAGGGGTGAAAAATAGGTAGAGATGCTAGATCTCTATATAGATTCAATTATTCTAGTTTAATTAAAAAAATATTGTTAGAATTGGAAAGATGGAGAAATCTAAACCTCTCGTTGTTTGGGAGAATGCACTTGCTAAAAATGGATAGCTTTGCACGACTTTTATATCCAATGCAGACCATTCCTTTACTATTAAAACACTCTGACACGAAAAAATTACAATCGGCCTTCACTAAGTTTATTTGGCAAGGCAAAAGGCCAAGGATGGCTTACAGTAAACTGGCTTTGAAAAAAGATGATGGGGGAATGCAGGTGCCCTTGATTAGAATCTATAATTTGTCAGCTTTGATGAGACACATTAGGGACTGGCTACAGGACACATCATATTTTTCCAATCTAGCGCTGGAGATGGAACTAGCCAGTCCTTTGAACCTCAACACAATCTTACATACAAAATTTGCTCATCTACCGAAACTATGTAAAAGCAAGCAGTTTGCTCAGAGATACATTGGGAGCATAGAAAGCTATTAGGAAACTGTTCAATCTCCCTTTCTGTGTCTCCAAATATTTGATGATTTGGAAAGACCCGAACTTTTCACAAGGAACACAAAATAAACTTTTTAAGGAATGGAAGGAAAAAGGAATCTGGGTTCTGGGGGATATCTTACAACCGGCAGAGGGAAGATTATTGAGTTGGTCTGAATTTTCGGGCAAATTTGAATTAGAAAATAATCAATACTTACAATTCCTACAAATTATGACACATTACACAAATTTGGTGAAAGACCTGGGGAAGGCAGAAAGAATAAACAATTTTGATTCCATGATGGGGCAGAGTAGAGACCTGGAATCGCTTTCCATCATCTATGACTATATTCGTGTCCAGATTCAGTCACCATGGTGCTCAAAAATATTTAAAACATGGTATAAATCCATTCCAGATGAAGACTTAGGTAACAAAATACTGATCGGATGGAAAAAAATAAGAAAGGTAATGATTAATGAGCAGTGGAGAGAGATGCATTATAAACTGATACACCAAGCGATATACGCTTTTAATCTTACCTACAATGGTGCACCTGCTCACTATCTTACTAGTTGTCCAAAATGTAGTCTACACAGGGCCAATTTATTACATGGTTTGTGGGAATGCCCAATTATTCAAAGATTCTGGGCCGAGGTAATTAAATACATACAGAGAATCTGGAAGGTTGAGATACCCAAAAATGTACAGGCATGTGTTTTTCAGTTCATTAGCCTGATAAGTGAATCAACTAATAAAATATATAGTGCTCCCGATGCTGTACATATTGTTCTGCTGGCAGCTAAGAAATGTATCTTGAGACACTAGCTGGAGAAGAAACCACCGAGTGTTTCAGAACTGATAGATACTATAAAATCCCTAATGCTGATGGACAAAATAGATACAGAATCCCAAAAAGAAAAGACTGAAAATTTTTTTTAAAAAATGGAGGACTTTTATTGAATGTAGTTATTCACAAGCAGAGATCAATCAATTAATGGTAGCATTTAGGCTAAGTGCACACGTTCAGGAATATTTGCGTTTTTTTCGCGTTTTTTTCGCGGGAAAAAACGCGTCAAAAACGCATGTATTAAGCATCTTATCATTTAGAATGAATTCTGCAATTTTTGTGCACATGGTGCGTTTTTTTCCGCAAAAAAAACGCATCGCGGAAAATCTAGCAGCATGTCCATTAATTTTGCGGATTTCTAGTGTTTTTCCCGCTTTATTATTGACCTAGAAAGTTCAGGAAAAAATCGCGGTAAAAACGCGTCAAAACCGCGCAAAAAAACGCACCAAAAACGTGCAAAATCTACGCAAAAAAACGCGCGTTTTTGCCGCGAAAAAAGTCCGGTTTTGCTCAGGAATATTCTGCAAACATTCTGCAAACGTGTGCACTTAGCCTTAAGGGTACAATATGGTACAATCTTGAGAAAGTAGCTGGTAACTTGGGGATATTGAGGTCATAATATTTGTTTATTGTTTCATTGCTAGTTCTGTACAGTATATGGTTTGAATGAAGTATTGTTGTAACATTCAAAAGGTAAAATTGAAATTGGATGAGATCAATATTGTATTTTCAAGATATATGCATATAATGTATGGTTTTGATATATATTTGATTGCATATTAATATGTCAAATCATCTAATAAAGAAGTTTATAAAAAAAAAAATAAAAATAAAAAAAGTCCTCCTCTTCCTCCGACTTCTCCAATTCCTCCATTTGCAGATGCTGAACGCACAGGCAACACCTCAACATATGCCAGTTTTTCCACCTCCCTAACTGGGCTGTCCCTCCCCCAGGTCCGTCGTCAGCACCTGGCACACCCGTGCAAGTGCCGGTTCCCTAAGCAGGTGGGGGGGCCGACTCATGGGCGACGGCACTGGCACACGGCCCCTCATAGTACGCAAAAGTGTCTCTGACGGTGGGGGGGGCTACTCGCCGTCAGACACACCGGCGTACTATGAGGGGCCCTGTGCCAGTGTCGATGCCCATGAATGGGCCCCGCTGCTTGCTCAGGGCCACAGCACTTGCAATACTTACCTCTCCTGCTCCACCGCTGTGACATCTTCCGCATTTCCTGACAGTGACATTCAGGTCAGAGATCGCGATGACGTTAAGTCTGTACGCCCTCTGCCTAAACAGTCCAAGTGCAGAGAGCTGGAAGAGGGCGACGCTGAGGAGTCCAGAGTAGAGCAGTGCCCAGAGAGGAGAGGTATTTCATTTTATTTAATGTTTGGAGCAATATATGGGGAGCATTATACACTGGAGAATTATATATGGGGCCCATCATACACTTGAGCATCATCCATGGGGCGCATCACACACTGGAGCATCATCCATGGGGCCCAACATATACTGGAGCGTTCTAAATGGGGGACATCAGACACTGGAGCAGCATCTATGGGGCCCATTATACACTGGAGCATTATAAATGGGGCCCATTATATTTGGAGCATTATATTGGCCCATTATATACTGGAGCATCATCCATGGGGCCCATCATATACTGGAGCATTCTAAATGGGGCCCATTATATATGGAGCATTATATTGGCCCATCATTCACTGGAGCATCATCCATGGGGCCCATCATATACTGGAGCATTCTAAATGGGGGACATCACACACTGGAGCAGCATTTACGGGGCCCATTATACACTGGAACATTATAAATGAGGCCCATTATATCTGGAGCATTATATTGGCCCGTCATACACTGGAGCATCATCCATGGGGCCCATCCTATACTGGAGCATTCTAAATGGGGGACATCAGACACTGGAGCAGCATTTACGGGGCCCATTATACACTGGAGCATTATAAATGGGGCCCATTATATTTGGAGCATTATATTGGCCCATTATAAACTGGAGCATCATCCATGGGGCCCATCATATACTGGAGCATTCTAAATGGGGACATCAGACACTGGAGCAGCATCTACGGGGCCCATCATATACTGGAGCATTCTAAATGGGGGACATCAGATACTGGAGCAGCATCTACGGGGCCCATCATATACTGGAGCATTCTAAATGGGGCCCATTATATATAGGAGCATTATATTGGCCCATCATACACTGGAGCATCATCCATGGGGCCCATCATATACTGGAGCATTCTAAATGGGGGACATCACACACTGGAGCAGCATTTACGGGGCCCATTATACACTGGAGCATTATAAATGGGGCCCATTATATCTGGAGCATTATATTGGCCCATCATACACTGGAGCATCATCCATGGGGCCCATCCTATACTGGAGCATTCTAAATGGGGGACATCAGACACTGGATCAGCATTTACGGGGCCCATTATACACTGGAGCATTATAAGTGGGGCCCATTATATATGGAACATTATATTGGCCCATCATACACTGGAGCATCATCCATGGGGCCCATCATATACTGGAGCATTCTAAATGGGGGACATCAGACACTGGAGCAGCATTTACAGGGCCTATTATACACTGGAGCATTATAAATGGGGCCCATTATATATGGAGCATTATATTGGCCCATCATACACTGGAGCATCATCCATGGGGCCCCTCAAATACTGGAGCATCATATGGGGTTCATTATTTATGGGGCATCATATAGGGTATGGAGCTGGAGCATCATATGGAGCACATATGGGGCCTATTCTCTATGGAGCATTATATGGAGCCCATTCTGTATGGAGCAATATATGGGGCCCATCATATACTGTATGGAGCTTTATATGCGACTCATTATACTGTATGGAGCAATATGTGGGGCTCATTCTACTCTATGGGGACCGTCATATACTGTATGGCACATTATATGGGGACCATCATATACTGTAGCATTATGTGGAGCTCATCATATACTGTATGGAACATTATATGGGACCAATTATTCTCTATGGAGCAATATATGGGGCTCATTATTCTGTATGGCGCACTATGTGGTGGCCATAATTCTGTATGGAGTAATATACTGTCCGGTTTTTGAGCTATTGTAGAATTTAAAATAGATATCACTCATGTAATGTAAGAAGTGAAGTATTTGTCATTGTACTATACCTATATTTCTCTGCCGTATCGGAGCATCATGAATTGTGGTATGTGTTAAAGGGGCCCACTGACACTCTTTCGCCTGGGGCCCACGAAAACCGGGAGCCAACGCTACCCGCCTCCTGCAAATTTAGCCAAATAACCCCGAGTTTTCAATGCGTAACTATTATTATAAACTAAATTAAGGTTGCCAAGCATAAGTAATAATGGTTGATGCTGTTGCGATTGAAATAGGAACTGTAGGTGTGGTTACTGTCCTCCACTCCCTGCCGACTTTGCTTCCCTATTGACTTGCATTGGGTTTCGTGTTTCAGTCGGACCTTCGACTTTTCGCGATAGTCTGCCGATTTCGTTCGACTCGACTTTTGAGAAAGTCGGGTTTCATGAAAACCGACTCGACCCTAAAAAAGGCAAAGTCGCTCATCTCTACTCCCCATAAGTGAACCTATTTTAAAAACTGCACCTCTCAATGAATTAATCTAGGGTTGCAGTGATCATATTGACGCCAAAGGTCTGTCACTGAATTTCATACCATTGGGCAGTGGAGAAAAGAAAACTACATTTTGACCCCAGATTTTACATTTTCACACTGGGAAATGGGTAAAAATGGTACCAAAATTTGTCCCACAATTTCTGCTGAATGTAGAAATACCCTAAATGTGGACTGCTTAGCCACACGGTGAGACTCGGAAGGAGTGCTATTTGCCTCCTGGAGCACAGATATTCCTAGAATAGTTTGCTGATTCCATATACAGAGCTCCTAAGCACTAGAAGAGCAGTATCCCCCCTCAAGTGACCCCATTTTGGAAATTATACCCCTTTTGGAATTTATCTACAGGTGTAGTGACGATTTTGACTCCATAGGTGTTTTCCAGAAATAAGCAGTAGTGGATGTTGCTGATGAAAATTGCAACCTGCCATTTAGTGCCCAGTATGTTATAGTCACCAGTACGTTGTAGTGCCCAGCTCATGCTTCTGGAGACACACACCGGTAAATTAAGGGAGCTGTCATCGCTACAGAAATGACAAACATGTGGATGCTAAATGTGGCTTAGGCACACAATGGGCTCAAAAAGGAGGGGGCAATTAGGTTTGGGAGCGCAAAATTTGATTGCGTTTTATTCTAATTTTTGTTTGGCGGTATGATGAGAAAATACGTTTTTTTGCCTCGTTTTTAATTTTTTTTTACGGTGTTCACTGAAGGAGCTAACTAGTGGGACAGTTTTATGGGTCGGTTTGATGCGGATGTGGCGATACCAAGTATGTGTACTTGTATTGTTTATTTTGTTTTTACATAAATAAATGTATTTATTGGAATAATATTTTTTTCTTGTTCTTTATATTGTGATTTTTTTTATAAATATATATTTTTAAAATTTGTAATAAATTTTTTTTTTACTTTTTTGCCTTGTCTCATGATGGGACATCAATTTTCCCTGCCCTGATCACAGGCCATTAGCTCAGTGTCTCACAGGAAGGGAGGAGGGGCAGGAGCTTACAGGCCACCGTCCCTGGGTTACCACGTGGTTACCTTTCTGCTCGGGGTCACCATGGAGACCATCGGTACAATGCGTTGTGCTGATGGAAGCGGAGCGGGAGCTCCCTCCCTCTGCGATGCCCATCGATGTCGCTGTCACTACTGACAGCGACATCAAAAGGGTTAAACACTCGCAATCGGTGCTAGCACCGACTGTGAGTGTTGCGGCAGGGTATCAGCTCTCAGATAGAGCTGACACCCGCAATTTGACCACAGCGGCACTCAGCGTGAGCCTGCACGATTGTCACACAGTATATATACGGTGGTTTGCAGGGGTTAATTAATAATCCACTGCTAACTTTAACCAGTCACTTTTTTCCACCCAATAAATGTATTAATTAATTGGCCACTGTACTTTTCCCACAATTCATTAACAGTAACTTTTACATTTTTATCAAAACAATGTTAACTAAGTACCCCGTGTTATTTTCATGCACTATTGCTATTTATTTACTGCAGGGTATTTGCTCATTTGGTTTTTGTCTCAGGTTTTGTCTGTTTGGAGGCCAGTGTGAACATGCGCCTGCATGCTGCATGCACACTAACCTATATTCCATTTAACTTCTTTTGGTCTTGCTTTTAGGTTTTTCCATTCTGTTCAAATAAGGGCATGGACTTTCTTTTCTTTGGGCTGGTGATTACGTTTATATAGATTACCATGGCTAGGTGTACAATAGCCGAGAGAACCTCGGCGCTCAGTCCTTATTCACATTTACATAATTTTACGTATGGCTGGGCTCTACTACTAGAGGTTAGGACCATCCCGAGTAGGGTCACTGATGTGGTGGGATGGCTTTTACGTTTTTTTTAATCAAAACAATGCTAAATAAATACCCTATGTTATTTTCATGCACTATCGCTATTTATTTACTTTTTGCGGGGTATTTTCTCATTTTGTTTTTGCCTTAGGGTTTGTTTGTTAAAGAATAGAAGCAGAATGGGGGATATATATATCAGAATGGATGACACATATACAAGGATAGGGAATATGTATACCAGGATGGGGACATATATACCAGTATGGAGAACATATAAACCAGGACATGACCAGGATGGGGAACATATACACCAGGATGGGGGACATACACTCCAGGATGGGGATCATATATACCAGGATGGGGGACATGAATTCCAGGATGGGCACAGGATGGGGGACATTCAGAAATATACCAGGATGGGGGTCATATGCACCAAGAAGGGGGTCATATATACCAGGATGGGGGACTAATATGCCAGTATTAAGTGTTATACCAAGATGGGAGACTGTTATGATTTGGTAGCTGAGGAGAGCAGGCAAAAACGGCAATACACCAGAGAGGTTGGAATCTACTGGATTTCAGATCCCTGACTAACCACCACAACTAAAGGCAGCCGTGGAGCGTTCCTACGTTGGTCCTAGACGCCTCGTCACAGCCTTAGAGGTTAACTACACCTAAAGATAGAAAGAGGAAAGCTATCTGCCCCGGAGCAGATCCACAAAGAACATAGGAAGCCCCCAAACATGTAATGGCGGTTAGACAAGAGGAAATACAGACACAGACAGAAAATAGTATGAGCAAATGTTGGGGCCCAATCTTCCTAGACAGAAAAGGATAGGAAGGACACTTACTGCAATCCAAAAAACCCTAAAAAATACCAACTCTACTAATTGAAAAAACACCTGAGATCACACGACCTCTACCACCTAAATTAGTTCTCTGGTGTAACAAAACTAAGCCGCAGCCACTGAAAAAAACTGGAAAAGGCAAATGAACAAATAACAGTGGCTCAGATAAACTGAGAGGAGCACAAGCCCCCGGAGGGGACCTGGCTGACCTCCACAGAAGTGCAGGGAACAATGCAAAAAGCAAGCACAAAAATAAAAACAGAAAATATCTTATCTGAGAGCAGGAGAAGAGGCAAGACTCAGCAAGCTTCCAAGTGAACCAGGAACCACAGTTGAGACAAGACAAGAACAATTGATCACCGGCAACCATGATGGGAGGGAACCTCCCTTATATAAGACCAGTCTATAACTCCTGATTGCCAATCCTCATTGAATGGTTCAGTACTGTTTGTAACCACCAGAGGGAGCTTTTGCTCAGAATTCATTTCTAACACATTCACAACAGGAGACTTATATATAAGGATAAATATACCAGTATGGGGGACATATATAACATATATACCAGAATGAAGGATATATACCAGAATAAAGGACATATACCAGTATGGGGGACATACATACCAGACTAGGCCTTTGATGGGAGACATATATACCAAGAAGGAGCCCAGGATGGGTACATATATTCCAGGATGAGCGCAGGATGGGTGACATATATACCATGATGGGAGACATATATACCTGGAAGGGCCCCAGGATGGGGGACATATATATGCCAGTATAGATGATATTAGTACAGGGTGGAGGCCATTGGGGGAGAACACTTATGTCCTTATAACATTTAGAATGATAAAAAGATGATAAAACATCTGACCAATATGCAGGAAGGGGCACTATTTCCAAATGGTGCACTGGGGCCCATTGGACTCAAATTATGAGACTGGCCACCAATGGGTAGCCCAGATTCCCCTCATTATAATTTGCCCTGTAAGACCCTACCCTAAGGCATAATGATGTTAGCTCTTAGGGCAGCATGGTGGCTCAGTGGATAGCACTGCAGCCTTGCAGTGCTGGAGTCCTGGGTTCAAATCCCACCAAGGACAACATCTGCAAGAAGTTTGTATGTTCTTCCTGTGTTTGTGTGGGTTTCCTCCGGGTACTCTGGTTTCCTCCCACATTCCAAAAACATACAGATAGGGAATCTAGATTGTGAGCCCCATCGGGGACAGCGACGATAATGTGTGCAAACTGTAAAGCGCTGCGGAATATGTTAGCGCTATATAAAAGTAAAGATTATTATTATTAGTAACTGTGTCTATAAGATTAAGGACAAAAAGATGGTTCTAACTGCCCCTGCTATGAATCCAGAGCGCGGATTGATTTAAACTAGAAGATTGATTGCAGCAATTCTCTGAAGACATTGTCGGAGCAGATTGAAATTGTACGTGTTCAGCATTCTCAGAGTCAGAGGTATGACAGCTCAAGCAATGTGCACATTATCTCATGTGGCCGTGTAAGGTTGGGTCCACAATACGTTTGTGGACATTGCTAGGCACATTCTGCACAATGGTGTGCAGCTATGAGCTATGATGGGTGCCTAGGGATACGTCCACCAAAGGGACCTACTGTAAAGAAACATTCCTCCTGGTAAACGTATGCCTATACAGTTATACAAACAGTATTCAGGTGCATACAGGCCAGAGGCTGAAAGAAGACACACATTTAGCCTTTTGTGGTGAATGGTTACCGGTGGCAACATTACAGTATAGGTATAGAAAAAACCCGGACTGTGGCCTAGGTGCTGAACCAGAGCGTGGACCTAGACTTGCTTCATTTTTCTCTGAGACCTTACCCACAATTACAATTATTTTTATTGACTTGTACTTACTTTGGCTGCAGAGAGGGGGAGCCAGAGATCCATCTAACTCTCAGATGTTCACAGAACTGTTCTGCACATGGAGAGCAGAGGGACTAATCACTGAGGGTCTCAGTACATGATGGGACCACTGGCTGCTGGCAAATATGGGTCTTCTATTTCATCTGAACCTTCAGCTTTTCATGAGAGATTGTTGCCAACATTTTGAATTTGGGCCTTTTTAAAGTTATCAACATAAGATTATATTCACATGCAGCGTTTTTGCTGTTTTGTTTCTGCAGCCAAAACCTACTCTCTTGGCAATACGTATAAACACATAATTTGTGGCATTTTCATCGCATTTTTCTCTGTTTTTCTTTTTTGGGAGCTTTTTTTTGTGCAGATTACTTATGTGCTTTATCTATATTACATGTTTTGCAGCATTTTCTCACTTTCTCATTGCTTACTTTTGGTGAAAAAAAACAAGCTGTGCATGAGATTTCTGAACTCTCATGGGTTTTGCTGGTACTGTAAAAAAGCAGCTTTTCATTTGCATAATTTTTTTTGCAAAAATGCAAGGTGTGAACATAGCTTAACAGAGTAAGGGTGCTTTCACATTGATCTTTGTCTCACGTTCCTTGGTCCTATCGGGGCTTACGTCTGAACTCCCCCGTAAAACAGGATTCGAGCGTATGTGCCCACAGGGCCGTAGACTAGCGGGGTGCTGACAGAGTGAACGTGTGCTGAGTCATATGGATCACCCGCCAGGGCTGTGGGATACTTGGTACTGGGCCGGTGTATTGAAGGGATGTGTCACAGCGGCAGTGACCCGGTCCGTGGCCCTGGGCGTCCAATAAAAGGGGAATATTTACAGGGGATGTTAGAGTTTATAGTAAGGTATTCGTGACGCCACTTGTGGTGTCTGGTCAGAGATGACCAGTGCTGCAGTGCAGATCCTCTGAGACTGATGGTGTGATGCAGCAGAGTTGGAATAGCTTCCCACAAGTGAAGCTGGTGGTCTCAGGGCAGGTAGGTGTTGTACTATTAGAGTAACGGTGCTGAGAGATGTAGCTGAGTGTAGTAGGTGACACAGGAAGAAACTGAGAAACAATCAGCGAGTTGCCGTTTCCAAAGCTTTCCTCACAGTTCAGGTGCTAACAGTACAGATACCCACTTGGTACCGTGTCCTCCAGGTGAGGGACTCAGCAAACCCCCAGGTAGATTGGGACACACCTTTCCAGGACTCCTTTCTATATTTGTGTTCCTTTTACTGGCCGTCTCATTGTGCTGATTTTCCCGCCTTCTATCCTTCCAGAACCTTCACAAACAGTGTCCCAGATCAGCGGCTGCGAATCCTTTCGGATAACGTCTTATTTCTGCGTTCCTTTGATTCTATATAGCTACCTCTCCGGCGAAGATAATTGTGGTAATTGTCTGTGATCCCTAAAGTTATCACAGCAGTCGACTTGCTAGCTGAGTCATAAAATCCTCCACTAGGCTAAGGGTCGAGTTCCCTCTGCGACCTGGTCCCTCTGTCAACAGACCGGGACCGACGGATGACTCTTGCCCTCTCTGTATCCCTAGGACCCCTTCCTCTCTCTCTCCAGAAGCTTCTCTTTCTTTCTGCTTCTTTCTCTTCTATTCTCCACTTTCCACTCCTGGACCGAGCTCTTCCTAGCTCCTAGTCCCTTCTGAGTCTCTCTCTAGACTCCTTCCTTTTCCACTGCAGCCTCCCCTCAGTGGGAGCTGCTCCACTACACGTCTGTCTCCTTCCTCTTCCTCCTCCCGACCCTCTCAACTCTCTTCCTTGCTTCCTCAAGCTTCACTCCTTGCTACTGACTAACTCCACCCACCCATATGTGTAGCCCTGGTACACAATACCAGGAGGATGAGTGGAGAGGTAAAGGTTAAGTGTTCTTCATGTCGTCATGTACCTTCGAACACGCCCAGTAGGGGTGTGGAAGGGGGTGTCAGTAGGAGAGTGTGTCCAGACTTAGGAGAGACAAGACGTCTTAGGGACTCTGCTCTATCTTCAGCTTCAAATTGTGGAGTCTAGTATAGGTACTTTAACGTACCCGAGCCTAGTCAAAGCTGTGCCCCACTGGAGACAGGCTGAAATATCTCCTGAGAACTGAGCAAGTCGAAGGGCAAAAGTGGAAGAAAGCAAGGAAGTGCTACAGGTGAAGAATACCTGCACGAATCTAACCGGTTACTGGGGACCGAAGGATCATCTTTGTTTCAAGCAAGGTGATAAGATAGCCAGAAATCTACCGGACCCTAGGTCGCGGCGGATAAGCCCATACAGTCAGTACGTAACTGGGGTCAGAGGAAGTGAGGACCGTGAGTCAGTGCACGACAATATAGGAAATCATCTTTCTCACAAAAAGGCTCCAACCACAACACTGATCGGGCAGAACAGCTAAAGATAAGCTGGAATCATAGAGAGGACTACGCTTCAAGCTGGTCGTACTCAGCTTCATTGGAGTTAAAGGAGGCCCCTAACTTGCTTAACCGTTTGCCTCAAAGCTCATCCTCCATCAACCCCATCAGCCTCCCTGGGACCTGCTTTACCATTCTGCAAGTAAAGGTATGGAAAGACGTTGACTGTGTGAGACTGAGTTATTACTGCATGCCTGCACAATCCCTACCTAACTACCGACCTGAGGGAAGAGTCCCACCTGTAGGGGACCCGACATCTAGCTGCCTCACCATCCCCTCAGAGATCTACAGCAGCGCTGGTACATATTACCAGAACACTACAGGTGGCGTCACGAACTGTATATAAACCTATCCCCTGTAAATATCCCCAACATACGCCAGACCGCCAGGGCCACAGACCGAGCCACAGCTACCTGTGACAATCCCCATAGACTCCTACGGGCTCGGCTCTGAGTACCCCATTGCCCTGGTAACCCACAATTGTGGTGGCGGGTCGACACAAATTTTGGCGTCACGAACAGGATACGAAACTTGCAGCATTGCGAGCCCTGTGTGCCTGTGGATTGTTTTTGTGAAAAAGGACTGTTTGCTATTTTGGCGCTAAAATCCGCCATTTTTGCCGCCATATTCGCGCCCTCAGGCGCTGGAGAAGAAGGTGGGCGGACCTGAAAAAGCGCGCAGAGTCTTGGACACGCCCCCAACCTGCACCCCAAACCGCATCGCAAACTGCATAGCAATCTGCATCGCAAACCGCATCGCAAACTGCATAGCAATCTGCATCGCAAACCGCATAGCGAACTGCATAGCAATCTGCATCGCAAACCGCATAGCGAACTGCATAGCAATCTGCACCGCAAACCGCATCGCAATCCGCATAGCAAACTGCATCACAATCTGCATTGCAATCCGCATAGCAAATTGCATCGCAAAATAGAGCGGCAGGTCCTGCAACAGGAAGTGAACGCTCTGACATCAGAGCGCCTGCGACGAAGGTCCTGTTCCCACTGCGGTGCCTGTGAAGTAGCAGCATCTGAAACCGGTAGGCTCCGTTTAACCAAGGGGGCGCTAAGATGTCACAACAACCGGCTGACAGTGCGGCCCCGGCCGGAGTCCCCAATCCCGCACCGTCTGGTATTGTAGCGCCAGATGGGGGTGCAGGTCCAGCACCCAGTCTGGTAGTCCCGATCATGCCACTAACGCTCCCATATATGCCTGGGGCGAAATGGCTTCCCCAATACAGCGGTGGGCCAGGCACATTAGCAGGCTTCAAGCGAAAGTTATGCAGCATCCTAGAAATGTACTCCATGCCTGAGAGACAAAAAGCTGCTGTGCTAATAGGGCAGCTAACTGGCGCTGCTGAGAGGGAAGTGGAGACTTGGGATACCGTTGATCAGGAGTCGGTACCTGCGATCTTCCTGAAGCTTCATGCCATATTTGAAGACCGCACAGAAACGGATCTCCGGATGGCCTTCTATCACTGTTCACAACAGCCAGGTGACAGCATCCGGGACTATGCTTGCCGATTGCAAGGAGCCCTGAAAGCACTCAAGCAAGTTAACAATTTAAATGCTCTCCATGAGAATAAAATGTTGAAAGAACAGTTTATACAGGGATTGAGATCCCCAGAGGAACGCAGAACTGTAAATTGGTGGTCCTTAGATCATCCGGATGCTACCTTTGATGCCCTAAAGGACATGGCAATAAAAGGGCTGCGGCCCCTGGGCAAACCTGAGGTGGCCACCCAACATCATCAGGGTGAAGTCACTCCGGAACCGGCAGTAACCCCCTGTTCCCCGCTAGTGGCTGAAGCCAAAGCGCAGGTGACATCTCCTAGTGAATTGGACTGTCTGCGCTCAGAGGTGCGCCAGCTGACTAAAAATCTGGCTGCTGTTATGAGTGCCCTGCAACTGCGGAAAGAAGAGGAAGGAAAAATCTTGCTAGCGGACTGCCCAGAAGACGTCCCGTGGATGTACCGGAGAAGAAAGAAGACGTCGCCCCCCCGGAGGAGGACAACGCCACCCCCAGGAGCAACCTCTGATCAACACCCTTCTCGTCGAGAGATCATCTGTTATCGCTGCAACCGGAAAGGTCATCTGTCTACACAGTGTCCTTTAAACGGGCAGAACCTGGGTCCAAGGGCCAACACCCAGGAGAATACCCGTCAGGCCCCCTAGACTGGAACCGCAGGTATGTGGGCGGGCGACCCTACCTGTCTATTATTCTAGATGGTATTGCTGTTCCAGCATTGTTAGACACTGGGTCCCAGGTGACCCTCATACCTGATGCTCTATATACCAAGTACTGGTCAATGGACAGTCTTAAACCTCCGAGCCTTGACTTTACTGTGTATGCTTCTAATGGTCTTCCTGTAGAAGTACTTGGAACAAAATGTGTAGATGTAAAGGTGGGAAGAGAGGAGTTGAAAGACCAGGGACTTCTGGTAGTGAAGACTGTAAATGAGGAGAATGGTCTAAATATAATATTGGGTACTAATGTTATTGGTAATTGTTTGGAAGAAGTAGTGTTCTTGCTCCAACAGCTCGCTGAGATTGCCCGACCAAGGCAGAGAGGAGTCATCCAAAGAGAGATCCGGCCCTGGTGTGTCAGCAACAAGCGAAGCTTACCGACGGCGAAATTGGTAATGTACGGGTCACTGACTCAGTTCCTATTGTGATACCCCCAATGAGTGAAATGATCATTTGGTGCAGGGCAGCCATAGGTCTGAGAGGACAGAATTACCAAGCTGTAGTAGAACCCCACCATTCAGAACATAGACCTACACTTATGACTGCTAGAGGAGTAGTAGAAGTGGTGAATGGAAGAGTACCGGTACGGCTTCTCAATTGGGAGATGATGAGGTAAATTTACCCCGTTATGCAACCATTGCTAAACTTCATGCTGTTGATAATAATTCTATTCTCCCGGCTGAGTCCTTAGACTCCTGTCAAATAGCGGAGGACAATGACCCAGCAACTCAGGTGGCGGAATGGTGTCAGCAACTCCATGTTGGGACGGACACCACTCCCGCTCACCAGAAGCAAGGGGTATTACGGGTGGTGCAAGAGTATGCCCAAGTGTTTAGCAAAAATCCACTTGATTTTGGGACAATTAAGGGAGTACAACATCATATCCCTACAGGCAATCATCCTCCCATCAAAGAGCGGTATAGGCCCATACCTCCAGCTCATTATCAGAAGGCTAAAGAAATGTTGAATGATATGAAGAAAGCTGGGGTGATAAGGGATAGTTGTAGTCCCTGGGCAGCCCCTCTAGTTCTGGTTAAAAAGAAAGATGGTAGTATGAGAATGTGTGTGGATTACAGGCAGGTGAACCGCATAACACACAAGGATGCATACCCGCTACCACGCATAGAGGAATCATTAGCTGCTCTGAAAACGGCTAACTACTTTTCTACCCTTGATCTGACTAGTGGTTACTGGCAAGTGGCTGTGGCTGAGGAGGATCGTGAGAAAACGGCTTTCACCACCCCAATGGGGCTCTGTGAGTTCGACAGAATGCCGTTTGGACTCAGTAGTGCCCCAGGAACATTTCAGAGAGTGATGGAAAACTGTCTGGGACATCTCAATTTTGAAACCGTGCTGCTATACCTAGACGACGTAATCGTGTATTCCAAGACATATGAGGACCATCTGAAGCACCTGGCAGAAGTGTTTGAGTCCCTGTCCAGGTACGGGATGAAGTTGAAACCCTCAAAATGCCATCTACTCAAGCAGAAGGTACAATACTTGGGGCACATCGTCAGTTCGGAAGGAGTAGCGCCGGACCCAGAGAAAGTCACTGCCATCCAGAAGTGGCCGGAGCCGAAGAACCTTAAGGAAGTGCGACAGTTCCTGGGACTAACGGGTTACTACAGGAGATTCGTGAAAGATTACACGAAGAAGGCAGCTCCTTTACAGGACCTCCTAGTAGGACAATCTTTAAAGAGCAGAAACCCTCCCTTTAATTGGGGTAAAGAACAGGCTGAAGCATTCCAAAAGATGAAAGAGATCCTGACAGGTGATGAGATCTTAACCTATCCTGATTACAGCCAACCGTTCCTGTTGTACACCGACGCCAGTAATGAAGGGTTGGGAGCCGTTCTCAGTCAGAAGCAGAATGGACAAGAAAAAGTCATCGCATATGCTAGCAGAAAACTCAGGCCAACTGAAAGAAATCCGGAAAATTATAGCAGTTTCAAGCTAGAGTTTCTGGCGCTGGTCTGGGCCATTACTGAAAGATTTAAGCACTATCTGGCCTCCAATAAGTTCACTGCGTACACAGACAACAACCCGTTAACGCACCTGGAAACCGCCAAGCTGGGCGCCATGGAGCAGCGATGGATGGCTCGGTTGTCCAATTACCAGTTTACTATCAAGTACCGGGCAGGTCGAAAGAATGCTAATGCTGATGCGTTGTCCCGAATGCCGCATGACTCTGATACAGAAGAAGAATCGGACGACCTGGAAGAAATTGAGCTACCCGCGTTCCATCGAAATGGGGTAGTCCACGAGCATCAAGTCCACAGAAAGCAAAATGGTGCAACATTAAATCCTTTACCCCATCACAGCTGGAAAGAGACTCAGGACAGTGATCCAGTGGTCAGCCACATCAAGGAGTTGTTAAAGCAAGAAGGCTCCTCTTTGGAAAAGGATGCACCTATGCCCGCCAAGCTCCTGTGGAACGAGAGAAGCAGGTTGTTCCTGTACCGTGAGAAGTTGTGCAGAAGATACGTCAACCCCAGAACCCATGAAATGGTCTGGCAAATAGTGGTCCCAAAGACAGACGTCCCAATGGTGTTGGAAGCGTACCACGATCAAGCAGGACACTTTGGCTGGAGGAAGCTGGAGACCCTGTTGAGATGCCGGTTCTACTGGGTAGGGATGCGCAGCTCCATCGAGAGGTGGTGTCGGAACTGTGGACCCTGTGGTCTCAGAAGAAAGGACTACGGAAGTCAGAAGGCCCCCCTGCAACCTATCCGGACGACTCGTCCCCTGGAGATTGTGGCCCTGGACCACGTCAAACTGTCACCGAGTAGATCTGGATACTCATACGCCTTGACCATGGTGGACCATTACTCCAGATTTCTGGTAGTCGTTCCAGTGAAAGACCAGACTGCAGTGACGGCAGCGAAGACCTTTCAAGCAAGCTTCTGCAGACCGCATGGGTATCCCGAGCAAGTCTTAACCGATCAGGGACCTGCTTTTGAAGCCGATTTATTCAAGGAATTCTGTCATATGTACGGGTGCAAGAAAATAAGAACGACACCATACCACCCTCAAACCAACGGTCTTTGTGAAAAGATGAACCATATTGTCCTTGACTTGTTGAGATCCATACCGTTGGAAGACAGGAATAGATGGCCGGATTTACTACCTGATTTGGTTGATTTGTACAACCATATACCTGTAAGCTCAACTAACTGCACTCCAGCCTATCTTATGAGAGCAAGGCCCGGAAAACTACCAATGGACCTAGAACTTGGAGTGGTAGAACCGGAGGCAGACGATGCCGTGGAGAACTGGGACGTCAATCGGCAAGAGCAATACAGAAGAGTACAAATCTGTGTGGAGGAAAGTCTCAATAAGGCACGGGAGAAACAGGAAGATGTTTACAACAGAAATGCTCCTGCCAAGCCTCTGATGCCTGGAGAGGTAGTATTAAAAAGAAAAAGAAAGATGCACAAACTGGATAACCAGTGGGAGCAAGAACCCTACGTCATACAAGATTCTAAGTACGACAACAGAAAAGTTTGTGTCGTCAGTAAGGACGGAGGAAGAACAACAACCACTGTGTCCAGAGATCATTTGAAGTTGTGTCCAGAACACTTAAAGAGTTGTGAAAAGAACCCTGTCTTCAATCAAAGAGAAAGAAAGGAAGAGGTCCTACACACCGATCTGGGAGATTTTCCTGCGGATTGGCCCCGACTGGGAGATGCTGTGATAATTCCAGTGTTGCAGTTTTATCAGCCACAAGAGGAAGTTTTACCTCCAGTTGTGCCTGTGGTGCCAGTTGAGCCCGTCCAGGAGTTACCCATTCCAGCAACACCTCAACCTGTAGAACCTCAAGATGGATCATCTGAAGCAGCGCCCCATACTATGGGATCCCCTGGTGAAGCTGACTCACACCGCCCAGCCATCAGTACGCTTGCCAGATCCATAGAAAGATTAAGGCAGTTCTATAGTTTGCCGTTACGCAGTGCAGACAGATCGCAACTTGTTATACCTGAAACTACACCACGTAGATCAGAGAGAATCACAAAAGGGAAATTACCCATTAGATATCAGCAGTAGTTTATGTGAACATTGTAAAAGTCTATATATATAAATGTGTTTTTTTTCCCTATTATGTCTTCGTTTAACAATGGACTCAGAGGCTGAGGACTGAGCCAGCCCAAAAACTGTATCCTGTAAATAGTTGCACTTTGTGCCTTTTTAATGGTTTCACATGAAACCTTGACTCACCTCTGAACCAAAAACCCGTGTGGTGTGGCACTGAGTGAGGTCTGCACTTGGATGTCCTGCAGCCCACCCAGGACCCACGTTGAAGGTTTGGTGCGGGTCCTTCACAAGTATCTTGTAAATTTATTTATTGAAAATGCTATTTGATACTATTTGTATTAAAGTTTGTAACGTTCAAAGTATTCTTACCTCCCGGATGGGAAGATGTTATTGTTCCAAATGTTATTGCATAAACAAAATTTTTCTGTCTTTTGTATTCCACAGCCCGGGAGTGCTGTCGTTTACCATGGGGGAATGTGTAGCCCTGGTACACAATACCAGGAGGATGAGTGGAGAGGTAAAGGTTAAGTGTTCTTCATGTCGTCATGTACCTTCGAACACGCCCAGTAGGGGTGTGGAAGGGGGTGTCAGTAGGAGAGTGTGTCCAGACTTAGGAGAGACAAGACGTCTTAGGGACTCTGCTCTATCTTCAGCTTCAAATTGTGGAGTCTAGTATAGGTACTTTAACGTACCCGAGCCTAGTCAAAGCTGTGCCCCACTGGAGACAGGCTGAAATATCTCCTGAGAACTGAGCAAGTCGAAGGGCAAAAGTGGAAGAAAGCAAGGAAGTGCTACAGGTGAAGAATACCTGCACGAATCTACCGGTTACTGGGGACCGAAGGATCATCTTTGTTTCAAGCAAGGTGATAAGATAGCCAGAAATCTACCGGACCCTAGGTCGCGGCGGATAAGCCCATACAGTCAGTACGTAACTGGGGTCAGAGGAAGTGAGGACCGTGAGTCAGTGCACGACAATATAGGAAATCATCTTTCTCACAAAAAGGCTCCAACCACAACACTGATCGGGCAGAACAGCTAAAGATAAGCTGGAATCATAGAGAGGACTACGCTTCAAGCTGGTCGTACTCAGCTTCATTGGAGTTAAAGGAGGCCCCTAACTTGCTTAACCGTTTGCCTCAAAGCTCATCCTCCATCAACCCCATCAGCCTCCCTGGGACCTGCTTTACCATTCTGCAAGTAAAGGTATGGAAAGACGTTGACTGTGTGAGACTGAGTTATTACTGCATGCCTGCACAATCCCTACCTAACTACCGACCTGAGGGAAGAGTCCCACCTGTAGGGGACCCGACATCTAGCTGCCTCACCATCCCCTCAGAGATCTACAGCAGCGCTGGTACATATTACCAGAACACTACAGGTGGCGTCACGAACTGTATATAAACCTATCCCCTGTAAATATCCCCAACATACGCCAGACCGCCAGGGCCACAGACCGAGCCACAGCTACCTGTGACAATCCCCATAGACTCCTACGGGCTCGGCTCTGAGTACCCCATTGCCCTGGTAACCCACAATTGTGGTGGCGGGTCGACACACATACACTCTTTACTAACCAGCCTGGGATGAGACCATCCTCCCGCAGGGTACGTACAGGGTGCCCAGCTGCACCAGTGTGTGTTGGGTGCAGGTGTTAGAGTCCTAGGTGGTGCTCCCTCCTTACCTGAGAGAGGGGTATCACACTTCTGGGTGAGGCGCAATACGTCTGTGGCGACTGAACCTTCAGGGGCGTCACACATGCATCATTTTCGGAGTATACGCCTACTGGAGGCGGACACAATGGCATTGTAGAATGTGATGTTTCAATTAAGGGGTTGTCTGTGATGGCACTGTAAAGGGATGGCCGCGGGGCCTATGCACTGGAAGCTATGTGATGTTTCATCTCTGTCATGTCAATGGCGTGAAGGTGTCCTCCTTCCGTCAGGGAGCGTACAGAGCAACTAGAGTCAGAGTCCAAAATCACAAACAGCTCTGCCCCATCCTCCTCCGGGCACAGCCCATCCAAGACACCACAATAATCTCTCACACGACACCAGCAATACATTCCTCACAAGGCTGGTCTTCTCCGCTGCCACACCAGAATGGACCAACAAGTATTGACGGAATGAGGAGCCTAGTGAAAATGGCACTTCTATTGCTTCTCATACAGAACCCTTATACTTTTTTAGAGTAACACAGGTCAAAAGAGTTTTTTTTAGAAAAATAGCAAATTTTATTATACACAGACTAAAATTACACAAAGTAACAGAGCAACTTTACGGCTTGAATGATCAGAGGAGTAATTAATCAAAAAATTTTTTTTATATACGGGACATTATAATACAGCAACTCATGGGTAAATATCTCTATAATATCAGCAAGGCCCAGGGGAGTTTTCCTTTAGTCTATTTTTGATGTAAGTACGGACATTGAAAGTGGAGTGGCTTATAATTCAAATGCAGCAGCGGTGATGGTGTGTGTGGTTTTATATCTCCACACGGCAAGCGGTTCAACATTGTGGTGAGAGTTGCTAGCGGTATTGTGGCCGATTAATATGTGGGTCTGGTATTCCTATATATAGGGACCGGTATTCTAACCCTTTTTCTTGGAGACTTTAAAACTTCATATTCCCCATAGATCAGAGACTCTCTTTAGATAATTTACTGATTTTGCCATATGTTTTAAAATAATTTTGAGATTTCTTGCTGCTACAGATTATATGAAAATACAAAATTCGAAGACATTTTGACAATAATAATGCCACATTCTAGACTACTCTGCGTGGTAATTTATAATAGTATGATAGAAAATTAGCATATGGTTGATGAGACTTTGAATTCTGTGCAAAAGAAATTGCGATATAAATAGCCATTTTTGCTGATTTATAGAGATATTTACCCATGAGTTGCTGTATTATAATGTCCCGTATATAAAAAAAATTTTTTGATTAATTACTCCTCTGATCATTCAAGCCTGCTTAGTAAAGTTGCTCTGTTACTTTGTGTAATTTTAGTCTGTGTATAATAAAATTTGCTATTTTTCTAAAAAAACTCTTTTGACCTGTGTTACTCTAAAAAAGTATAGGGGTTCTGTATGAAATGTTGATCTGAGTTTAGGATTTAAGTATATACCATTATTTAAGGGAAGTAGTATATTCATACTTCTATTGCTTCCCCTGGAGACACTTCAATCCAGCACAAGAAAGACACATTTACTAGGTCGTCCACCCCTTCTCTGGTTATCCTGCCCGGATACTTCTGATGGCCCACTCGCTTCCACGCTTCAGCACCACCTATTCTGCTGAGCGTTCTCACAGTGACTCCTCCACTGGACTTCTCTGCGTAAACCCACTCTCTCTGGGTCCACATCACCACGGTCTATTCTACTCCAGCTTCTTTCAGGGGTTGCTGGTCCACTATTATTCCTACCCTATGCCTAGGGCCCAGGAACGTGGACATCCTCACACTAGCAAGGTCCACCCCCGACTGTCCTCCACTACAAGGAGGGCTTCCTGACAGATTCCCGCTTGGAGGCAATCCTTCCTTAGCAACCAGTCCCTAACTACTGTCCCTAAACCAAAGGATGTGCTAACTGCCCCATCTAGTGGCCAACACTAATACTGTTCTGATGTACTTTTATAACTTCCTAACGTGCCCCCATTAGTGATCCCTCGCAGATAACAGTTACCCAACTATGTATACTATTCTCCAAGTGCCCTCCTCTAATGACCCAAAGGATGCACTGACTACCTGTCACTAAACCCCACATAAATTCCTACACAGCAATTTACAAAGCACACATATTTATTTACATTGACACAATTAAAGGGGATGAAACCTTAAAGGGTTAATGCCCTAGACCTCCTTACAGCATCACCCTTGTAAGGTTGGGTCAGAGGGTGTATGGAGGCAGACAGAGTATCTGCCACTGGGGGTCTGAACTTTGGGACCCCAGCGATCCCGAGATCAAGGTTTTGGAACCCAGAGTTCTGAATGGAAGGTGCGCATGTGTGGCTTTCACTTTTTTTCATTGTCTATGGGACTACAAAATTTGAAGAAGGGCCTGAATGCCTTTCTTGAAAAATATATTATTACAGGTTATGGGTACTAAATTCTGTGACGCGGTGCTGATGCAGGAAACTAGTCTGATTGTCATATGTGTTATCAGGAAAGAAGTTTTCCCCTAATATGGGGCAATCATCATCTGCCTCATAGAGTTTTTGCCTTCCTCTAGAGCAGGGTTCTCAAACTGCATTCCTTCAGGGCCGCAAACCTGCATGTTTTCAAGATTTCCTTAGCATTGCACTAGGTGCTGGAATCATTATCTGTGTAGGTGATTAAATTATCACCTGTGCAATACAAGGAAATCCTGAAAACATGACCTGTTTGCGGCCCTTGAGGAATGCAGTTTGAGACCTCTGCTTTAGATCAACATGTTGGCTATAGGTTGAACCCTATGAACTTATGTCTACCTTCAACCTTAAAAACACGAGACAACCGAGTGCTGCACTCTGCTGTACCATAGATGATGAATGGAGTGGAGGCCGAGAATACACACCGCCTCTCTAGTTCTCAGGATCACTGGTGGTTCCAGTGGTTGGCCACCCATAAATAAGCAAGTTATTCCATATGGATAGGGTATAATTTGCATTTGAGAATAACAATTTAAAATTATTTACCCTTTTAGGCTATATGCACATCCACCATGTTGAACAAAGCTGTGTTACAGGGCCCAATGCCTTCTATGAGGCACTACTGCACCTCTGTTTATCCAATTTATATGAAAGCATAGACGGGTAACTTTTTGGGAGGGAATAACCCTTTAAGAGAATCAATAAAAAAAGGAATATAAAAGGCTGAAATATAAAAGAAACAAATCTTGTCTAAGTTTCTCAGGAAGCATCCATTAATGGGGTCTTCAACTTTTTGAGAAAGCTACAATGACCACTTTTATATTAATTTCTTTGCATTGCATTTAAAATGTTTGTGTCTCTTGTCAAGGATTCATCTTGATCAAATATTCGCATCTAAATCTTGATATTACATTGGAATAACAGAAATGAACTCTGCACAAACGCTTTCCAAGAATTGCTATCCACTTCCATCTACATGGCTGCCACTATCTCAGGGTGGCTCGTGTTCTTGAATTGGAGTGATGTGAAAAATGATTTTGTCTGTAGAACCAGGATGTTATTTTTCTCTTGCCACTTGGCTTCTGATTCCGACATTTCTAGGTGTGCGGGTGATTTCATGTATTGATTTTTCTGTCCTAGCATGTGCATTTCTGGAGTCACTATGTCAAATTCACAAAGTAGGACAGCGCACAGTTAAATGAATGTGGGAAATGGTGGAGAACATTTTTGTGACGCCAGTGATCAGATAATTTTTCTAAACCACATTGGTATTTACGTGCTACATTTACCTTCTCTTGGACATTTTGCTGGGCTGTCTCAGCAGCTGGAGCTTCTTATCTACCATACTTGTCAATCCAGGAGTCCGGGAGGCCTACAGAAGAAGAGGCGACCTCCCAGACCAAAGAATTGGCAAATATCTTGGGCACCACCTATGACGTTGGCATTTCTTCTGCTGACACCATTTAAAGAGCCTCGGTGTCTAAATGGACATTAAGGGGGCATTGGAAAGGCATAGTGGGGGCATAAAAATGGCAAATGAAATGCAGTGGAGGGGGCATGGTCTGAATAGTGGTCTTGGCCATGAGGGTGAGGTTTCCCATTTTCATCTTTTAATCATTATGCTATGACCTTCCTTTCCCCTTACTGATGTGTTGTGTAGTTCACCGAGGCACTGTTGTGCACACTTTTGCAGGTAGGACATTGAAGTGGGGTCTTTGCTCTCAATATTTTAGAGAGAGCCTAAGCTACAGAACTATAGGTGTCGGTGGGAAAGGTGATGGCTCCTCCAGAAATCTGGTGGATTGCTGTGCTACTGGGAGAAGCACAATAATGTGAATCTATTGATTAATGAATCCCTGATGTCGATCATAGACCCACACGTTTACTACAGAGATAAAATTACCAACATTGTTACGTCTACAACCTATTTTTAGAAATCCTCCTATAAATATCCCAAAGAGCTGTCCCCCCGAGTATCTGTGTGATCCGGCAGCGCAGATCTGTCGTGTCTCAGAGCAGAACGCGGCTCACACGGCTCCCTGCTTAGCACAGCAATGTTCGTATGGATGGTGCGATGACGCACTTGATACGTGGTTTATGAATATTCATGCACCAAGCGCTGGTGTCATCAGCATGGCTCTGCACATTTCAGATAGAGGACATCACGACTTCTCTAGGTTACAAAGAACAGTTTTTAGACGCTAGGGAGGGTATAGGTAGATAAGGAACAGCAATTACATTACATGAAATCGAGAAAAGCTGGATAGCTGGAAGACTGTAGGGATAAATCATTTTAGGGTAATATAATCTTCAATGTTTCCCTTCAGATTTAGCTGTTTCTATTTTGCATTTGTGTAGATTTAATATAATAGATATAGGTATTAGAGAGATATATAAGGATTAGTAAATATGAATAGAAGATTCAATAGATACAGTAGATTAGTAATAGATAGATGATATAGATAGATAATAGATAGATAGATAGATAATAGATATAGATAGATAAGATAGATAGATATAGATAGATAGATAGATAGATAGTGATAGTAGATATGGATAGAGTAGATAAATGATAGATAGATAGATAGATAGATAGATAGATAGATAGATAGATAATAGATAGATAGATAGATGAGATAGATATGATGATAGATAGATAGATAGATAGATAGATAGAATAGATAGATAGATAGATAGATAGGATAGAATAGATAGAGATAGATAGATAGATAGATAGATAGATAGATAGATAGATAGATAGATAGATAGATAGATATAGATAAGATAGATAGATAGATAGATAATAGATAGATAGATAGATAGATAGATAGATAGATAGATAGATAAATAGATAGATAGATAGATAGATATGGGATAGATGATAGATAGATAGATAGATAGATAGATAGATAGATAGATAGTAGATAGATATGATAGATATGATAGATAGATAGATAGATAGATAGATATAGATAGAATAGAATGATAGATGATATGATAGATAGATGATAGATAGATAGATAGATAGATAGATAGAAGATATGAGTAATAGATGATAGATGATAGATAGAGATAATAGTAGATAGATAAGATAGATAGATAGATAGATGATAGATAGAAAAATAGATAGATAGATAGATAGATAGATAGATAGATAGATAGATAGATAGATATGGGATAGATGATAGATAGATAGATAGATAGATAAGATAGATAGATAGATAGATAGATAGATAGATAGATAGATATGGATAGAATGTAATAGATAGATAGATAGATAGATAGATAGATAGATAGATAGATAGATAGATAGATAGATAGATAGATAGATAGATATGTAAGGAGAAGAACGGGGTCAGGCGTACCTTTTCCCTGAGGGATCCAGAACTGTTGGGGCTGTCACCTATGTTGCACGGGAAAAAGCTTAAGGCCCCGGACCGACCTTTGCACTCAGTGATAGGGGGTGCGAATAAGCTAAAAAAGCCGTGGCGAGCCGGAAACCAGTCAGTCTTTGCGTGAACGTGCAGCGCGCAGGAGGACAGTGTCAGCGCTCCGACCTCTGAGTACTGCAACGGAGCAGGCCGAAGTCTGAGGCGACTAAGATCCACAACAGAGACTCACCCCGTGTCCGCTGACACCGCTGACACCGCTGACCGTGAGTGATAAGGTCCGTGGTCAGGACATAGACGCCCGTACCGGCGTTCTCCCTGTGTGGAGTGTCCACTGTTAAATTAAACCCCACGTTAACCCTTGCTCTGCTTCTGGTCCGTTACTGCATCTTGCTACCTGCTCACAGATAGATAGATAGATAGATAGATAGATAGATAGATAGATAGATGTAATTATAGATAGATAGATAGATAGATAGATAGATAGATAAAGATAGATAGATGATATGATAGATAGATAGATAGATAGATGTAATATAGATAGATAGATAGATAGATAGATAGATAGATAGATAGATAGATGTAATATAGATAGATAGATAGATAGATAGATAGATAGATGATAATTAGATGTAATAATAGATAGATAGATGTAATATAGATAGATAGATAGATAGATAGATAGATAGATAGATGTAATAAATAGATAGATAGATAGATAGATGTAATATAGATAGATAGATGTATATAGATAGATGATAGATGTAATATAGATAGATAGATAGATAGATAGATAGATAGATAGATAGATATAGATAGATAGATGTAATATAGATAGATAGATAGATAGATTAATATAGATAGATAGATAGATAGATAGATAGATAGATGTAATATATAGATAGATAGATAGATAGATAGATAGATAGATTAATATAGATAGATAGATAGATAGATAGATAGATAGATGTAATAGATAGATAGATAGATAGATAGATAGATAGATAGATGTAATATAGATAGATAGATAGATAGATAGATAGATAGATAGATAGATGAAATAGATAGATAGATGTAATATAGATAGATAGATAGATAGATAGATGTAATATAGATAGATAGATAGATAGATAGATAGATAGAGTAGATAGATAGATAGATGTAATATAGATAGATAGATAGATAGATAGATAGATAGATAGATTAGATAGATAGATGTAATATAGATTAATAGATAGATAGATAGATAGATAGATAGATAGATAGATAATGATAGATAGATAGATAGATAGATAGATGTAATATAGATAGATAGATAGATAGATAGATAGATAATGTAATAGATAGATAGATAGATAGATAGATAGATAGATAGATGTAATATAGATAGATAGATAGATAGATAGATAGATAGATAATGATAAGATAGATAGATGTAATATAGATAGATAGATAGATTACATAGATAGTTGATGGATTTAGGTTCTTACTGCAAAAACATCAACGAGGAGAGTACGCCACTGATAAATGTTGTGCTCTTCTGATTGCAGTCTGAAAGCAATCTCCTACGGAAACTGCTTTTGTAAAAATACTAATAACATCCTCTGGGCATTCTAAACCTGTACATGAGCAGCCGCCACATAATTCAGAGCTGTACATGATCAGACACCGAGGCAGAAGTCCATATTATCATTAATGTTCATTACCAGTGTGTCTCACGCTTGAGAACATAGCAGCTTCTACCAGCACTTTATCTAGAACCGTTGCTTCCAGCTACTTCAAAGCTTTCTCAACCAGTGACAGCCTGAAACCTTGTGCAACTGCTATGTGGAAACCAGGCTAAAAATCAGATCTTGACTTTTTTTGTAAGATCTCATTCACATGGCTAGCATGGCATGAAATCACTATCATAATTTCCTACCTCATTCCCATTCCAATAAAAGTTAAAGGTAGAAGTCACACAGTAACCTTAGCATGGCTGTAATGAGAATATTGTAGGTCACACCAAAGGTGCATCAAAATCTAACCTTAGTGTCGCACCAGGAGCAGCATTTCTCCTTGAGGAAAGTACCAAGTGGGCGTACTGAAACTGGTCATACAATGCTTCTGTGGGAAATTAAATATGCAACTAGCCTTTATACAGAGAAAGAGAATGGGTTCTCTAGTGCCACCTATTCAGGGTACCAATCCTAAACATCAACACAACCTCTTAAAGGGCCTTGCCACATAATTCAGGATATGCTAGGAGCAGTGTAACGTTACTGGGTTATCTGGTTTTCATATTAGTAAATTATCATAGGTGTATAACTGACAATGACTTTCTTTTACCTAGAGCCTGGAAGAAATGATTACCATAAAGGCAGAATATAAGATTTCTCAACAACAAGACCATTAATATGAGACATACAGGTAGGACTAGTGTATCATTTCTATCACCTGTATGCCCATATTAATAGGTCATATACAGTTAGGTCCATAAATATTTGGACAGAGACAACATTTATTTAATTTTGGTTCTAGACATTACCACAATTAATTTTAAACAAAACAATTCAGATGCAGTTGAAGTTCAGACTTTCAGCTTTCATTTGAGGGTATCCACATTAAATTGGATGAAGGGTTTAGGAGTTTCAGCTCCTTAACATGTGCCACCCTGTTTTTAAAGGACCAAAAGTAATTGGACAATTGACTCCAAGGCTATTTCATGGACAGGTGTGGGCAATCCCTTCATTATGTCATTCTCAATTAAGCAGATAAAAGGCTGGAGTTGATTTGAGGTGTGATGTTTGCATTTGGAAGGTTTTGCTGTGAAGGAAACATGCGGTCAAAGGAGCTCTCCATGCAGGTGAAACAAGCCATCTTAAGCTGCAAAAACAGAAAAAAACCATCCAAGAAATTGCTACAACATTAGAGTGGCAAAATCTACAATTTGGTACATCCTGAGAAAGAAAGAAAGCACTGGTGAACTCATCAATCCAAAAAGACCTGGGAGCCCACGGAAGACAACAGTGGTGGATGATCGCAGAATACTCTCCATGGTGAAGAGAAACCCCTTCATAACAGCCAATCAACTGAACAACACTCTCCAGGAGGTAGGCGTATCAATATCCAAATCTACCATAAAGAGAAGACTGCATGAAAGTAAATACAGAGGGTTCACTGCACGGTGCAAGCCACTCATAAGCATCAAGAATAAAAAGGCTAGGCTGGACTTTGCTAAAAAACATCTAAAAAAGCCAGCACAGTTCTGGAAGAACATTCTTTGGACAGATGAAACCAAGATCAACCTCTACTAGAATGATGGAAAGAGAAAAGTATGGCGAAGGCGTGGTACAGCTCATGATCCAAAGCATACCACATCATCTATAAAACACGGCGGAGGCAGTGTGATGGCTTGGGCATGCATGGCTGCCAGTGGCACAGGGTCACTAGTGTTTATTGATGATGTGACACAGGACAGAAGCAGCCGAATAAATTCTGAGGTATTCAGAGCCATACTGTGTGCTCAGATCCAGCCAAATGCAGCCAAACTGATTGGTCGTCGTTTCATACTACAGATGGACAATGACCCAAAACATAAAGCCAAAGCAACCCAGGAGTTTATTAAAGCAAAGAAGTGGATATTCTTGAATGGCCAAGTCAGTCACCTGATCTCAACCCAATTGAACATGCATTTCACTTGTTAAAGACTAAACTTCAGACAGAAAGGCCCACAAACAAACAGCAACTGAAAACCACTGCGGTGAAGGCCTGGCAGAGCATCAAAAAGGAGGAAACACAGCATCTGGTGGTGTCCATGAGTTCAAGACTTCAGGCAGTCATTGCCAACAAAGGGTTTTCAACCAAGTACTAGAAATGAACATTTTATTTACAAAAATTAATTTAATCTGTCCAATTACTTTTGGTCCCTATAAAAACAGGGTGGCACATGTTAAGGAGCTGAAACTCCTAAACCCTTCATCCAATTTTAATGTGGATACCCTCAAATGAAAGCTGAAAGTCTGAACTTCAACTGCATCTGAATTGTTTTATTTAAAATTAATTGTGGTAATGTCTAGAACCAAAATTACATAAATGTTGTCTCTGTCCAAATATATATGGACCTAACTGTACGTCCCAGGGGGTGATAGATTCACTTTAACACACTTTAGTAAAGTCTGGAATTTTTTACTCCATCTGGAGCTGAATCTCCTCTATATTCTTGCTCAGAATGATCACAGCTATTCTATAAACTACTTTATACCTTGATGTCTGATTTTTTGTGACACTAATATTAGGTTCTCCTCCTGCACTTGTTAATATACCATATAAACCAATTTTGTATAGAAAATAAAGTTGTCAAACACTAAAATACATATAAACCTACAAAGATTTTGTGCAAAAATGACATAAATACAAGATGTGTATATATAAAATTGTATATTTTATTAGACTGAATAAAAATTAATTTAAGTAACAGCTGTATAAAATCTGCAGCACACATATATTTTAACAGGTAAAAAACATCAGAAAAATATTCAATGTGTCACAAAAAACACCAAATAATTAGATAAATATAACCCCATGGTCAAAAATTTACTAAAGTGCAACAAATTCTGTGCAAAAATGTGCAAAAAAAATTATTGTGCAAAGCAATCAAATTGCAGACCAAAACAATTCATATAGCCATAAATAAAAACACATAAATAGGAAATATATAGAAAATATTTCATAATAAATAAAGTGCTGAAGTGCAGACCATATGTGCAATGAACGTGCAATGAGGGCAAAAAAATGCAAATTACAACAGGATATACCATATATGTACACCGAAACTAGCAAATAAATACAAATTGATGACCAAGGAGGATATAAATAGAGGTGCTAATATAAGCACTAAAGTGCTGCAGTGTGACAAAGTAAAAAGTGAAGATTACCTATAAAACATGTGCTGCCAGTATCCCTACGTACGTTTCGGCCAAAGCCTTCTTCCAGGGGGCGTGTACAATAGAAAACAGGAAACTGCAAGTATTTATGTGTCTTTAATCCAATCAGATGTGAAAAAGTAATTGTCTCAGGTGAACGCAGCGGCGCATGCGCAGTTGCTCGTAGCGCTCGGTCACATGCCCGAGGCGTCACCATGGAGACGACCAAGAACACTGAACGCCTCACGCAACCACGTGGGCGCCAGTGAAACAAGGCCGCTCCATGGAGATAGACGCCGTGGTGAATGCAAGCCAGCGATGGAGAAAACTGCGCATGCGCACCACCAAGGGACAAGGACTTTATATCTCATAAGAGGAACATGTGAGAACTGTTCAATAATAGAAAGAAAACCATAGAGTGGTGGAGTAAGTGAGTATAAATGAAGCAAAATAAGAAAGTACAAGATAATCATGTGCAAAAACTAAATTATATAAAAAATATTATATTAATAATAATAAATAATAAAAAAATAATAAAAATAGTGAAGAAAAAAAGAGGTGAGTGTGCAGACTACAATATAATAATTAATCACTTAATAATAAATAATGACCATAGTACATATATATAAGAATAATAACCAAAAAATATATATAATCTGCATATCCATGCACATATGAACAATGTATAATAATTCATGACATTATATGCAATTAAATACAATAAATTAACACATGAAAAATAAAAATTTGATATATAAAAAAATTTAATTCTTGAAAAAAACTTTTTCTTTCATGACAATAATTCACATAGTACAATAATTGTCCAATCTGATACATCCAAAATATTGTCCATTAGTTGCCAGGTCCAATATATAAGGCAAAATATTCATAGATAACTCCATATAATTGGAAACATCTGTCTTGGGGGTAGACAAAATAAGATGAAACTAAAACTAAAAATAATAAATTAGTACACTTATAATAACATATTAATTATTATAATAAAATATATAGATTAAAAATACTGAAATTAAAATTTGCAATATGCTAAAAGAACCGATGATCAGAGAAAACTGGAATAGCTTAGATTCTCATTTAATCCTGAAGGGTGCAGGGTACGTAGAGTCCAAATCCATCTGGCTTCTTTTTGCGCAAGATGACGACTAACATTGCCTCCCCGTATGTCAGTAATCACGCGATCTATACCGATAACACGTAAACCAGATGGATCACAGTTGTGATGTATTTTAAAATGTTTAGGTATAGTTTTTAAATGGTCCAACACTGTTTCTTTCTCTGCCACTATAATGTCCCTCACATGTTCCCTAATCCGAATTTTTAGACGCTTCTATGGCTGTAGCCTCTTTCAAGAAACCTATTCTTCATTTCTTCAGCCCTGATTTTAAAATCCTCCATGGATGAGCATAGCCGACGAAGCCTCAAAAACTGTCCAGTGGGGATGGCTCTTATTACATGACTGGGATGTGCAGAGGTTGCATGTAAAATTGAATTTACTGCTGTCTCTTTACGAAAGATATCCGTTTGCAAGACACCAAAGTTATCACGTTTAATGGTTACATCAAGGAAATTGACACTATTAAAATCAAAATGGCAAGTCAACCTAATGCTGAGGAGATTGGTATTTAAAAATTTGATAAAATCCAAAAGTTCAACAGAGGTACCACGCCAAATAAAAAAAATATCATCAATATAGCGGGTCCAAAATATCACTCGGTCCATGGCCTCCGTTGAAAATAGCTCCCTTTCCCACAGCCCCAGGAACAGGTTGGCGTAAGAGTGCACACAAGAGGCACCCATTGCTGTTCCCTGGAGCTGTAGGAAAAAGGAGCCGTTAAAAGTAAAAAAATTGTGAGTTAAGATAAATTTTAAAAGTGATAGAATAAAATCAACTTCCTCAACATTAAGGTCTGACATGCCTAAAAAGTAAGATGAGGCCTTGATTCCATCATTGTGTCTGATGCTGGTGTATAGAGCCTCAACATCACATGTTACAAGTAACATGTCATCATCAATTACCATGGTTTCAATTTTCTTGAGTAAATCAGTGGTGTCTTTCAAATATGAAGGGATAGTTTCAACCAAAGGGCCAAGGTATGAGTCAATATAAGACATACCTTATCGGCAAGGCTACCAACACCAGATATTATTGGCCTCCCAGGAGGACAAGTAGCATTTTTATGTACTTTTGGGAGTAAGTAAATCGTTGGTATAGTTGGCTCCTTGGTAGTTAAAAAATCATGGATTTCTTTAGTAATAAGATCAGTATTCAGTGCAGATTGTAATAGTGATCCTAATTGTGTATTGTATGACAGTAGGGGGTTAAACGTTAATTTTTGGTAGCAATGACGGTCCTTAAGTTGACGGTTAACTTCATGTTCATACATAGAGGATGGCCACACTACAATATTTCCCCCTTTATCTGCGGGTTTATAAACCACATTCTCCCTCTTTTTGAGCATTTTGAGAGCCGTTCGTTCTTCCCTAGTTAAATTATCGTCATTGCTACCAAAATTTAACGTTTAACCCCCTACTGTTATACAATACACAATTAGGATCACTATTACAATCTGCACTGGATACTGGTCTTATTACTAAAGAAATCCATGATTTATTAACTACCAAGGAGCCAACTATACCAATGATTTACTTACTCCCAAAAGTACATAAAAATGCTACTTGTCCTCCTGGGAGGCCAATAATATCTGGTGTTGGTAGCCTTACCGATAAGGTATGTCGTTATATTGACTCATACATTGGCCCTTTGGTTGAAACTATCGCTTCATATTTGAAAGACACCACTGATTTACAGTATATACTCATGTATAAGCCGACCCGTGTATAAGCCGATCCCCCTAATTTTGCCACAAAAAACTGGAAAACTTATTGACTCGCGTATAAGCCTAGGGTGAAAAATGATTATGCCCCCATATGATGCTCCACAGATTATGCTCCCATATGCTCCAGAGATTATGCCCAATATGCTTCAGAGATTATGCCCCCATATGCTCCAGATTATGCCCCATATATTCCACAGATTATGCCCCCGTATGATCCACAGATTATGCCCCCATATGCTCCAGATTATGCCCCCATATATTCCACAGATTATGCCCCCGTATGATCCACTTATTATGCCCCAATATGCTCCAGATTATGTCCCCATATGTTCCACAGATTATGCCCCCATATGCTCCAGATTATGCCCCATATGTTCCACAGATTATGCCCCCATATTCTCCAGATTATGCCCCATATGTTCCACAGATTATGCCCCCATATGCTCCATATTATGCCCCCATATGTTCCACAGCTTATGCCCCCATATGTTCCACAGCTTATGCCCCCATATGCTCCATATTATGCCCCCATATGCTCTATATTATGCCCCCATATGTTCCACAGTTTATGCCCCCATATGCTCCAGATTATGCCCCCATATGTTCCACAGTTATGCCCCCATATGCTCCATATTATGCCCCCATATGTTCCACAGCTTATGCCCCCATATGCTCCAGATTATGCCCCCATATGTTCCACAGCTTATGCCCCCATATGCTCCATATTATGCCCCCATATGCTCCATATTATGCCCCCATATGTTCCACAGCTTATGCCCCCATATGCTCCAGATTATGCCCCATATGTTCCACAGCTTATGCCCCCATATGCTCCATATTATGCCCCCATATGTTCCACAGCTTATGCCCCCATATGTTCCACAGCTTATGCCCCCATATGCTCCATATTTGTCATGTATAGTGTACAGTTCCTATAGCGTCTTGTGCTTGGGTGCGAGGAAAACACAGGAGACATAGGTTGAAATGAAATGACTTGTATTACTTCATACAAGCATGCAGAAAAGGTCACACAGTTTGCAGGAACAGCGACAGGAGACACAGCAGGTCAGAGTAACTTCAAGCTCTACAATAACTCTCCAAAGC
Source organism: Oophaga sylvatica (assembly GCA_033576555.1). Classification (NCBI taxonomy): domain Eukaryota; kingdom Metazoa; phylum Chordata; class Amphibia; order Anura; family Dendrobatidae; genus Oophaga; species Oophaga sylvatica. The sequence continues at coordinate 534,648,172 of JARQOD010000002.1, read as the reverse complement.
AGGTTCAGGATCTCTTCTCTGTACCGTAATTCCTCTGCAAACATGGATTCACCAAACAGCAGGTTTCCAGAGTCCAAAAGTGTTCCAAGGTTCCTCAGTAGGGAATAGCTGGAGTACAAGTCCAAGGTTTCCAGGAGTCAGGTCACAGACTGACTGAGGCTTGATTCAGGAGCACTGATTGTTCAGCTGAGGCTGCTTAAGAAGCAAGAGGGAAGAATCAGGGCGGGAACATGAAAACTGGAAACTCCATATTAACTGAGGGCAAGAGCTGCAGAAAGACAGAAAGCAAAATGGCCGACGGAAAACTGAGTTTCAAGGAACATGTCAACAGAGACAAAGAACCTTACATTACTCCCCCCTTAGGGACAACCTCCGGATGACCTCAGACCAGGCTTGTCAGGGTACCTCTGATGAAACTGGCGGAGCAGGCGAGGAGCATTTACATTATTGACTGGTTCCCATGAGTTGTCCTCCACTGGGTAGCCCTGCCATTTAATCAAATATTGCAACTGATTTCTGTACAGCCTGGAATCTAGAATCCTTTCCACCATAAATTCTTCCCGACCATTGACCAGCACTGGGTCAGGGCAAGGAGAAGAACGTCCAGGAAACGTATTGGGTGTTGCAGCCTTTAGTAGGGATACATGAAAGACAGGATGGATTCTCATAGTTCTGGGCAGTTGAAGACGACAAGCAACAGCACTTATAATCTTACTGATCTTATAAGGTCCAATGTACTTATGTCCCAATTTAGACAATGGAATCTTTAATTTAAGATTTCTGGTTGACAGCCAGACCAAATCTCCTACCTTGAAAGCTGGTGCAGGTTTACGAAATTTATCTGCTGCTTTCTTGTACCTTTCCTGAGCTAATTCTAGATTTTCCTTTAGAAGATCCATATTCTTTTGTAAAGAAGTGATTCTTTCAGCCACTGCCGGCAAGGGCGTATCTATGGGAAATCGAGGAAGAATGTTAGGATGATAACCTAGATTGGAGTAAAAAGGAGACTGCTTAGTGGAGGCGCTCTGAGAGTTGTTATAAGAGAACTCAGCCAGTGGAAGTAGATCCACCCAATCATCCTGTAGGTGGCAGATAAAACAGCGGAGATACTGCTCCAGGGTCTGATTGGTTCGTTCTGTCTGTCCATTAGTCTGGGGATGAAAAGCAGAAGAAAGGTTTACTTTAATGTCTAATGCTGCACAGAAATTTTGCCAAAACCTTGAAGTGAATTGCACCCCTCGATCCGAAATGACCTCATCCGGTACTCCATGTAAGCGAAACACATTCTTAATCATCAAATCTGATGTCTGTTTTGCAGTGGGTAAGCCGACACAAGGGATAAAATGAGCTGCCTTTGTTAGACGGTCAACCACCACTAGAATGGTGTTCTTCCCTTGAGAGGTTGGTAACTCCACAATGAAGTCCATAGAAATGGATCCCCACGGGCGGACGGGGTGGGAAGAGGTTGCAACAGACCAGTTGGTGAGGAGCGAGGTGTTTTGCATCTTGCACAGACTTCACATGAAGTGACATAGTTTAAAACATCTTTCCTGTAAGTGGGCCACCAAAAGAAACGAGGAAGAAATTCTTGTGTCTTTAGAATTCCCCTATGCCCGGCTATCTTGGAATCGTGGATGAGTTTCAATACTCTCAATCTGACTGTTTCAGGTATATACAGACGTTGTCCCTGAATCCACACACCATTCTTAAAGACAAGACTTACATCCCTTGGGGGTTGAGCCAACAAAGAATCCGCATGGTATGCTTCCTTGATGTCCTTAAGTAGGTCTTGATTATGAATCACTCCCAGGAATCTAGAGTCAGGAAGAATAGTCTTAGGAGGAGTAAGTGGACGTGCCTCTGCTGAATGAATCCTAGAGAGTGCATCAGCCTTTCCATTGCGCGATCCTGGTCTATAAGAAATGACAAAATTAAATTGGTTTAGGAAAAGATTCCAGCGAGCCTGGCGAGGAGTCAGGCACTTAGCCAACCTGATAAATTCAAGGTTACGATGGTTTGTCAGGACGACTATTTGCTGTGCAGCTCCCTGAAGAAGGTGTCTCCATTCCTTGAAGGCGGCAATAATGGCCAACAATTCTCTATTGCCCACATCGTAGTTCCTCTCAGCCGAAGACAACTGCTGGGAAAAGAAGGCACAGGGATGCAAGACATTCTTCTCACCTGTTCTCTGAGAGAGTATAGCTCCAACGGCTCAGTCTGAAGCATCCACCTCTATTATGAAGGCAAGCTCGGGGTTGGGATGTACTAAGATAGGTGCGGTGGTAAATTTATCCTTTAAACAGGAAAATGCTTCCTGAGCTTGCGGGGTCCAGGAGAACCTAGACTGTTTCCGGGTAAGTTGGGTGATAGGTGACACTACCTCAGAAAAATTCTTAATGAAACGTCTATAGAAGTTGGCAAACCCGATGAAGCGCTGCACCTCCTTCACATTTCTAGGAATTGGCCAATCCTTGATGGCTTGGGTCTTGCTTCCATCCATACTAATCCCTTGCGTAGATAGTACATACCCCAGAAATTGAATTTCGGTCCTATGGAATTCACACTTTTCAAGTTTGATGTAGAGATGGTTTTGTCTTAGGCGTTCTAAGACCATTCTCACATGTCCATGATGTTCCTCTGTGGAGTTAGAAAAAATTAGAATATCATCCAGATAAATCACCACAAATGTATCTAGGAGATCCTGAAGATATCATTCACGAAGTGTTGGAAAGTGGCTGGGGCGGTACTCAGACCAAAAGGCATAACTAGATATTCAAAGTGTCCATAGCGTGACCTGAAAGCAGTCTTCCATTCATCCCCAGGTCTAATACGGACCAAGTTATAGGCCCCACGGAGATCCAGTTTAGAGAAAATTTTGGCATGCCTCACTCTCTCAAACAACTCAGGGATTAAAGGCAATGGATAACGGTTTCTAATAGTAACCTTATTGAGTTCCCTATAGTCTATGCAGGGTCTCAGAGATCCATCTTTCTTCTTCACAAAAAGATGGGTGCACCTGCGGGAGATGAAAAGGGGCGTATGAAGCCCTTGGCTACATTTTCGTCTATATAATCCTTCAAAGCTTTTAGCTCGGGCCCCGCTAGGGGGTAATCTTACCAAAAGGTATCTCGGCTCCAGGCAATAATTCAATTGGACAATCATATGGACGGTGAGGAGGAAGCTGATCAGCGTTCTTCTTGTCACATAAATCCACATAGTCCTGGTATACAGCTGGTAGTTCAGGGACTGACATGGTTCCTTTAGGAACAGAGCAAGCTGAAACTCCTTGACTCATCTGTTTCTCCGGAAAGTGTAATTCCTTGGTCTCCCAGTTAATCGTAGGATTCTGCGCCTGCAGCCATGGTAGCCCTAGAATAATGGGAAAGTGGGGAGAAGAGATAAGCATAAAAGACATTTTCTCCTGATGATCTTTACCCATAAGGACCCTCAATGGCTCTGTTTCTTGATCCACTGGTCCAGAAGTCAGTAGAGAGCCATCCACAGTCTCCATCTGTACTGGAGTAGCCTTCTTCACTGAACGTATCCCCTGTTTCAGAGCAAAGGAGATATCCATAAAATTTCCACTTGCTCCTGAGTCGATCATAGCAGAGCTAGGCACCCAGACTGAGTTAACCCATAGTTTGATGGAAAGGAAGCAATGAGAATTGTTTCTTTTACAACTCAGCTGGGACACCGCTGAGGAAACTTGAAAAATTGCAGCGTTTATACCGTCATCGTCCCCAGAACTAACAGAGTTTAAGTCCGAGAAATCAAGATCTCTTGCAGCAGATCTCTCTGGAGCCTGAGGCTCGGACATGACAGAGCTCCTCTCGCAACACTCACAGTGAATGACTGCTGCAGTAGTCTTACGAGAACGGCTGGGGCAGTTTATAATGAAGTGCCCTGACTTACCACAGTAGAAACATAGATTTTCCTTTATACGATGTTCTTTGCGTGCATCACTAACCCGTCTTTGTAAAGAGTCCACCTGCATGGGTTCAGGTTCTGGTTCCCTTTTGATCCTACTCAAAGGTTCCTTAGCTGAGGAGGGAGGTAGTAAAAGGTTAGTGCGATTATTTTCGAACCATCTCTCTTGTCTGCGTTCAGTCAGACGAGCATCAATACGGATACAATAGTTAATAAAGTCACCTAACGCAGTGGGAGGGTCGGCACGAGCAAGTTCATCCTTAATCAGTGGAGACAACCCTTTCCGAAAAATAGATTTTTTAGCGGAAGTGTCCCAAGTGGTATCAAGAGCCCATCTCCTGAAATCCAAGGCATATTCGGCTACTGAACGCTTACCTTGGCGCAAAGTTAACATGGCTGCTTCAGCTGTTGCACCTCGATTGGGGTCATCAAACACCTGCCCCATGGCTGAAATAAAAGCATCAAGGTGATTCAAACAATCATCCTCAGTCTCAATCAGAGGGTTTGCCCACATCAAAGCCTTATTGGTAAGCAACATGATTATAGTAAGCACTTTGGATCGTTCAGTGGGAAATTGTGAAGCATGTGCAGAGAAAAATAAATTGCATTGATTAATAAATCCCCTGAATTTCTCACGTTCACCGCCAAAACGAAAAGGAGGTAATTTGGGGATCCCAGAACTCGGGGTTATGGCAGGAGCCTGGGCTTGTTCCTCTAGAGCCTCAATCCTGGCTCGCAATTCCTGGGTAGTCTGTCCAAACACTTGCAAATTATGATTAGTGAGGTCCTGTAGGCTTGCAAAACGGGTCTTTAACCCCTTCACCCCCAAGGGTGGTTTGCACGTTAATGACCGGGCCAATTTTTACAATTCTGACCACTGTCTCTTTATGAGGTTATAACTCTGGAACGCTTCAACGGATCTTCGTGATTCTGAGACTGTTTTCTCGTGACATATTGTACTTCACGTTAGAAGTAAAATTTCTTCGATATAACTTGCGTTTATTTTTGAAAAAAACGCAAATATGGCGAAAATTTTTAAAATTTTGCAATTTTCAAATTTTGAATTTTTATTCCCTTAAAACAGAAAAATATGTCACATAAAATAGTTAAGAAATAACATTTCCCACATGTCTACTTTACATCAGCACAATTTTGGAACCAAAATTTTTTTTTGTTAGGAAGTTATAAGGGTTAAAAGTTGACCAGCGATTTCTCATTTTTACAACAAAATTTACAAAGCCATTTTTTTTAGGGACCACCTCTCATTTGAAGTCACTTTGAGGGGTCTATATGGCAGAAAATACCCAAAAGTGACACCATTCTAAAAACTGCACCCCTCAAGGTACTCAAAACCACATTCAAGAAGATTATTAACCCTTCAGGTGCTTCACAGGAACTAAAGCAACGTGGAAGGAAAAAAATGAATATTTAACTTTTTAGCCACAAAAATGATCTTTTACAAACTTTTTTTCTATTTTCACAAGGGTAAAAGGAGAAAATGGACAGATAAGGTTGTTATGCAATTTCTCCTGAGTACGCCATAACCCAATATGTGGGGGAAAACCACTGTTTGGGCACACGGCAGAGCTCGTAAGGGAAGGAGCGCCGTTTGACTTTTTCAAACTAAATTTGGCTGGAATTGAGATTGGACGCCATGTCGTGTTTGGAGAGCCCCTGATGCGCCTAAACAGTGGAAACCCCCACAAGTGACACCATTTTGGAAACTAGACCCCCTAAGGTACTTATCTAGATCTGTTGTGAGCACTTTGAACTCCCAAGTGTTTCACAAAAGCTTATAATGCCTGGGTGTGAAAAAAAAACAAAACAATTTTCCACAAAAATGATTTTTTAGTCCCAAATTTTTGAATTTTCCCAAGGAAATTGGACCCCAAAAGTTGTTGTCCAATTTGTCCTGAGTACGCTGATACCCCATATGTGGGGGGGGGGAACTGTTTGGGTGCACGGCAGGGCTTGGAAAGGAAGTAGTAACGTTTTGGAATGCAGACGTTGATGGGGTCATGTTCCGTTTGCAGTGCCCCAGATGAGCCTAAACAGTGGAAACCCCCCACAAGTGACCCCATTTTGGAAACTATACCCCCTAAGGAACTTATCTAGATCTTTGGTGAGCACTTTGAACCCCCAAGTGCTTCACACAAGTTTATAATGCCCGGGCATGAAAATAAAAAATCCTATTTTTTTCCCACAAAAATTATATTTTAGTCACTAATTTTTTATTTTCTCAAGGGTAACAGGAGAAATTGGACCACATAAGTTGTTGTCCAATTTGTCCTGAGTACGCTGATACCCCATATGTGGGTGGGAACCACTGTTTGGGCGCACGGCAGAGCTTGGAATGGAAGGAGCACCATTTGACTTTTTCCAACCAAAATTGGCTGGAATTGAGATTGGATGCCATGTTGCATTTGGAGAGCCCCTGATGTGCCTAAACAGTGGAAACCCCCCACAAATGACCCCATTTTGGAAACTAGACCCCCTAAGGAACTTTTCTAGATCTTTGGTGAGCAATTTGAACCCCCAAGTGCTTCACACAAGTTTATAACGTAGAGCCGTAAAATTTAAAAATCATATTTTTTCCACAAAAATGATCTTTTCACCCCAATTTTTATTTTTCCAAGGGTAACAAGACTCCAAAAGTTATTGTGCAATTTGTCCTGAGTAAGCTGATACCCCATATGTGGGGGTAAACCACTGTTTGGGTGCATGGCAGAGTTTGGAAGGGAAGGAGCGCCGTCTGACTTTTTCAACGCAGAATTGGCTGGACGCCATGTCGTGTTTGGAGAGCTCCTGATCTGCCTAAACAGTGGAAACCCCCATAAATGATGCCATTTTGGAAACTAGACCCCTCAAGGAACTTATCTAGATGTGTGGTGAGAACTTTTAACCCCCAGGTGTTTCACTAAAGTTTATAACGTACAGCCGTAAAATAAAAAATCTTTTTTTTTTTACAAAAATGATTTTTTCGTCCCCAATATTTTATTTTCACAAGGGTAACAGAAGAAATTGGAACCCAAAAGTTGTTGTCCAATTTGTCCTGAGTACGCTGATACCCAATATGTGGGAGAAAACTACTGTATGGGCGCACGTCAGGGCTCGGAAGGGAAGTAGTGACGTTTTGGATTGCAGACTTTGATGGAATGGTCTGGGGGCGTCATGTCACATTTGGAGAGCCCCTGATGCACCTATACAGTGGAAACCCCCCACAAGTGACCCCATTTTGGCAAATAGACCCCACAAGGAACTTATCTAGATGTGTGGTGAGCACTTTGAACCCCGAAGTGCTTCACAGAAGTTTATAACGTACAGCCGTAAAAATAAAAAATCTTTTTTTTTTTTACAAAAATGATTTTTTCGCCCCCAATATTTTATTTTCACAAGGGTAACAGAAGAAATTGGAACCCAAAAGTTGTTGTCCAATTTGTCCTGAGTACGCTGATACCCAATATGTGGGAGAAAACTACTGTATGGGCGCACGTCAGGGCTCGGAAGGGAAGTAGTGACGTTTTGGATTGCAGACTTTGATGGAATGGTCTGGGGGCGTCATGTCGCATTTGGAGAGCCCCTGATGCGCCTAAACAGTGTAAACCCCCCACAAGTGACCCCATTTTGGAAAATAGACCCCACAAGGAACTTGTCTAGATGTGTGGTGAGCACTTTGAACCCCGAAGTGCTTCACAGAAGTTTATAACGCACAGCCGTAAAAATAAAAAATCCTTTTTTTTTTTGCAAAAATGATTTTTTTGCCCCAATATTTTATTTTTACAAGGGTAACAGGAGAAATTGGACCCCAAAAGTTGTTGTCCAATTTGTCCTGAGTACGCTGATATCCAATATGTGGGAGAAAACTACTGTATGGGTACACGTTGGGGCTCGGAAGGGAAGTAGTGACGTTTTGGATTGCAGACTTTGATGGAATGGTCTGGGGCGTCATGTCGCATTTGGAGAGCCCCTGATGCGCCTAAACAGTGGAAATCCCCAACAAGTGACCCCATTTTGGAAAATAGACCCCAAAAGGAACTTATCTAGATGTGTGGTGAGCGCTATGAAGCCCCAAGTGCTTCACAGAAGTTTATAATGTACAGCCGTAAAAGCAAAAAAATATTTTTTTTTGTACAAAAATGATATTTTCGCCCCCAGTTTTTTATTTTCCCAAGGGTAGCAGAAGAAATAGGACAAATTGCACAATAACTCTTGGGGTCCAGAGTACGCTGATACCCCATATGTGGGGATAAACTACTGTTTGGACGCATGGCAGAGCTGAGAAGTGAAGGAGCACCGTTTGACTTTTTCAACGCAGAATTGGCTGGAATTGAGATCAGACGCCATGTCACATTTGGAGAGCCCCTGATGTGCCTAAACAGCTGAAACCCCCAACTAACTCCAACCCTAACCCCAACACACCCCTAACCCTAGTCCCAACCCTAACCACAAACCTAACCCTAACACACCCCTAATCCAACCCTAACCCTAATCCTAACTTTAGCGCCAACCCTAACCCTAACTTTAGCCGCAACCCTAACCCTAACCCTAATGGGAAAATGGAAATAAATACTTTTTTTAATTTTATTATTTTTCCCTTACTAAGGGGGTGATAAAGGGGGGTTTGATTTACTATTTATAGCGGGTTTTTATGATTGGCAGCTGTCACGCTAAAAGACGCTTTTTATTGCAAAAATAGTTTTTGCATCATCACATTTTGAGAGCTATAATTTTTGCATATTTTGGCCCACAGAGTCATGTTAGGTCTTATTTTTTGCGAGATGAGTTGACGTTTTTATTGGTACCATTTTTGAGCACGTGACGTTTTTTGATCGCTTTTTATTTCGATTTTTGGGAGGTTAGAATGAACAAAAATCAGCAATTCATGAATTTCTTTTGGGGGAGGCGTTTATACCGTTCCGCGTGTGGTAAAATTGATAAAGCAGTTTTATTCTTCGGGTCAGTACGATTATGGCGATACCTCATTTATATCATTTTTTCATGTTTTGGCGCTTTTATAGAATAAAAACAATTTTATATAAAAAATAATTATTTTTGCATCGCTTTATTCTGCGAGCTATTACTTTTTTATTTTTTCGCTGATGATGCTTTGTGATGGCTCGTTTTTTGCGGGACAAGATGATGTTTTCAGCGGTACCATGTTTTTTTATATCGGTCTTTTTGATCGCGTGTTATTCCACTTTTTGTTCGGCGGTATGATGATAAAGCATTGATTTTTTGCTTTGTTTTTTTTTTTTTTTTTAAGGGGTTCACTAAAGGGGTTAACTAGTGGGACAATTTTATAGGGGGGGTCGTTACGGACGCGGCGATACCAAATATGTGTACTTTTATTGTTTTTTTTTTTTTATTTACAGGAAGAAGTGAATTTATTGGGGAATATTTTTTTTTTTTTTTATTTATTTTGGATTTTTTTTTTACACATGTTTATTTTTACTTTTTTAACTTTTTTACTTTGTCCCAGGGTGGGACATCACAGTATTTTATCAGATCGCTGGTGTGACAGTGTGCACAGCACTCTGTCACACCAGCGATCGCACAGGCATAGATGCAGGCTTCTCAGTGCCTGCTCTCGGCAGGCACTGAGGTAGCCGCCTCCCTCCAGGACCCCGGCGCCATCTTGGATCCGGGTCCTGGGAGGGAGGAAGCCCTCAGAACAGCGCGATCACATCGCGCTGCTCTGAGGGTCTCAGGGGGGCGCGCAGGGAGCCCCCACCCTGCGCGATCCTCCCCTGTGCCCCCAGTACACCGTGATCATGTTTGATCGCGGTGTGCAAGGGGTTAATGTGCCGGGAGCGGTCCGTGACCGCTCCTGACACACAGTCATGGGTATCAGCTGTGATAATCAGCTGACACCCGGCGGCGATTAGCTGCGCTCCCCTCAGGAGCGCAGCTGATCGCCTATGACGTACTATCCCGTCCCCGGTCATACGGGCCCAGGTACCATGGACGGGATAGTACGTCCGATGGCAGAAGGGGTTAAAGTCTGTACATCTGAAAGGATTGTATCAGTCACTCCGCAAAGTTCCTTTATGCGGGCCTCCATCTTCCAGATCTTTTAAGGCAGAAGTGCTGGAAGGAGAAGAGGAAAGGAGAAAAAAAAAAACAATAGTGTTTACCTGTGGTAACACTCCAGAGTAAAATTTAAAGGGAATGCGCTCACCTGGAATGGTTGTGAGAAGTCACAACCACTGTCATCACATAAGGTATTAAACGGACATCTGGTATCCACAGTCACAGCAGACACGGCTTTCCCAGACCCAGCAGACACTAAACATTGGCTCCTGAATCTTGTCATGTATAGTGTACAGTTCCTATAGCGTCTTGTGCTTGGGTGCGAGGAAAACACAGGAGACATAGGTTGAAATGAAATGACTTGTATTACTTCATACAAGCATGCAGAAAAGGTCACACAGTTTGCAGGAACAGCGACAGGAGACACAGCAGGCCAGAGTAACTTCAAGCTCTACAATAACTCTCCAAAGCAGGTTCAGGATCTCTTCTCTGTACCGTAATTCCTCTGCAAACATGGATTCACCAAACAGCAGGTTTCCAGAGTCCAAAAGTGTTCCAAGGTTCCTCAGTAGGGAATAGCTGGAGTACAAGTCCAAGGTTTCCAGGAGTCAGGTCACAGACTGACTGAGGCTTGATTCAGGAGCACTGATTGTTCAGCTGAGGCTGCTTAAGAAGCAAGAGGGAAGAATCAGGGCGGGAACATGAAAACTGGAAACTCCATATTAACTGAGGGCAAGAGCTGCAGAAAGACAGAAAGCAAAATGGCCGACGGAAAACTGAGTTTCAAGGAACATGTCAACAGAGACAAAGAACCTTACAATATTATTCCCCCATATGCTCCAGATTATGCCCCATATGCTGCACAATTATGCCCCATAGTATAGGCCTCATATGCTGCTGCAAAAAAAAAAAAAAAAATGACATACTCACCTCTCGTCGCTGGGGGCCAGGTGCCGGGGTCCTGAGCAGGCGGGGACACCGGCGCGCTATGGGGGACTGGTGCCGGTGTCACCGCTCGCTCAGGACTCCGGCACCTGAGATATTTACCTGTCCTCTCTGCACTGCTGCGCTGCTCCCTCGGTCTGACTCCTCTGGCTGTGAATGATCTGGCAGGGGGCGGGGCACGCACTAACGACGTCATCGCACCCTCTGCCTGAACATTCACAGCCAGAGGAGTCAGACCGAGGGAGCAGCGCAGCAGTGGCACGGGGACAGGTAAATATAGCTATACTCACCCCTCCGCCGCGCGTCCCTGCAGCCTCTCCTCTTCTCCCTGCGCTCTCAGCAGCGCTTCAGTCCTGCAGCGGTCACGTGGTACCGCTCATTAAAGTCATGAATATGTGCATATTCATGACTTTAATGAGCGGTGCCATGTGACTGCTGCAGGAAGGAGCCGGAGATCGTGGGAGAAGCAGGGGGGCTGCAGAGACCGCGCCGGCGGAGGGGTGAGTATGATCCGACACCCCCGCTCCCCCTCCCCCGTCAACCCCCGTATATGACCCGCGTATAAGCCGAGAGGGGGACTTTCAGCCCTAAAAAATGGGCTGAAAATCTCGGCTTATACATGGGTATATACGGTACTCAAGAAAATTTAAACCATGGTAATTGATGATGACATGTTACTTGTAACATGTGATGTTGAGGCACTATACACCAGCATCAGACACAATGATGGAATCTTACTTTTTAGGCATGTCAGACCTTAAAGTTGAGGAAGTTGATTTTATTATATCACTTTTAAAATTTATCTTAACTCACAATTTTTTTACTTTTAAAGGCTCCTTTTTCCTACAGCTCCAGGGAACAGCAATGGGTGCCTCTTGTGCGCCCTCTTACGCCAACCTGTTCCTGGGGCTGTGGTAAAGGGAGCTATTTTTAACGGAGGCCATGGACCGAGTGATATTTTGGACCCGCTATATTGATGATATTTTTTTTATTTGGCGTGGTACCTCTGTTGAACTTTTGGATTTTATCAAATTTTTAAATACCAATCTCCTCAGCATTAGGTTGACTTGCCAATTTGATTTTAATAGTGTCAATTTCCTTGATGTAACCATTAAATGTGATAACTTTGGTGTCTTGCAAACGGATATCTTTCGTAAAGAGACAGCAGTAAATTCAATTTTACATGCAACCTCTGCACATCCCAGTCATGTAATAAGAGCCATCCCCACTGGACAGTTTTTGAGGCTTCGTCGGCTATGCTCATCCATGGAGGATTTTAAAATCAGGGCTGAAGAAATGAAGAATAGGTTTCTTGAAAGAGGCTACAGCCATAGAAGCGTCTAAAAATTCGGATTAGGGAACATGTGAGGGACATTATAGTGGCAGAGAAAGAAACAGTGTTGGACCATTTAAAAACTATACCTAAACATTTTAAAATACATCACAACTGTGATCCATCTGGTTTACGTGTTATCGGTATAGATCGCGTGATTACTGACATACGGGGAGGCAATGTTAGTCGTCATCTTGCGCAAAAAGAAGCCAGATGGATTTGGACTCTAGGTACCCTGCACCCTTCAGGATTAAATGAGAATCTAAGCTATTCCAGTTTTCTCTGATCATCGGTTCTTTTAGCATATTGCAAATTTTAATTTCAGTATTTTTAATCTATATATTTTATTATAATTAATATGTTATTATAAGTGTACTAATTTATTATTTTTAGTTTTAGTTTCATCTTTTTTTGTCTACCCCAAGACAGATGTTTCCAATTATATGGAGTTATCTATGAATATTTTGCCTTATATATTGGACCTGGCAACTAATGGAAAATATTTCGGATGTATCAGATTGGACAATTATTGTACTATGTGAATTATTGTCATGAAAGAAAAAGTTTTTTTCAAGAATTAAATTTTTTTATATATCAAATTTTTATTTTTCATGTGTTAATTTATTGTATTTAATTGCATATAATGTCATGAATTATTATACATTGTTCATATGTGCATGGATATGCAGATTATATATATGTTTTGGTTATTATTCTTATATATATGTACTATGGTCATTATTTATTATTAAGTGATTAATTATTATATTGTAGTCTGCACACTCACCCCTTTTTTTCTTCACTATTTTTATTATTTTTTTATTATTTATTATTATTAATATAAATATTTTTTATATAATTTTGTTTTTGCACATGATTATCTTGTACTTTCTTATTTTGCTTCATTTATACTCACTTACTCCCACCACTCTATGGTTTTCTTTCTATTATTGAACAGTTCTCACATGTTCCTCTTATGAGATATAAAGTCCTTGTCCCTTGGTGGTGCGCATGCGCAGTTTTCTCCATCGCTGGCTTGCATTCACCACGGCGTCTATCTCCATGGAGCGGCCTTGTTTCACTGGCGCCCACGTGGTTGCGTGAGGCGTTCAGTGTTCTTGGTCGTCTCCATGGTGACGCCTCGGAGCATGTGACCGAGCGCTACGAGCAACTGCGCATGCGCCGCTGCGTTCACCTGAGACAATTACTTTTTCACATCTGATTGGATTAAAGACACATAAATACTTGCAGTTTCCTGTTTTCTATTGTACACGCCCCCTGGAAGAAGGCTTTGGCCGAAACGTATGTAGGGATACTGGCAGCACATGTTTTATAGGTAATCTTCACTTTTTACTTTGTCACACTGCAGCACTTTAGTGCTTATATTAGCACCTCTATTTATATCCTCCTTGGTCATCAATTTGTATTTATTTCCTAGTTTCGGTGTACATATATGGTATATCCTGTTGTAATTTGCATTTTTTTGCCCTCATTGCACGTTCATTGCACATATGGTCTGCACTTCAGCACTTTATTTATTATGAAATATTTTCTATATATTTCCTATTTATGTGTTTTTATTTATGGCTATATGAATTGTTTTGGTCTGCAATTTGATTGCTTTGCACAATAATTTTTTTTACACATTTTTGAACAGAATTTGTTGCAGTTTAGTAAATTTTTGACCGTGGGGTTATATTTATCTAATTATTTGGTGTTTTTTTGTGACATATTGAATATTTTTCTGATGTTTTTTACCTGTTAAAATATATGTGTGCTCCAGATTTTATACAGCTGTTACTTAAATTAATTTTTATTCAGTCTAATTAAATATACAATTTTAGTATTTATGTCATTTTTGCACAAAATCTTTCCTGCACTTGTTAGTGCAGCCTCCACCACAGACTGCACAGCTCTCATGTTCTCAGAATGGCTGCTGGTGGGGGAACACATGACTAGACCTGTCCTTCAGCTGATTTTCAGTTCTGAGGAGACCTATGGACAGGTCTGGTCTCATGCACCTCCATCAGAAGCCATTTTGAGAACAGTAGATCTGTACAGTCTGTGATGAAGCCTGTACTAGCAGGAGGAGAACCTATAGTCATTTTTATATTAATAAGTACTGTAAATATGACACTAAGACTTTTACTGAGTAGAAGATACAGCTGTTTTAGTCTGCTGTTCAGACCCCAATTCCATGACACAATTTTAATTACCATTCAATACACAGACAAGAATTAAAAGAAAAAAAAGGAACCTTCTCTATTCCCTCTTCATCTTGAGTCGCTCGCCAGGGCCGTGGGGTACTCGGCACCGAGCCCGTTCACTTCAATGGGGGATGTCACGGGTAGCACAGCTCGGTCCGTGGCCCTGGGCGCTCACTAAAAAGGGGGGGATATTTACAGGGGATAAAAGGTTTGTAAGATGTTTCGTGACGCCACCTGTGGTACCTGGTCAGTGTGACTAGCGCTGCTGTGTAAATCCACTGAGGGTTGTTTCTGGGCAGCAAGGTGTTAAGTCTTCCACAGGCAAGACTGGGTCCCTCAGGGTAAATGGCGATGTAGGGGTGCAGGATGGGGAAGGGGGCTTTCAGCCGCAGGAGTGTTGTGAATGTGTTAGAAATGAGTTCTGAGCAGAAGCTCCCTCTGGTGGTTGCAGACAGTGCTGAACCATTTAGTGAAGATTGGCAATCAGGAGTTACAGACTGGTCCTATATAAGGGAGGTTCCCTCCCATCAGGGTTGCCGGTGATCAATTGTTCTTGTCTCAACTGTGGTTCCTGGTTCACTTGGAAGCTTGTTCAATCTTACCTCTTCTCCTGCTCTCAGATAAGACATTTTCTGTTTTTATTTTTGTGCTTGCTTTTTGCATTGTTTCCTGCACTTTTGTGGAGGTCAGCCAGGTCCCCTCCGGGGGCTTGTGCTCCTCTCAGTTTGTCTGAGCCACTGTTGTTTGTTCATTTGCCTTTTCCAGTTTTTCTGGGTACTGCAATCCAGTAGATTCCAACCTCTCTGGTGTATTGCCGTTTTTGCTTGCTCTCCTCAGCTACCAAATCATAACACAGGAGCAATAATGCAGACACACACAAAAGTCTCTTTCTGTACCTTTACTGGTGGGATAGCAGGCACGTCCCGGGATGCTGGCAGGGTGGAGGATGCACGTCAAGTATTCCCACTGAGTAGGTGTAGGGCCTCCTTACTCCTGTAGTGTGAGTTTCTGACCTGTATGAAACGAAGTCTAACTCTGTCTTCACGTATACGCCCGGCTCACTTTGTGGTGGAGCCTTCTCTTGGATAGAACAGTGTCTCTGTATGCAGCGTCCTGCTAGACCCCCGTCTTCCTGACCCGGTTACGTATCAGCACTCCTGGGCCTCTGCACCTGTAGTCCAGCAGGGTCTCCGGTATCTCCTACTAGTCCGCAAGCTCGGATCCGGTGTCCGGTATTCAGAGTAGAGGTAAGCTATCAATGCTGTTTCAACCTTCGTTACTCTCTTCTTCACTTCCACTCGCCTTTCGTCCTACTCCGACCCTTAACATAAGCACACTAGCAGTAGATAGCTGATTCTTCTCTCTCTTCACCGCTCTCAAAGCGTCGGCACGCTTGCTCACTGAAACTGCCCTCAGTTCACTCAGTTCTGACCAGGCTGGAGTGGCTATCTTTCTCCACTTGTACAGCCTCCACATATTGAACTAAGCTCAAAGCTACAGTCTTCAGGTTCTTTCAATCACTGTTGCTCTCTTTCCTTCTTTCTTTCTAATGCTCTTTCTGAAGCAGCTATCAGGACCTTCCGTCTACTGATCTGTGCACACTTCTAGGAGCTGACTCTCCAACACTCCAAGAGAACTAACATTTTCTCAACTTTCTGAGGTAACAGCAACAAACTATGCTTGTTCTGATCTCTCAGCTCACAGGCTAATCTCAACTAATCTGAGTCTGCAGTGGCTTCACCATCCTTATATACTCTATGTAGGGCTCCCTCTGGTGGCTCTCGGGATTGGTGAAGCTGTGTGAATGAATATCAGGTCACTTGTGGGTGTTACCTTTGGTGCATCCTCCTGGGAAATGTGATTCTAAGCGCAGCTGGGCTACACAATCTCTCTCCACCAACTGACATATACTGTATAGCATGCATATTAGTCTCTAACCTAAGCTCCTAATTCCACCAAGGAATTAAAAAATAACCAATTCAATGTTAGTGTTAAAGCACCACTCCAGCGTTTAGTTTTTTTGTCAGCGATGGAGTGGCGCTTTAAATGAAAGCCCCTTGCTCCCGGTCATATACTCACCCTCCGCCATCTTCACCATTATTCGACACCACTCCAATTCCGCGGCGCCATGTTTTGACATTACCTTCTGACTGGTCGTAAGTCAAAAGCTACGTCACAAGCTCTCATTGTAAGTCTATGAGAGCCAGAACGAGGCCAGAACAAGCCTCTCATAGACTTGTATTGAAAAATGACCTCAGCGCCATTCCATGTAACATTGAAGCTGCAGGCAGGTCACTTTTTGCCGGAGAATGGAGCACAGCATAAACAGATGAAGACACCGGAAAGTGAGTATCAGACAGGGGGTAGGGGACTTACATTTATAGCACCACTCCAGCGGGGCAATAAAAAAACAAAAATCGCTGGAGTGATGCTTTGAAAATCAATTAAATCTTGCTCCAGTCTCCTTATGTGTCCAGCCATAATAGACGCCTGTATTGGGCAAGAAAATATGTGCAGCATCTTTAAATATCGCTCAAAGTTTGCAGAGAAAAGCATGCTGCATTTAATACGGGCCATCCCTACCTTAAATTTAATAATGTTAATTTTCTTTGTTTTGAGTAGCTATAAAAATATCTGGAAAAATCCTAATACAGTTACAATCAAAATTATTCAACCCCCATTGGAAATTAGTTTTATTAGCCAAGTTTATAAATTTTCTGCTGTTTGCAACAAAAAAACAATGAAACAAGAACAATTTAATTAGCACACAGCGAATATAGCACATTGGTTTTCCCAAACTCTTTAAAAGTTTAATTTTGCATTGACTTCTGCGTTTTTAGAATTATTCACTCCTCCTGATAAGTGTATTTAGTACTCAGTCTTAGGAGTTGCTCCAGATGTGATGCATAACCAGACTCTGGCTTTTGGAAGCCTTTCTGAGAAATCAGAGTCTGTTCCTCATGGATAATGGCCTTCAGGTTACTAATATTTGAACCTTTCTATGTCTTCAAATCGCACCAAAGATTTTCTAAGGGGTTTAAGTCAGAAGACTGTGACTCTAAGGGTCCCGTCACACTCTTCAATGTCCCAGCGATCCCACCAACGATCCGACCTGGATGGGATCGCTGGGACATCGTTAGCTGATTGCTGGTGAGCTGTCACATGGGCAGACTCACCAGCGATCAGGACCAGCGAGCACGCTGGTATCCAGTGTACATATAGGGTAACTAAGCACCGTGCGGCGCCTAGTTACCCAATATGTACCCTGGATACCGTATCCCAGCTTCTGCTGTAGAGCGCTGGGAGCTGGTATCCAATGTACACATCGGGTAACTAAGCACCGCGCGGCACCTAGTTACCCGATATGTACCCTGGATACCGGCTCCCAGCGCTCTACAGCAGAAGCTGGGAGACGGTAACCAGGGTACATATTGGGTAACTCGCGCGGCGCCGCCCTTAGTTACCCGATGTGTACATTGGATACCAGCTCGCTGATCGTTGGTCTCCCGCTGTCACACGCAGCGATGTGCGCTGGCCAGCGGGACAGGAACGATGAAAAAATGGTCCAGGTCATTTGACAACGATCAGCGATACCCAGCAGGGGGGCTGGACCGTCGCTGCGTGTCACACTAAGCGAGATCGCTGGCTAGGTCGCTGTTGCGTCACAAAATCGGTGACGCTTCAGCGATCTCGCTAGCGATCTCACTTAGTGTGACTGGGGCTTTAAATAATCCTTGACTTCTTCCAAAACCAAACTTTGATAAACTTTGAAGTATGTTTGGGAGGGATCATTATCATGCTGGAAGGTGCAATGACATCCAAGCTTCATCTTTCCTCACAGAAGGCATGATGTTTTCCCATAGGAATTCCTGATACTTGATTGAATCTATCCTTCCCTTCATATGCTGCAGGTTTCCACTGCCAGAGGAAGCAGAGCAGCCCAGAAGCAAAACCAAGCCTTCGCCATGCTTCACTGTAAGCAGGTCTTCTTTTCCATGTATGCTTCATTCTTCCTCCTGCAGACACATATATACAGCAAAGAGTATAATACTTAATTTTTAATAGATATATTTAAAAAATAGCTGCAGTAGCTTATACACAGCAAACAGCAATAATGATAACGATAATAATAAAGTGCTTGTAGTGCCATTGCTCATATTAAATCACGGTCTCACCCAATTCACTTACAATAAGACCATCTGGACTGGATGGCGATTTTGCTGTTAAAACTCTTGCAGACATACCACTACTCAACAAGCCCAAAAAGTTCCAATTATGTTTCATAGTTCATAGAACAGAATCCCCAAACTTCTGTACCTTATTTATATGATTTTGAGTATATTGACACTAACTTTTCTCGTGCTTTTGGGACTGTGGAGGCGTACGTCTTGGAGTTCAGTTATGGGGAGCTCCAGTGTTTAAAGGGAATGAAAGGTATTTTCTAACTATCTATCCTTACTCCTTATCCACTTTTGTAATTTCCTTATTTCCACAACACCCTATCATTTAACCTATCTACCTAATATCTAAAGGTGTTTTTTTTACTGTACTTTCAGTGATGTTTCATTTGAGAAGAGTCTTAAATGTGATGTCACAGGTGGCTGGGGCTGCACTCACCCTGCCACAGCATCCATCGCCCCTTTTGGCACAGGACATCACAAGGTGTAGTGCTGCAGTTCCTTACCAGTTTTTTCCACCGCTGCCCCCTCTGAAGATATCCTGGATCCTGGGCGATTGAGTGATGGATGCGGTGGCAGATTTGAGTTCTTCTCCCGCACTCTGCTTCTGTCTTCACCAACACCGTAGCTTTTGTGAAATAGGTGGGTTGAGCTAAAATCAAGAAGTGACATTAGCGCTGCCCCACAGCTTTTAGCACCGCCCTTCAATGAGACATCATCAGGGGCTAGTGCTAGGAGCTGTGATTGACACCAGCGCCGCCCCTGATTAGTTTCAGGGCAGTGCTAAAACTTGTAAGCTATGCTTCATATTGTCTTTATTAAGATTCAATGCCTTTGCTATATTTTTGCATCTTTTTCCTTTTATCTTTTTTGACCAGTCTCTTGAGAATGAAAGATGAGCAATGAGCTGTAAGATATTGCCTATAATAATAATAATAATAATAATAATTTTATTTCTATTGCGCCGACATATTCCTCAGCACTTTACATTTTAGAAGGAACTTGTACAGACAATAGACATTAAGCATAACAATAGACACATAGATCAAAACAGATACCAAAAGGAATGAGGGCCCTGCTCGCAAGCTTACAATCTATGAGTCATCCTATGCCTATGAGGAATGGGCAAAGATTCCCTAGAAACACTGCCAAAAATCTGGTTTCTGGTTAGGCATCAAGCTTACAGCAGGTCATTATAGCCAGAAATTCTCTAATAAGTACGAAAGACGCTTGTCAAGAAGAGAGTAAAAAATTCTGAGACTGCAGTAGTCATCAAAAGGGGCAATTGTGTTATATCGAATTGCAATAATGATTGAATGCTTTGCTGCGCTTTTACCACTGAAGACAACAATCGCGCATTGTGTACAGTGTTATGAGGTTTTACATATAATGTTAATATGTGCGTCTTCTATATTGTGTGATATTTAGGTATAGCATGTAAGTAATATAAACTGTTAATGAATAATGTGAGTAGTGCATAGTGAAGGGTAAGCACAGGATTAGACTAAGGATAAAATAAGGACAATAGGTTTAGCCTAGGATAGGACATACTGTAGTTAATGATAGATCTAGGCCAGTGGGTGGGAACTAGTGTTAATAAAAGTTGGGCACTTCCTGATAGGAGATAGGGAAGTGTAGTAAGAAGTCAAAGTTCAAGTCCAGTGGGCTGCTAGGGTCAGCATCAGGGCTGCCACTAGGAATTTCAGGGCCCCAAACTGGCAAAATTTTCAGGGCCCCTTTGAGACTCCGCCCAGGCTCCACCCCAGCCCAGCCTCCACCCCTCGAACTGCCCTCAGTCCCACCCCTCTCTCTTGGAAAAACTCCACTTCTCACCAATAACACATTAATAGTTCCCATCACCAGATCACACATATAGCCAGCAGCTCTTGTTTTGGCCAAAAGATTTTTTTCATCTGCCACCATGACAAGGTAAACTCCTCTGGCCGAGCTCTACTTTACTCTAACCTATTAAACATTTGTTAAAATATCCAATACAATTTAGGTATATTTTTATTTATTTTCAATTTTTAAAATGACCAATAATATCACATCCAAAGGGACAAATACCACCTCACCATGAACAGAAACAGTATTACCACCACATAGTGACCTATAACACCACATACAAGGAACAAATACAGCCACACCATGTCCAGACCACATATTACTACCACAGTGACAAAATAATAGCACATACAAGGGACAAATACCACCGCACCATGGCCAGACCACATATTACCACCACATGGTGACTGAATACTACAATACCGATCATTAATTAAAAAAAACAATCCTATCACCATAAATGCCATTATACACAGGAGATCTGTACGTAGTACGTAGTGTCTGTGTACAGGTAATACAGTGTTTACTGGTGACATTGTACACAGGAGCTTTGTATATAGTGTCAGTGTAAAGGTAATACAGTGATCACTGGTTGTACACAGGACTGCTGTATATAGTAGACAGTGTATAGTGTCAGGTAACACAATGTCCAAGAAGTATCGTCACTCCTTGCGGAGATCAACATGCTAAGCATACCGAGATGAGGAGACTTAAAGCCGCAATGCTCCTCTGGGAAATATCCTAATTATACAAATTGTCTCTTCAGAGAGGAAGAGAGCTAGAACTCTAGTGCCACCTATTGGAAGGTAGCAATCCTACAAGTCAATGTTGACCCTTTAACGAGCCTTATCACATGACCTAGGATAATAGCCAAACCAGAATCTCTGGTGGCCCTAGAGCTATAGCTCTCTTCCTCTCTGAAAAGACAATTTGCATAATTAGGTAACACAATGACTCACCAGTGACATCTCTAGGTGAAGTCCTTCATCTTCGCTTTTCATCTTCATCCAGCACAGACCACCATCACGTCTTCCAGCCAGGGCTTGTCTCTGCAGGAAATAATAGTTATCTAGAGCTCCACTTGTAGAACACATTACTTAATTTTTTCTCAACTTCTACACTACACCAGATGAAGAAAAAAAGGCGACATAGTGTTGCTCTGCACAGTAACAGGACCGCCCCCCATTTAAAACAGTATTCTAAAAAAAAATAAATAAATACATCACTG
Organism: Oophaga sylvatica; assembly: GCA_033576555.1. Taxonomy (NCBI): domain Eukaryota; kingdom Metazoa; phylum Chordata; class Amphibia; order Anura; family Dendrobatidae; genus Oophaga; species Oophaga sylvatica. The sequence goes on along the minus strand of JARQOD010000002.1, from coordinate 534,626,479 downwards.
CAATAATAATATCCCTTAATTAGCCCCTATGGTATAAATAATATCCCCCATCCTGGCCCCGTGTATATCATTCCTGGCTCCAGCCATTTGCTCTCCCATCCTGCCTTCATGAGTATCTATTCTGCCCATATGATCTCCCCATCCTCCCCATCTATCCCATGATCCTGACCCATCTGTCCCAAGATCCTGCCCCATCTGTCTCCATCGTATCCATCCTGCCCCATGATCCTGCACATGTGTCTCCATTCTGCACCATATTCCTGCCCCATTTGTCTCCATCCTGCCCGTGTCTCCATCCTGCCCCCCGTGTCTCCATCCTGCCCCTATGTTTCCATCCTGCACCATGTGTTTACATCCTGCTTCCGTGTCTCCCATCCTGACCCTGTCTCCATTCTCCTCCATGTCTCCATTCTGCCCATGTCTGCATTCTGCCCTATGTGTTTATATCCTTCCCCGTGTCCCTCATCCTGCCCCTGTGTCTCTAATCCGGCCCCGTGTCATCCATCCTGCCCCGGTCTCCATTCTGCCACCGATCTCCATTCTGCTCCATGTCTCCATTCTGCCCCATGTGTTTCCCATCCTACCCCGTGTCTCCAACCCTGCCCCCATGTCTCCCATCCTGCCCCATGTCTGCTTTCTGCCCCAGGTCTCCATTCTGCCCCATGTGTTTGCATCATGCCCCCATATCTCCCATCCTGCCCAAGTGTCTCCATTCTGCCCAAGGTCTCCATTCTGCCCCATGTGTTTACATCCTGCCCTCATGTCACCCATCCTGCCCCCGTGACTCCATTCTGCCCCAGATCTCCATTCTGCCCCACGTGTTTCCCATCCTGCCCCCATGTCTGCATTCTGCCCCAGGTCTCCATTCTGCCCCATGTGTTTGCATCCTGCCCCCATTTCTCCCATCCTGCCCCCATGTCTCCTATCCTGCCCAGGTGTCTCCATTCTGCCCGAGGTCTCCATTCTGCCCCAGTTCTCCATTCTGCCCCATGTGTTTACATCCTGCTCCCGTGTCTCCCATCCTGCCCCCGTGACTCCATTCTGCCCAAGTTCTCCATTCTGCCCCATGTCTCCATTCTGCCCCATGTGTTTACATCCTGCCCCCATGTCTCCCATCCTGCCCCGGGCTAGCCGCTTTCAATAAAAATAAAAAAAAAAACACTTTCTCCTTACCTGGCCGCGGTCTATCGCTGACGTACACCCCAGGCATATCAGCGCGGACTCGCCAGCGAATGACAACGACGTCATACGCCGGCGACATGCGCGCTGACATCAGCTGCCAGCCTGCGATTGGCTGGCGGCTTTTAACTATTGCTGTGCGGGCCCACATGGCAATAGAGTTTAACTGAACCTGCATCTCGGACACAGGTTCAGTTTCTGCACCGGCAGAAGCCTGCCGCTGAGGCCCGATGACCAGAAGAGTCGGGGCCCTATGCGTGCCCCCTCTGATCATAGGGCCACATATGCCAGTCAGGGTAGTAATGCCCTGAAGGTGGCCCTGGTCAGCATGTGTCAACCGTGAGAGGCAGTGGGACGCTATACTGGAATCCTGAGCATACTCTCTTGTCTCACGTGGAGCGCAGAGTCTTGCTTATTGGCTGACGGGCGCATCGAGTCCTTTGGCATACAAGGGAAAATGGATGGGGACATGCCAAAGACAGAAAGTAATGGAAATCGGGTGCACTGCCAAATGTGAGGGGAGAACCCTGGGGCTAACAGAGTCAGTGGGCAAAGAGATGCTCAAGAAGGAATGAATGGTAGGGCTGATCATGTGTTGGGCTAAGAAAGTAAGGAATATGAAGTGCTGTGTGCTATCCCATGTGTTACGACTTAATGAACTTGAACTGATGAGTTAATGTTTGGTTGTTGCAATGAACTTGGTGTCCCCTGAATTGTGTGCGGTAGCTCCTGAGTATGGCTTCCCGGAGACAGCGGAGGCCTGTGGCCTACAATTCTGCGTGATGCACCCCACACCCAGGGACGGCATTAGGGGGAGGCAGACCAGGCAGCTGCCTAGGGCCCCAGGGGCCTCCAGCTAGTGGCACATCGCGCAGCCCCTATGGGGCCCCTGTGAGGCAGGGGGGCCGGCCTGCCCCCAGCGCTGACTCCCCCGCCACCGCATTGAACGGTACAGTTCAAAGCAATGATGGAGGAGAGAGCGTCAGCTGATGCTCCCTTTCCCATCATTCCCTCTGCCACACTGCGGGTGCGCGATGACGTCATCGCATACTCACTGTGTGCCGGGCAGAGCAGCCGCTGAGAGAGGAAGCGCGAGCAGCGCGGGCATGAGGAGTGGTGAGGAGTGTGGTTTTTTTGTTTTTTTTTAATGTCAGTAATGTCAGTGAGTACTGGACTGTGGGGCCATTCCTGGGAGGGGGGTGTTATGTGGGCCATGCTATATACTATGTGGGCCGCGCTGTATACTATGTAAGCCATGCTATATACTATGTGGCTGTGCTATATACCAAGTGGATGTGATATATACTCTGTGGGCCATGCTATATACTATGTGGCTGTGAAATATACTATGTGGCTATGCTATATACTATGTGGGCTGTGCAATATACTATGTGGGCCATGCTATATACTATGTGGCTGTGCTATATACTATATGGGCCGCGCTATATACTATGTGGGCCGTGCTATATACTATGTGTGCAGTGCTATATACTATGTGGCTATGCTATATACTATGTGGGCTGTGCAATATACTATGTGGGCCATGCTATATACTATGTGGCTTTGCTATATACTATATGGGCCGCGCTATATACTATGTGGGCCGTGCTATATACTATGTGTGCAGTGCTATATACTATGGGGCTGTGATATATACTATGTGGCTGCGCTATATACTATGTGGACCGCGCTATATAGTATGCTGGCCACGCTATATAGTGTGCGGGTCGCGCTATATAGTATGCGGGCTGCACAATATACTATGTGGGCTGTGTTATATACTATTGGGGGTATATTATATTTTATGGAGGAGGCTGTGTTATATACTATGTGGCTGTGTATATACAATGGGGACTACATTATATTATATGGGGAGGCGGGCTGTATTATATTCTATTCGGGACTACATTATATTCTATGGGGGCTGCATTATACTATATAAGGGGGCTGCATTATATTCTGTGGGGGGGTTTACATTATATTCTGTGGAGTGGCTGCATTATGCTCTATGGGGTGATTGCATTATACTATATGTGGGCTGCTTTATACTGTATCAAGGACTATGGGACATTATGGGACATTATACTATATGAAGAACTATGGGGTGCATTATACTATGGGAAGTGAATTGTGCTACATGGATGATTATGGTGGTGCAGTATACTATATGGAGCACTATGAGGAGTTTATTATAGTATATGGAGGACTGAGTAGTGTATTATACTATATGGAGGACTGAGTGTATTTTAATATATGGAAGGCTATGATGAGTGTATTATACTATATGGAGGACTATGGGAAGTGTATAATGCTATAAGGAGGACTGAGGAGTGTATTTTAATATATGGAGGACTATAGGGAGTGTACAAGTCATGGCCAAAAGTTTTGAGAATGACACAAATATTAATTTTTACAAAGTCTACTGCTTTTATGAATGTGAGATTGTTTGTGAGAGTAATGATCTACCAGCTCACCTGTCCCGGTGGCTGGCGTATTTCGCTCTGACTTCTATTTGGCGGCTACTACTTTCCTACTATATTGTGCTATGCTCTGGATGGCTCTAATACGCACTGGCTCCTAATGATTGAAAGGGCCTTCAGGTTATTAACATGTTACCGCAGCCAGTGTCTACAGTCATGGCCAAAAGTTTTGAGAATGACACAAATATTAATTTTTACAAAGTCTACTGCTTCACTTTTTCTAATGGCAATTTGCATATACTCCAGAATGTTATAAAGAGTGATCAGTTTAACAGCAATTACTTGCAAAGTCAATATTTGGCTAGAAAATGAACTTTATCCCCCAAAACACATTTCAACATCATTGCAGCCCTGCCTTAAAAGGACCAGCTAACCTCTTTTAAGTGATTGCTCCATTAACACAGGTGTGGGTGTTGATGAGGACATGGCTGGAGATCAATCTGTCATGATTAAGTAAGAATGACACCACTGGACACTTTAAAAGGAGGCTGGTGCTTGGCATCATTGTTTCTCTTCTGTTAACCATGGTTATCTCTAAAGAAACACGTGCAGTCATCATTGCAATGCACAAAAACTGGCCTAACAGGGAAGAGTATCGCAGCTAGAAAGATTGCACCTCAGTCAACAATCTATCGCATCATCAAGAACTTCAAGGAAAGAGGTTCCATTGTTGCCAAAAAGGCTCCAGGGCGCCCAAGAAAGACCAGCAAGCGCCAGGACCGTCTCGCAAAAGTGTTTCAGCTGCGGGATCGGGCTACCAGCAGTGCAGAGCTTGCTCAGGAATGGCAGCAGGTAGTTGTGAGTGCATCTGCACGCACTGTGAGGCGGAGACTCTTGGAGCAAGGCCTGGTCTCAAGGAGGGCAGCAAAGAAGCCACTTCTCTCCAGAAAAAACATCATGGACAGACTGATATTCTGCAAAAGGTACAGGCAGTGGACTGCTGAGGACTGGGGTAAAGTTAGTTTCTCTGATGAATCCCCTTTTCGATTGTTTGGGACATCAGGAAAACGCCTCATTCGGAGAAGACAAGGTGAGCGCTACCACCAGTCTTGTCTCATGCCAACTGTTAAGCATCCTGAAACCATTCATGTGTGGGGTTGCTTCTCAGCCAAGGGAATCGGCTCTCTCACAGTCTTGCCTAAAAACACAGCCATGAATAAAGAATGGTACCAGAATGTCCTCCAAGAGCAACTTCTCCCAACCCTCCAAGAGCAGTTTGGCGATCAACAATGCCTTTTCCAGCATGATGGAGCACCTTGCCATAAAGCAAAGGTGATAACTAAATGGCTCAGGGAACAAAACATAGAGATTTTGGGTCCATGGCCTGGAAACTCCCCAGATCTTTATCCCATTGAGAACTTGTGGTCAATTATCAAGAGACGGGTGGACAAACAAAAACCTAAAAATTCTGTCAAAATGAAAGCATTGATTATGCAAGAATGGACTGCTATCAGTCAGGATTTGGTCCAGAAGTTGATTGAGATCATGCCAGGGAGAATTGCAGAGGTCCTGAAGAAGAAGGGTCAACACTGCAAATATTGACTTGCTGCATTAACTCATTCTAACTGTCAATATAAGCTTTTGTTACTCATATGTTTGCAATTATTATATTTCTGTCTGTGATAAAA
>JARQOD010000002.1:534538693-534621092 GCA_033576555.1 Oophaga sylvatica | reverse complement strand
ATTTATTTAATAAAATTTTTTTTTTCTTTAAAGGGGGCCCCTTTTTCCCCCGGGGGGAAAACGAAAAGGGGCCCCCTTTTTGTCCCCCCTTTTCCCCCAAACCCCCTTTTTGGGGGGCTGTGGTAAAGGGTTTTTTTTAACGGGAGGCCAGGGCCCGGGGAGTGTTTTTTGGGCCCCCCGTTATTGATATATTTTTTTTTTTTGGCGTGGTACCTCTGTTGTTTTTTTGGATTTTATCAAATTTTTAAATACAACCCCCTCGCATTAGGGTTGACTTCCCCAAATTTTTTAAATTTTAAATTTTTTCCTTGATTAACCTTAAAGTGTAACTTTGGTTTTTTGCAAAGGAATTTTCGTAAAGAGACGAAGTAAATTAATTTTTTCATAAATTTTCCCCAATTCCCAAAGTATAAAAAAAGGCCCACCCCCCTTTGGCTTTTTTTTGAGGCTTGTGGCTGGGCTCCCGGGGGAGGATTTTAAAAAAGGGTTTAAAGAAATAAAAGAATGGTTTTTAAAAGAGGCTACAGCCATAGAAGGTCAAAAAAATTCGGATTAGGGAACATGGGGGGGAAAACTTATGGGGGGGAAGAGAAAAAAACCCCAGGTTGGCCTTTTTAAAAACTATACTAAAATTTTAAAAAAAAATCACAACGTGATCCATCTGGTTTACTTTTATCGGTTTTAGATCGCGTTTTTATAAAAACGGGGGGGAAAGTTGTGTCATCTTGCGCAAAAAAAAACCCCGATGGATTTGGGCCCTTGGGTTTACCTGCCCCCTTCATTTTTTAAAAGAGAATCTAAGCTTTCCCCATTTTTCTTAAATCATCGGTTCTTTTAGCTATTGCAATTTTTTAATTTCAGTTTTTTAATCTTTTTTTTTAAATTATAAAAATTTTGTTATTATAAGTGTATAATTTATTTTTTTTTTTTGTTTCATTTTTTTTTTGTCTCCCCAAGACGAGTTTCCAATTATATGAGTTATCGAATTTTTTTCCTTTTATTGGCCGGGGGAAAATTTGGAAAATATTTGGATGTTCAGATTGGCAATTTTTTTTCTATGTGAATTATTGTTTGAAGAAAAATTTTTTTTAAAGAATTAAATTTTTTTAAAATTTCAAATTTTTTTTTTTTATGTTTTTTTTTATTGTTTTTAAATTTTATAATGTCATTTTTTATTATACATTGTTCTATGTGCAGGGGATTGGATTTTTTTAAGTTTTGGTTATTTTTTCTTATTAATGTACATGGTATTATTTTTTAAGTGTTTTAATTTTTATATTGTAGTTGACACTCCCCCCTTTTTTTTTTCTTTTTTTATTATTTTTTATTATTTATATTATTAATATAAATATTTTTTATATAATTTTGTTTTTGCACTTTTTTTTTGGGTATTTCTTATTTTGCTTCTTTAAACTAATTAAACCCCCAAACCCACTCTAGGGTTTTTTTTTCAAATTATTGAACAGTTTCACATTTTTTCCTCTTATGAGTTAAAAAAGTCCTTGTCCCTTGGTGGTGGCATGCGAGTTTTCCCCACGCTGGCTTGCATTCACCCGGGTTATTCCCTGGAGGGCTTGTTTCACTGGCGCCCCGTGGTTGGTTTGGGGGTTTTAGGTTTTTGGTCGTCCCCATGGTGGCCTGGAGCATGGGGCCGAGCGTACGGCAATGGCATGGCCCTGGTTCCCTGTGAAAATTACTTTTTACATCTGATTGGTTTTTAAAAAAACTTTAAAAATTTTCTTTTCCGGGTTTTTATTGTCACCCCCCCCGGGGAAAAAGGTTTTGGGGCCAAAAAGTAGTAGGGGGTACGGCGAAAAGTTTTATGGTAATCTTCACTTTTTATTTTTTCAATTTCAGCATTTTTGGCTTATATTAGCAAATCATTATATCCCCCTTTTGGGGGTCAAATTTTTAAAATTTTTTTCTAGTTTCGGTTTTACTATAAAGGAAATTTCCCGTTGTTTAAATTTTTTTTTTTTTTTCCCCCTTGAAATTCATTGACTTTTGGGTTTCATTAGCATTTATTTTTATGAAAAATTTTCTTTTTTTTTTTTTTATGTGTTTTATTTATGGCTATATGAAATTTTTTTTTGGGCTTTAATTTGATTGTTTTCAAATAATTTTTTTTAACATTTTTTAAAGAATTTTTTTCAGTTTAGTTAAATTTTTTACGGGGGGGTTTTTTTATCTAATTTTTGGGTTTTTTTTTGGAAAAATTTTTTAAAATTTTTTGATGTTTTTTACCCCCTTTAAAAAAAATTTTGTGCTCCAGATTTTTTAAGCTGTTCTTTTAAAATTTAAATTTTAAATTTTTTTTTTTTAATATACAATTTTGTATTTATGTATTTTTGCACAAATCTTTCCCCCCCCTTGTTTTGCAAATCCACACCCCAAAATGCAAGTCTCTGGGGTTTTAATGGTGTGGTGGGGGAAACATGACTGCCTGTCTTCAGTGTTTTTTTAGTTTTTAGGAGACCCATGGACAGGTTGGTTCATGACTCATCAGAACCCTTTTTTTAGGAAAAGTAGTTTTGTTCAGTCTGTGATGAAGCCTGTACTGCAGGGGAGAATATAGTCTTTTTATTTTAATAAATACTGTAAATATGACACTAGAAAATTTTTCTGGTAAAGATACAGTGTTTTTTTTGCTTTTTCCCCCCCAATTCTTAAACCCCAAATTTTAACCCCCCCCCAAACAGACAAGAATTAAAAGAAAAAAAAGGGGGGAACCCCTTTTTTTCCCCCCTTTATTTTTGGTCGCTCGCAGGGCCGTGGGGTATCGGCAGAGCCTTTTACTTCAAGGGGGGGTGTCGGGTAGAAAGTCGGTCCGGGGCCCCCCGGGCGCTCACTAAAAGGGGGGGATTTTTACGGGGGAAAAAAAGGGTTTTTAAGATGTTTTTGACGCCCCTGGGTACCTTGGGCGTGTGGGCTAGCGTGCTGTGAAAAAAACTGGGGGGTTTTTTTTGGGAGAAGGTTTTAAAGGGTTTTCCCCGGGAAAGGAAAGGGCCCCAGGGAAAAAGGGTTTTGGGGGGGCAGGTGGGGAGGGGGCTTTCAGGCAGGGTTTTGTAATGTTTTGAAATGGTTTGGCGAAGTTCGGGGTTGGGGACGGGGGAAACCCCTTTAGTGAAGTTTTGGAAAAAAGGAAATTACGATGGCCCCTTTTAAAGGGGGGTTCCTCCCATCGGGTTCCGGTGATCATTTTTTCTTGTTCAACCCGGGGTTCCCCCTTTACTTGGAAGCTTTTTTAATCTTCCCCTTTCCCCCGCTCTCAGTAAGACTTTTTTGTTTTTATTTTTGTGCTTTTTTTTGATTTTTTCCTGCATTTTGTGGAGGTCAGGGTCCCTCGGGGGCTTGTGTTCCCCCTTTAGTTTTTTGGGAAAAAAGTTGTTTGTTCATTTGTTTTCCCCTTTTTTTTTGGGGCGAAAACCAGTAGTTTTAAACCCCTTGGGTTTTTGCGTTTTTGTTGCTCTCCTCGTACAAATAACACCGGAGCAATTAAAAGCGAAAACCCAAAAAAGTTTTTTTTTCCTTTATGGGGGTAGCGGCCGTTTGGGTGTGGGAGGGTGGAGGATGCCTCAAGTTTTCCACTGGTGGTTAGGGCCCCCCTTTCCCCTGTAGTGTGAAATTTCTGCTGTTTGAAACGAAATTAACTTGTCTTCAGTATCGCCCGGTCATTTGTGGTGGGTTCTTGGATAAACAGTGTTCTGTTGCGGGGTCTGCTGCCCCCGTTTTCCCTGCCCCCGGTTAGATCCCCCCCCGGGCCTCTGAAAAGTAGCCCGGGGTTCGGTTTTTCCTTTTCCCCCGAAAGTGGGGGATCGGTGCCCGGGTTTTTCAGAGTAGGGAAAAGCTATCAATGCGTTTAAACCCCCCCGTTACCTTTTCATTCCACCCCTTTGTTCTACCCGCCCCTTAAAAACCCCCTTTTGCAGTAGATGTGATTCTTCTCTCTCTTCCCGCTAAAAAGGTGGGCCCGGGCTTCCCCCAAAAAAAACCCCCTCAGTTCCTCAGTTCTGCCAGGTGGAGTGGCTTTTTTCCCCATTGTAAAGCTCCACTTTAAAACCTAAGCTCAAGCTACAGTCTTCAGGTTCTTTAAAACCCCCGTTCTCTTTCCTTTTTTTTTTTATCCCCTTTTTGAAGCAGCTTCGGGGCCCTTCGTTTGATTTGGACCTTTAGGAGGCTTCCAACCCCCCAAAGAAACAAAATTTCTAACTTTCTAGGTAACGCAACAAAATGTTTGTTCTGATCTTCAGTCACAGGCAAATCTAAAACAATCTGATTTTTGCAGGGGGCTTCACCCCCTTATATACTCTATGTGGGCTCCCTTGGTGGTTTCGGGATTGGTGAAGCTGGTGAATGAATTCAGGTATTTGGGGGGTGTTACTTTGGGCATCTCCGGGGAAAATTGTGATTCTAAGGAGTGGGCTACACAATCTCTCCCCAAAGACTTTAAAACTGTATAGCTGTTTTTAGTCTCTATAAGCTAAAAATTTCCCCCCAAAAGGGAAATTAAAAAAAAAACCCAATTCAATGTTAGTGTTAAAGCACCCCCCAGCGTTTATTTTTTTTGTCAGCGATGGAGTGGTTTTTTAAAAAAAAAACCCCCCTTCCCCCCGGTTATACCCCCCTCCGCCACTTTTTTATTGGGACACCACCCCAATTGCGGGCATGTTTTGACTTTTCCCTTTTCTGATGGTCGTAAGTCAAAAGTACGTCACAATTTCTTTTTAAAAAGTCTTGAAGCAGAACGGGCAGAAAAAGCCTTATGATTTGTTTAAAAAAACCCCCCTCAGCCCCATTCCAAAAAAATTTTGAAGTGCGGCAGGTCACTTTTTGGGGAAGGAGCACAGCATAAACAGATGAAGGGAACGGAAAGTGAGTATCAGACAGGGGGGAGGGGACTTACATTTATGCAAACCCCTCCCGCGGGGATAAAAAAAAAAAATCGTGGATTTTTGGCCCTTTAAATAAATTAAAACTTGCTCCGTTCCCCTTTTTTGTCCAGCCATAAAAAACGCCGTATTGGGGAAAAAATATGTGCAGATTTTTTAAATATCGCTTTAAAGTTTGCAGGGGAAAAAACATGCTGATTTAATACGGGGATCCCCTACCTTAAAAATTTTAAAAAAGTTTTTTTTTTTTGTTTGAGTAGCTTAAAAAAATTTTTGGGAAAAAACCTAATCAGTTCAACAAAAATTTTTTTAACCCCCTTTTGGGAAATTTTTTTTTTTTAGCCCAAAAAATTTTAAAATTTTTTGCTGTTTTCAACAAAAAAAAAAATGAAACAGAAAATTTAAAATTTTTAACCCGAATAAGCACATTGGTTTTCCCCCAAAAAATTTAAAAAATTTAATTTTTTCTTTTTTTCTGCGTTTTTAGAATTATTCCCCTCCTGATAATGTATTTAGTACTCAGTTTAGGGTTGCTCCAGATGGATGTTTTTTAAAAGACTTGGGGTTTTGGGGGGCCCCTTTTTTAAAAACAGAGGGCTGTTTTCCTTTAGGTTTTAAAAACCTTCGGTTACTAATATTTGAAACCTTTTATGTCTTTAAAAACGCACCAAAAAATTTTCTAAGGGGGTTTTTAAAAAAGAAGGGTGTGATCAAGGGTCCCGTCACAATTTTAATGTCCCCCGGATCCCCAAAATGACCCGGATGGGGGTCGTGGGGCTCGTTTGTTTATTTTGGTGAGTGTCCTTTGGGGGGATCCCAGCGATCAGGCCAGCGGCAGCTGGTTCCCCCGTAATAAGGGTAAAAAAAACACCGTGCGGCCTAGTTACAAATTTTCCCCCCATTTTCCCTTTTCCAGCTTTTGCTGTTTGGGCGCTGGGAGCTGGGTTTTCCCCAAAAAAAAAGGGTACTAAGCACCCCGCGGCACTGTTACCCGATAGACCCCGGGGAACCCCGGGGGCCCCGGCCCCAGCCCGAGTGGGGGACGGTAACCAGGGTAATATTGGGTAACTGCGCGGCGCCGCCCTTTTTTACCCCATGGTACATTGGATCCAATCGTGACGTTTTGGGTTCCCCCGTCCACGCAGCGTGTGCGCTGGCCGGGGACAGGAAAAATGAAAAAATGGTCCAGGTCATTTGAAACGAAAAAGGGCCGCAGGGGGGGGCGTCGTGCTGTCACAATAACGAGAAACCAGGGGTGGTGTGTTGGTCACAAAAAACGGTGACGCTTCAGCGATTCGTAGCGTTTTCCCCTTTTTGTGAAAAGGGGCAATAAATCCCTTGCTTTTTCCCCAAAACCCCAAAATTTGATAAACTTTAAATTTGTTTGGGGGGGATCATTATCTTCCCGGAAGGGTGCAATGACATAAAGCTTCCTTTCCCCGAAGGCCTGAAATTTTTTTTCCCCCTTTTGGAAAATTCCCCGATACTTGTTGAAAACTATCCTTCCCCCTTTTTATGCTGCTTTTTCCCCTGCCGAGGGGGAAGAGAGGGAGCCAGAAGCAAACCCCAACCCCTTTCCCCCCGTTACTGTAAGCAGGTTTTTTTCCTTGTTGCTTCTTTTCCCCCTGCAGACAAAATTTTTACGGGAAAGGTATAAAAATTAAAATTTTTTAAAAGATTTTTTTAAAAAATAGCTGCATTTTTTTTACACCGGAAAAAAGCAAAAATGTAACGGTTTAAAAAAAAGGTTTTAGTGCCCTTGTCATAAAAAATCGGTTCCCCAATTCATTCTAAGACATTGGTGGAGGCGATTTTGCTTTTAAAAAAAATTTTTCAGACTACCAAATACTCAACAAGCCAAAAGTTCCAAAATTTTTTTTTAGTTCTGAACGATCCCAAATTTGACCTAAATTTTTTATGTTTTGGAATTGCACTCTTTTCTTGCTTTGGGCTGTGGGGCGTTTTCTTGGGTTAGTTAGGGGAGCTCCCCCCGGGTTTAAAAGGGGTGAAAAAGGGGGTTTTTTTAAAATTTTATTTCCCTTTTCCTTATACTTTTGTAATTTTTCCCTTTTTTTCCAAAAAAACCCCCCCATTTAACTATTAAATTTTTTAAAATTTTTAAAAAGGTTTTTTTTTTTTACTTAAATTTTATGATGTTTCTTTGAGAAGGTCTTTAAAAATTTTTGTAAAAGGGGGTGGGGACATACCCTGCCCGCCTTCCCCCCTTTTTGGAGGACATACAAGGTGTAGTGCTGAGTTCCTTACCGTTTTTCCCCCTGCCCCTTGAATATCCCCCATCCCGGGGGGTTGAGTGATGGGGGGGGGTGCAGGTTTGGTTCTTTCCGCCCTGCTTTGTCTTAACCCCAAAAAGTAGCTTTTTGTAAAAAGGTGGGTTGAGTAAAACAGAAGTGCATTTTCGTGCCCCCCCAACTTTTGCCGCCTTCAATGAGCATGGGGCTAGTGCTAGGGCTGTGATTGCCCAGCGCCCCCCTGGTTTAGGGCAGTGCTAAAACTTGTAAATATGTTTTTTTTTGTCTTTTTTAAAATTTAAAAACCCCCCTTTTTTTATTTTTTTCCATTTATCTTTTTTTACCCGTCTTTTAGAATGAAAGATTTAGAATGAGCTGTAAGTTTTTTCCTATAATAATAATAATTTTAAAAAAAATTTTTTTTTATTGCCGGGGCCAATTCCCCAGCATTTACATTTTGAAGGTTGTAAGACAATGCATTAAGATAAAATGAACCCTAGTCCAAAAAAGATACCAAAAGGGGTGAGGGCCCCTCGCAAACTTACAATTTTTGGTCATCCCCTTTCTATGAGGTTTTTGGGAAAGATTCCCCAGAAAAAATGCCAAAAATTGGTTTTGGGGTTTTTCATCAAATTCAGCAGGTATTTTGCAGAAATTTTCTTAAGTTTGAAAGCGTTTCAAGAAAAGGGTAAAAAAAATTTTTTGGGGTGCTTGTCTCAAAAGGGGCATTTTTTGTTTTATGAAAATTTTTAAAAAAGATTGGGGAAAAATTTGTGCGCTTTTTTTAAAGAAGAAAAATTTGCGCATTGTGTCGTGTTAGAGTTTTACATTTAAAAATTTTTTTTGCGTCTTCTATTTGGTGATATTTAGGGATGCATGTAAAATAAAATTTTTTAAAAAATTAATGAAAAATGTGGTAGTGCATTGTGAAGGGTAAGGCCGGATTGATTTGGATAAAAAAAAGGGGGAAAAGGTTTAGCTAGGATGGAATACTTAGTTAATGATAGATCCGGGGCCGTGGGTGGGGAAATGTGTTTAAAAAAAAAATTTGGGACTTCCCGATAGGGATAGGGAAGTGTAGTAAGAAGTCAAAGTTAAGTCCAGTGGGTGCTAGGGTCAGCTCGGGTGCCACTGGGGAAATTTTGGGGCCCCCCCAAAATGGAAAAAAATTTTGGGCCTTTGAGCCCCGCCGGCTCCCCCAGCCCGTTCCCCCTAAAAAACCCCCCCGCCCCCCCCCCTCTCTTTTGGGAAAAAAACCCATTCTCCCCAAAAACATTAATATTTCCCCTCCCGATCCCAATTTTGCACCCCTTTTTTTTTTGGGCCCCAAAAAATTTTTTTATCTGCCCCTGAAAGGAAAATCCTCTGGCGAGCTTTTTTCCTCAAACCCCAAAAAATTTTTTAAAATTTTCCCAAAAAAAATTTTAGGTTTTTTTATTTTTTTCAATTTTTAAAATGCCAAAATTTTTACACCCAAAAAAGGGGAAAAAAACCCCCAAAAATAAAAGAAACAGTTTTCCCCCCTTTGTGGGCTAAAACACACATAAAGGAAAAAATACGCCCAACCCTGTCCAGCCAAATTATACCCCGTGCAAAAGAAAATTCAAAGGGGCAAATACCCGCACCAGGCCCCAAACCCCTTTTTACCCCCTGGTGCGAAAACTCAATAAAGTATTATTTAAAAAAAAAACAATCCCTTTACATAAAAGCCATTTAACAGGAGTTTTACGAGTACGTGTGTTGTGTACAGGTTAGTGTTTACTGGTGAATTGTACCAGGGCTTTTTTTAGTGTCAGTGAAAGGGAAAATACAGGATCAGGGTTTTCCCCCCAAAGGACTGTGTTATAGTAGCGTTTTAAAGTGTCAGGAAAAACAAGCCCCGGGGTTGGGCATCCTTTTGGCGGTAAACTAAAAAGCATACGAAAATGGGAGATTTAAAAGCCCCCATTGTCCTCGGGAAATTCTAATTTAAAATTGTTTTTTCAGGAGGAAGAGAGTAGTTTTTAGTCCCTTTTTGGGGGGAAAGGGTAGCCCCCCTCAAAAAAAATGTTAAACCCTTTAACACCCTTATACATGACCGGTAACCCCCAAACCAGAACGGGGGGCCCCCTAGAGCTTTTGCTTCCTCTTGAAAAGACAATTTGAAAATTAGGAAAAACAAATGCCCACAGGAATTCTAGGTAAAGGGTTTCTTTTTTTTTTTAAATTTCACCCAGAAGACCCCTACGTCTTCCCCAGGGCTTGTTCGGCGGAAAAAAATGTTTTTTGAGCTAAAATTGTAGAAATTTTTACTTAATTTTTTTCCCCAACTTTAAAACACAGATGAAAAAAAAAGGGGTTTTTGTTTCTTGCACAGTAAGGGGACGCCCCTTTTTTAAAACGTATTAAAAAAAAATTTAAATAAATACATCATGCAATAATAATATCCTTTAAAATTTCCCCCCTTTAGGTAAAAAAAATTATCCCCATTGGCCCGTGAAAATTTTCGGGCCCCCAGCCTTTGCCCCCCCCAATCCCCCCTTATGGTATTTTCTGCCCATTGTTTCTCCCCCCCCCCCAATTTTCCCCATGATCCTGAATCGGCCCAAGATCTGCCCATCTGCCCCATCGCCCCCCCCCCTGCCCTTTGGATTGACTTTTTTCCCCATTTGAAAATTTTTCCCCCCCCCCTTTTGCCCCCAATTGCCCGTTTTCCCCCCCCCCCCCCCCCGTTTTCCCCCCCTCCCCCCTTTTTTTCCCCCCCCTGACATGTTTTTTAACCTGCTTTTTGCCCCCACCCGCCCTTTTTCCCCATTCTCCTCATGTTCCATTTTTGCCTTTGTTTTCTTGCCCTTGTTTTTTCCCCCTTTCCCCCGGGCCCCTTTTTTTTCCTGCCCTTTTTCTCTAACCGGCCCCGTGTTTCCTTTCGCCCGGTCCCCATTTCCCCCCAATTTTCCATTTGCCCCATGTTTTCCATTCTGCCCCTTTTTCCCATCCCCCCCGTGTCTAACCTCCCCATGTTCCACCCGGGCCCCAGTTGTTTCCCCCCCCGGGGTTCTTTCCCCCATGTTTGTCACCCCCCTTTACCCCCCCCCCCCCCAAAGTGTCCCTTTCCCCCCCAAGGTTCTTCTCCCCCATGTTTTAACCCCCCCATGTCACCACCCCCCCCCCGTGATCCTTTTTCCCCCGGGATCCCCATTTGCCCCCGTTTTTCCCCCACCCCCCCCATGTTAAATTCTCCCCCGGCCCCATTTGCCCTTTGGTTTGCACCCCCCCCCATTTCTCCCCCCCCCCCCCCTTCCCCCTATCTCCCCAGGTTTTCCCCTTTCCCCCCGGGAAGGTCCCATTTCCCCCATTTTCCCCCTTCTCCCCATTGTTTCTTCCCCCCCGTTTTCCCCCATCCCCCCCCGGACTCATTTCCCAAAGTTCTCCTTTTGCCCTGTTCCATTCTGCCCATGTTTTTAAACCCCCATGTCCCCCACCCCCGGGGTGCGCTTTCAATAAAAAAAAAAAAAAAATTTTTTTCCTTACCGGGGCCGGGTTACGGACAAAAACCCCCAGGATATGGGGGGAAAATCCCCAGCGATTGAAACGCGTATCCCCCGGGGCGCATCGCGCTGAATCAGCGCTTTTGGATTGGCTGGGGCCCTTTTAACTTTTGTGTGGGGCCCCATGGAAAGGGGGTTTTTAAATGAACCTGCATTCGGGACCCCAGGTTCAGTTTCTGCCGGCAAAAGCCTGCCGTGGGCCCCGTCCCAAAGGGGGTGGGGCCCCCCTTGCGTCCCCCTTTGACATAGGGCCAAATGGTCAGGGGTCCCCCCCTTGGGGGGGCCCCCTGGTCAAAATTTTTTTAACTTTGAGAGGAGTGGGACGTATAGGAACCCTGAGCATATCTTTGTTCAGTGGAGGCGGTCTTGCTTTTGGTGGGGGGCGCATGGCCTTTGGCAAAAAAGGGAAATGGATGGGGACATAAAAAGCAAAAAGAAGGGAAAAGGGGGTGCACTGCAAATTGGGGGGAAAAACCGGGGGCTAACGGGTTTTCAGGGGGCAAAGAGTGTAAAGGGGAAAAAAAAGGGGGGGGTGTTTATTTTTTGGGGGTAAGAAAGTAAGGAATATGAAGTGCTGGGGTGCTATCCCATGTGTTAGATTAATGAAAATTTAATGTGAGTTAATGTTTGGTTGTTGCAATGAACTTGGTGTCCCCTAAAATTGTGGGGTTTCCCTTTAGTATGGTTTCCCCCGGGGACAGGGGGCCTGTCCCCACATTTGCGTGATGACCCCACCCCCGGGCGGATTGGGGGAGGCAGGCCCCGGCAGCGCCTGGGGGCCCCCGGGGGCCCCCCGTGTGGCACATCGCGCGCCCTATGGGGCCCCTGTGAGGAGGGGGGGCCCTGCCCAGGCTGCTCCCCCCCCCCCAATTGAACGGTCAGTTAAAAGCAATGATGGAGGAGGGGGGGTCAGTGATGCCCCTTTCCATCATTCCCCCCCTGCCCCCCTGCGGGTGCGCGATGACGTCAGATACTCACTGGTCCCGGGGGGGAGCAGGGCCCCTGAGAGGGGGAAGGGGCGGAAACGCGGGGAAAGGGAAATGGTGAGGGTGTGGGGTTTTTTTTTTTTTTTTTAATGTCAGTAATGTCAGTGAGTACTGGACTGTGGGGCCATTCCTGGGAGGGGGGTGTTATGTGGGCCATGCTATATACTATGTGGGCCGCGCTGTATACTATGTAAGCCATGCTATATACTATGTGGCTGTGCTATATACCAAGTGGATGTGATATATACTCTGTGGGCCATGCTATATACTATGTGGCTGTGAAATATACTATGTGGCTATGCTATATACTATGTGGGCTGTGCAATATACTATGTGGGCCATGCTATATACTATGTGGCTGTGCTATATACTATATGGGCCGCGCTATATACTATGTGGGCCGTGCTATATACTATGTGTGCAGTGCTATATACTATGTGGCTATGCTATATACTATGTGGGCTGTGCAATATACTATGTGGGCCATGCTATATACTATGTGGCTTTGCTATATACTATATGGGCCGCGCTATATACTATGTGGGCCGTGCTATATACTATGTGTGCAGTGCTATATACTATGGGGCTGTGATATATACTATGTGGCTGCGCTATATACTATGTGGACCGCGCTATATAGTATGCTGGCCACGCTATATAGTGTGCGGGTCGCGCTATATAGTATGCGGGCTGCACAATATACTATGTGGGCTGTGTTATATACTATTGGGGGTATATTATATTTTATGGAGGAGGCTGTGTTATATACTATGTGGCTGTGTATATACAATGGGGACTACATTATATTATATGGGGAGGCGGGCTGTATTATATTCTATTCGGGACTACATTATATTCTATGGGGGCTGCATTATACTATATAAGGGGGCTGCATTATATTCGGGTGGGGGGTTTACATTATATTCTGTGGAGTGGCTGCATTATGCTCTATGGGGTGATTGCATTATACTATATGTGGGCTGCTTTATACTGTATCAAGGACTATGGGACATTATGGGACATTATACTATATGAAGAACTATGGGGTGCATTATACTATGGGAAGTGAATTGTGCTACATGGATGATTATGGTGGTGCAGTATACTATATGGAGCACTATGAGGAGTTTATTATAGTATATGGAGGACTGAGTAGTGTATTATACTATATGGAGGACTGAGTGTATTTTAATATATGGAAGGCTATGATGAGTGTATTATACTATATGGAGGACTATGGGAAGTGTATAATGCTATAAGGAGGACTGAGGAGTGTATTTTAATATATGGAGGACTATAGGGAGTGTACAAGTCATGGCCAAAAGTTTTGAGAATGACACAAATATTAATTTTTACAAAGTCTACTGCTTTTATGAATGTGAGATTGTTTGTGAGAGTAATGATCTACCAGCTCACCTGTCCCGGTGGCTGGCGTATTTCGCTCTGACTTCTATTTGGCGGCTACTACTTTCCTACTATATTGTGCTATGCTCTGGATGGCTCTAATACGCACTGGCTCCTAATGATTGAAAGGGCCTTCAGGTTATTAACATGTTACCGCAGCCAGTGTCTACAGTCATGGCCAAAAGTTTTGAGAATGACACAAATATTAATTTTTACAAAGTCTACTGCTTCACTTTTTCTAATGGCAATTTGCATATACTCCAGAATGTTATAAAGAGTGATCAGTTTAACAGCAATTACTTGCAAAGTCAATATTTGGCTAGAAAATGAACTTTATCCCCCAAAACACATTTCAACATCATTGCAGCCCTGCCTTAAAAGGACCAGCTAACCTCTTTTAAGTGATTGCTCCATTAACACAGGTGTGGGTGTTGATGAGGACATGGCTGGAGATCAATCTGTCATGATTAAGTAAGAATGACACCACTGGACACTTTAAAAGGAGGCTGGTGCTTGGCATCATTGTTTCTCTTCTGTTAACCATGGTTATCTCTAAAGAAACACGTGCAGTCATCATTGCAATGCACAAAACTGGCCTAACAGGGAAGAGTATCGCAGCTAGAAAGATTGCACCTCAGTCAACAATCTATCGCATCATCAAGAACTTCAAGGAAAGAGGTTCCATTGTTGCCAAAAAGGCTCCAGGGCGCCCAAGAAAGACCAGCAAGCGCCAGGACCGTCTCGCAAAAGTGTTTCAGCTGCGGGATCGGGCTACCAGCAGTGCAGAGCTTGCTCAGGAATGGCAGCAGGTAGTTGTGAGTGCATCTGCACGCACTGTGAGGCGGAGACTCTTGGAGCAAGGCCTGGTCTCAAGGAGGGCAGCAAAGAAGCCACTTCTCTCCAGAAAAAACATCATGGACAGACTGATATTCTGCAAAAGGTACAGGCAGTGGACTGCTGAGGACTGGGGTAAAGTTAGTTTCTCTGATGAATCCCCTTTTCGATTGTTTGGGACATCAGGAAAACGCCTCATTCGGAGAAGACAAGGTGAGCGCTACCACCAGTCTTGTCTCATGCCAACTGTTAAGCATCCTGAAACCATTCATGTGTGGGGTTGCTTCTCAGCCAAGGGAATCGGCTCTCTCACAGTCTTGCCTAAAAACACAGCCATGAATAAAGAATGGTACCAGAATGTCCTCCAAGAGCAACTTCTCCCAACCCTCCAAGAGCAGTTTGGCGATCAACAATGCCTTTTCCAGCATGATGGAGCACCTTGCCATAAAGCAAAGGTGATAACTAAATGGCTCAGGGAACAAAACATAGAGATTTTGGGTCCATGGCCTGGAAACTCCCCAGATCTTTATCCCATTGAGAACTTGTGGTCAATTATCAAGAGACGGGTGGACAAACAAAAACCTAAAAATTCTGTCAAAATGAAAGCATTGATTATGCAAGAATGGACTGCTATCAGTCAGGATTTGGTCCAGAAGTTGATTGAGATCATGCCAGGGAGAATTGCAGAGGTCCTGAAGAAGAAGGGTCAACACTGCAAATATTGACTTGCTGCATTAACTCATTCTAACTGTCAATATAAGCTTTTGTTACTCATATGTTTGCAATTATTATATTTCTGTCTGTGATAAAAACATCTGTCAAACACACATAAAAACCAGAGGGCAGCAGATCATGTAAAAATATAATATTTGTGTCATTCTCAAAACTTTTGGCCTTGACTGTATTATACTATTTGAAGACTATGAGGAGTGTATTATACTATATGGAGGACTGAGTAGTGTATTATACTATATGGAGGACTGAGTGTATTTTAATATATGGAGGACTATAGGGAGTGTATTATACTATATGGAGGACTATGGGAGTGTATTATACTATATGGAGGACTGAGGATTGTATTATACTATATGGAGGACTATAGGGAGTGTATTATACTATTTGAGGACTATGAGGAGTGTATTATACTATATGGAGGACTGAGTAGTGTATTAAACTATATGGAGGACTGAGTGTATTTTAATATGTGGAGGACTGTGGTGCACATTATAATATATGGAGGACTATGGGGTGTATTATACTAAACAAGCAAAATGCAGCATATTCATCCAGAGATTGGATTGTTTATGTTGGAACAAAAATCATTGTTTTCAACATCATATCGCCCTGTGAAAACTGCAGATATGCTGCTGATAACATGATACTGTATGGTGATATATTAGTGATTGTTCTGTCCCCATCATTGTTCCTCAGCGGGTGGAAAGAGGCCGGGAAACAAGTGTTGAACGACTTCAATATTGTCGATCACACTCATTTAGCGGCCTGAACTCAGCGCATGTAAATACAACCGAAATGCTTCTGTGTGATGTGCAATATGTTAGCATTTGGGGCCCCATCTTAAACTTTGCCTAGGGCCCCAATTTGCCTAAAACCGGCCCTTCCCACACCTAACAGTATATTAGGACTGGGACACTGCTTTCCTGTAGAGTGCCAGAGCGTAACAGGACAGCAACTCAGTCATGACTACTGTTCTCGCTCATCTTACAGAGTTCATATTTAAAGACAGCAAAATCTTAGCAAGAATACCGTGAGCAGGGTTTCCTGGAACGTATTTCTTAGAGGGAACCCTATGAGCACTCTCTATCATAAATAAATCTAACAAAGTCTTTAGGGAAATTTTCTTGTAACTCTGTATAAACCAAATTGAGATAGTCTGATCCGTCATCTGGGAAACTTGATTGTCTGATGTTAGATCTTCTGGCGTAATCCTCCAGATCAGCAAGCTTTCACTCTAGATTTCTTGGAATGGTTTTGACCTGTTCACACACTTTTTACATTTTAATCTCTTCTGTGATCAGAATTTCTCTTACATTTTTTCATATTATCCTTTATTAAGAATACTTTCAAGTGTACAAAACATTTACTACCGCCACATCTATGTTTTTAACCATCCATAGAATGAATTACATCACTCTAGTACATTAGGTGGTATTAACGTAGCGTTTTAGCTGAAGTCGGACCCTTGAGAGGCTACAGAATTGACTTCATCTACGAGTGTGACTTTGATGTGATGTGGGATTAAAAAAACTTTTATTTTATTACTGATTTTTTACTGACAGCAGTGGAATCTTTTTGTATTTCTGAGAGCATACAAAAGGCATGTAGATTAGGTATTAGTCGCTCTGTTCTTTGTATTGTACAGAGGATGGACAAAAGTCATTTGGGTTGAAGGTGCAGAGGATCTGTGAAAATAAGATGCTCATATCTGTGTATAAACTCATCTGCAACTGCAAGAAGTCAGCTCAAATCCTCCACAGACAGCGTCCTCTACTGTGTGAGGGGTAATGTAGACACGTCAGAGCTGTATTTCTTCGGACTGCATGGGGACCTGGAGCACACCAATGATGGAAGCTTGTTTCACCAACACGAGAGCTGAGCTCATATACAAGACAGCCACCAACACCACACTGATAAAATAGTGGTCAGTCAGAAGAATTCAGAAGCATTAAGTTGGGAGTCCAACCATGTCAATCTCCACCAACACATCCATAAACGATCACCTCAACACCAGCTCCAAGCAAACAGAGCCCAACCACTACTTGGGAAAAGCTTGGGAGGTCAGGCAATCAGAGTGCAAAGGTACTGACTGTGATGAAAGGACTGAAAAACGCAACCAGAGTTGAATATCGTGGCATGGGAGCATGGTGAGACTTTGAGGATCTCAACACATCCTACAGGTTCCTCCTCCTCCAAAATCCCAATTTAAATAATATATTGATTTAGTGTCATTAAAGTAAACAACGATGGTCGTTTAATAGCCTGTTTACACAGGCCAACCAAAGTTATCGATGTACACTGAGCGATCTATAATAGTGGAAGAGAGTGGAAGAATGATCTGCACCCCCTGAGGATCATATAGTAATTATATTGTGTATGGTGATCCATTTCTCAATTGTCGCATTGATTGTTAAGTGTACAGTAAGTGTGTGTATTGTTAGGTGCAGGAAGCAGTTAGCAATTAGCGGGAAGTTCGGGGAGGAGCTCCAGCTATATAAGGGACTGTTAAGGCCTAGTTCAGCAGAATGCCTATAGTTACAATACAAGTGGACATCAGCCAAAGAGAAGTAGGTTCTATAGGGCAGGAATCCAGCTTGAAAGTTGCAGAAGCATTATCCTAGAAGTGAGTACAGCTCAGTGGATTGTTGGGAGAGGCCTGAACGGGAACATTGTTGGTAACAGGCTCGGACTGGCCCATAGGGGAGCAGGGGATCCCCGGTGGGCCCCTGTGCAGATCTCGGCTAACAACCCCTTTGTATGGGCAGTACTTGGTTTAATTCACTTGATTCACTCTGTACAGAAAAAAACAGCATCTCATCATTCATTAACCAAACTACCCAGTTTATTATTATATAGGGATATAGGTAAATTTCTGAATGAGGGCATGTAATATTTGTATGCAGGTGAAAAGTGGGCCCCCAAAGTCAATGTTACTGGTGGGCCCTTGGCACCCCAGTCCAACACTGGTTGGGAACCATGGTGATACAGAGCTAATAGAACCAATAGAAGTCTCTAAGACTGCTGTGGGTTAGACAAGGTCGCCCGTATACCATAGCTTCTAGCTTCCAACCGTCCCAGATTCAGTGGGACTGTCCCGCTTTGAGGGCTCAGTCCTCGTCTCGTCACAGCTGTTCTCTCGGCTTCTGTACTCACCTCTCCAACATTCCATTTTTATCTGTGTATGTGTATATTCTATTATTGTCTATATTGCATTCTTATAATAATACAGCAAAATATTTTATAATATAGAGTGGCATTTGCTCTTATTGTATAGGATTGCTGGTAGTTAGGGGAGAGCTACATCCCACAATTATTAACTAGGCTGTACTGTAGGTTTCCATTCCAATAAAAGTTAAAGGTAAAAGTCACAGTTTCATTAGCGTGTCACCGGTAATGTGAATGGTGCAGGGTTACGGCAAAGGTCATTAAAATCTAAGCGTGTAATGTCAGTGTCACATTAGTAGTAGTGTAATGTACCATCAATATTGCACGTGTTTGCTTGTGAGTAGCATGATACAATATTGCTGGGTTTTCATACTAGTAAATTATTATATGAGTATCAATTACTTTATTTTACAGTGGACCCTATAGTAGTCAGAAATCCACCGCCTCTTTGATTTCTCATGTCAGAATACCAGGCTGTTCTCTTTATTGCTTTTTGGTATCATTAACATGAAAGATTTACCTGCTCTGATTGACTTGGAAAAAAGCACAAGGAAAAAATGATCACTTCCTTGCATTAATTTAATGATCACACAAATATTACAATAAATAATCCTAATTTATTTCATGTTAAAGGGAATCTGTCACCAGGTTTTTGCCAACTATTCTGAGAGCAGCATAATATAGAAACAGAGACCCTGATTCCAGCGATGTGTCACTTACTGAGCTGCTTGCTGTAGGTTTGATAAAGTTAATGTTTTATCTGCAGGAGATTATCACTACAGGGCAAGTAAGCCTGCTGCCATATAGTCCTCCATATTCACGAGTTCTGTATCACCCCTGCAACCACCACTGATTGCCAGCTTTCTGCCTATGCACAGTGTATACAGAAATCTTCCAATCAGTGGTGTAGGTGAGGTATACAAGGCTCAGCATTTGGAGGACTGGGAGATCTACAGCAGATAAAACAGTAATTTTTATCAAAACTGCAGCAAGCAGCCCAGTAAGTGACACATCACTGGAATCAGAATCTCTGTCAGGGGACATATCATAGGTACAATGTGTGCAGCCATAGGTGAAAGAGGAAGGGGGGACACTGTCTCCTTCAAATCAGCAGGTAGGTCTTATCACAGACACAAAGAGGGGCCCGTGTACTGTCCTTGCACAGGGGTCTTCTTCGATTTGTGACTGCCACTGATCTCTGCCCCTCAAGATCTGGTGACTGGTTCCCTTTAAAGTATTTAAAGGTCATCATTTAGGACCATAGTTGTAATTTCCTTGCTGAACCACCCTAATATTGGTCTGATATTCCAATTCAGCTTTTTTAAATACTTTATATAACTTTCTATGTTAGAACACTTGCTTGGAATGGTCACAACAGTTGCACAATCTACATCTTAATATGTTATTGGATGCTAATAATGTCCTAATCCTGCTTTAAAAGGGTATCAACTACCAAGCACAGGAGGAGGACATGCAATACTTATGTATTAGCAGGTGCCATAAACTATAGCGCAAACACATTAAAAAAAGACCTGTGGTTTAGAGTTTGACCTCTGATCACATCTGACCAGAGCATTTGGGTGTATAAGGGGTTACTAGGAAAAGCCTGTCAGCTGAGCTATTGAACGTGTAGGAGAATCTTCAGGAAAGGGTTAAGATGTGGCAAGTGCTCATGGGACTTCAGTGTAAAAGACAGTTACTTTCTATACTTATCTGAATATCATCATCCGTTTTCATCGTTTTCAGACGTGTTTTTTTACTTTAATAACATGACAACCACATAAGATAAGACTGGAATGATTTATGTCAAACAATAAGCATCTTAGAAAAATGTTGGTTGATCCATAAGGGCAAATATAAACTGAGCCAAATGCCCAACACACTGTGTCATTTTTATTACATCTATGAACACAACAAATAACCAATAAAACATTGTATTTTAGAACTACAGCCCCGTAGGACACATAGCCACACATTGTATTGTGAGGAATCCGAGAACTCCTCTTCCGGCTCCTCTTGAGTTCTCCGACGTTGATCAATTTGAAGAAATACTCAAGTATAATTAAAATTTCTAGACAAAGAAACTGACTGTGACACTAACATGGGCAAAAATGCTTGAAATAAATCCAAAGAGTAGATCTGGAGAGCAGGTGATGGTATTACCTGCCGTGGAAACACAATACTAATATAGAACGTGTATTCGAGAAGCAGCCTTCAACAAGGGAGTCTAAGAGGAGCAGAACACAGCTCTACATTGTTCCCGTACTGTTAGAATGAATAGATGAAATTGTCAAGTATTCTTGAAAATTGGTTTAATTTTTATTATGTTGTTTTTAAGAGACCCTGAAACAAAATATCACTATGGAAATGTAAAAGAAGCATGCACAGATTATTATGGCCACAGTTATCATCATTCTACAGGACCATTTCCAGTTTCTTATGTGACAAAATTGTAATGTATTTGTAAAAATCGGATGCCATAATGAGGGGCAGTTTGGCATGCAATTTATTTCTCGCACTGTCCGATTTCAGAGTGAAATTACAGCATGCTGCAATTTTTTTCTCACGACGAATACAGCTGAGAAAAACTACATAGATTTGCACTGCCTCATTGAATAAACTTAGATTGCTGATATCAAGGTATCATTTTATTCAGTTCCCTATGACCTGGATGCCCATACATGCTTAGAAAGGCTGATCTTACTGACAGATTCCCTTTTAAAGTTTACTTATCGTTCAGGTGAGTTTTCAGACAATAAGTAACATCAGTATTTATGATCACATGGTTTTTCAGGGGAAGAGATGGGAGGAGACACCAGATCAGGTGGCAACTGTGGCGCAGTTATTAATTCTAAAAGGCCTAGGAGGGTAACGAAAGGGAGGAGTCGGCGCCTAGACCTGGAGCAGGTGGTTCAGCGGAGTTGTCTTATAACCACCCTTGCGTGTAACTGGATCCCAGTGACCAGAGCCAAGTGACGAGAGCCGAATGACCAGATCCAAGTGAGGAACTGAGTGACCAGAACCAAGTGAAGAACCGAGTAACCAGATCCGAGTGAAGAACCAAGAAACCAGATCCGAGTGAGGAACTGAGTAACCAGATCCGAGTGAGGAACCGAGTAATCAGAACAGAGTGACCAGAATCAAGTAACCAAATCCAGATCCGAGTGACCAGAACCAGAGATGAGAGACTAGAGCCGAGTATAAAGAGACAAGGCAGAGAAAGACGACTATCCCTCAGAAGAGTGATGTTCATATGAGCTGTAACCTCAGGTGTAGACATACAGATCATACGGTACAAAGGGTAATACGTTTTTGCTTCAAGGGATTACAGCGTCCTGAACAACGGGTGTTCAAAGTGACTGATTGATAAGCGACTTGCAGCCTAACGGTGTAGGATATAGATTCCTGTTAGGGTCTGTATGTTGGTTAGTATTACCTAAAAGAGTGACGATGGTGATGAGCCCAATAGCACTGTAAAGCCTTTTTGGTCGAGGTATTAGGTCTATGACACTCCTGATGATACTAGTCATTCACTTATAACAACAGAACAAAAATGTACAAACAGAATTGTGTTAATAATCAGTATAGCCGAATTCCTGTACCCTCCTTGTATAATAATTTACTGTATCTCTATTGTTTGTTTTACCCTTTAATATTGTGCAATAAGCACCAAATATATTCTTGTTAATCAAATAAATATCTGTTAGCGTATGTGCACACGGTCAGTAAACGCTGTGGGTTGGACGCTGCGTACTTGCGCAGCGTCCAATCCTCAGCGTCCAGATGTTACAGCATAGTGGATGGGATTTCAAGAAATCTCATGACCACTCTGAGATGGCCGCGGATCACCCGTGGAGACGGACATACAGCACGTCTCTCCAGACCGCAGCACGTCTATTTATCTTGTGGAGACTCGAGCCTCCGGAAGATAAATTTCACCCGTACAATGTATAGGATGCAGTGATTCCGCACGGTTCAATGAACACATTCGGAGTCACCTGCGTTCAGTAGCCAGCCGCGCTTTGGACGCAGCGGACATGTGCTGCCTCCAAAGCACTGCCAATTACTGACCTTCTTCACAGACCTTTAGTTAAGTTACAACAGAGTCCTCATTCTCTGCGCTCACAAGCAAAGGGGATTTGGGCGCACTACAATCCAATTTTATTGATAAGGGAGGTGCGAATCGGCAGAAATAAATCATTGACCCAAGAAAAAGAGGGTTCTTGGACATGTGTCCCTTTGATTTTATTCTGTTTTTAACAGGGTTCTTGGACATGTGTCCCTTTGATTTTATTCTGTTTTTATGTGATTTTGATGTGCTTTGCTAAATAAAGTTTGTTACCTTTTTCACATATATCATTGTTGGTGCAGTGTGCGTTCAAGTACGGCAGTGCTTTTCTTTTTCTTTTTCTTGGGTCACTCATTCTCTGCGCTGTTGCATTCAGATACCTGTTTACAAGGCTGACAGCTTTCATAGCTCTTGGTTACTTGATATAGTTTTCAGTGAGTGCAGAGATTCTGACTTGCTAGATATACTACAACAACCAGGGAGATAAGGAGAGAGGATTATGAGTGGAGAGACTTAAGGGCCCGTCTCACATAGCGATATCGCTACCGAGATCGCTGCTGAGTCACTAGTTTTGTGACGCAGCAGCGATCTCACCAGCGATATCGCTGTGTGTGACATTCAGCGACGATCAGCCCCCCTGCTGGGTATCGCTGATCGTCGCTGAAATGTCAGGACATTTTTTTGATCGCTGCTCTCCCGCTGACAGGCACGCATCGCTGCGTGTGACAGGCGGGAGAGCAGCGATCCGCTGGTATCCAAGGTACACAGCGGGTTTCCAGGCGCGGGGCTGTGCCTAGAAACCCGCTGTGTACCTTGGATACCAGCGCCCTGATGCAGGGAGCCTGTTTGGCAGCTCAGCAGCGATCATGTAGCGATACACCAGCGATCCTGACAAGTGCATATCGTTGTCGGGATCGCTGGTGTATCGTTATGTGAGACCCAGCCTTTAAGCATTTTTTTAGCGCGTATTACATAACTTGTTATCACTGATTTCATTAATTCATGAAAACAATGTCAAAAATATGTATGCTCTAAGTAAATATGCATTTTATCCCATTATCAGCTGTATTCTAAATATTTTACCTGGCTAAACAACTTAATTAATTATATTGTACATGTCATTGCAGGAAAACCTGTTAATTCATCAAAAACTACCAACAGCTTAGCTGTCTACTTTATAATTATTAATTACTTGTGAGACAGTGAGAGTATGTGTGTTGAATGGGGTGTACATTTCACCTAGATACTTTGCTGACTGGTATAAGGGAAATGTATGGCTTTGTAAACCTAGTGGTAGAGAAAGGTCACTACACCTTACATTCAGTACACACTTGCAGCTCAGGCCTGAAACCACTCAGCTGTTAATTAGGAGACCAGAAGTAGGTGTCTGCGAACACAGACAGAGAGCTCGCTTAGTCTGGACAAGGAGTCCAGGCACAAGAAGGAGTCTCCAGGAGTATGAGCTGTCTCAGTCTGGGTGCTCGATGTACCCCGGACACAGGAGTAGTCTCTGTGAGAATCCATGCGGATAGCTGCTGAATAGGAGGGGAGCTCTCTCAAGTCTGGACGTTGAAGGTGCCTTCAGACACAAGGAGGAGACTCTGTGAAACTCCATGCTGGTAAATGCTGAACATATGTGTTGTTTTGGCCCAGGCTGTTAGAGTCTGGTCCCGGATAGATAGGGAAATCTATCTAAGTGTAGTAAGTGGCTGGACAAGCTCAGGTCTTATGTTTATGATTTGGTTTTGATTATGTTCTGTTTGCTGTGGACTTTAATAAAACTGGTTGCGGCCAGTTTTTACCAGAACTGCTGTCTGTGAATGAACTGTTTCCGTGCCACTCCGTCTACCCGGACGGCGATCCCAGAGCTATATCCCCTGAAAAGCTTACAATTGGTGCTGGAATGTGCGTGCAGCACAGTGGCGAGAGACAGCAATAAAAGGAGAAGTCTGTTGAAGCAGCAGCAGAGAAAAAAAAAAAAAAGTGTGTCAGCAAAAACGTCTGATTGGAGCAGTCTTAAAGAGACAGTAGCCCTAATAGACTTTGCAAAGAAAAAAAAAAAAAAGTGTCTGCACAGCAAGGCTGAATTTTCTGTGGAAAAGACTGTGGAGTGTGTATGTCTTGAGTGAAGACTGCCGTTGTTGAGACAGAGAAGTCTGACAGCATGGATGACAGCATGGAGGCGCTGTTTGAACAAATGGCGCAAGTTAATGTGCAACATAAGACTGCCGTGGTTGAGACAGATAAGTCCAGCAGTATGGAGGAGCTCGTTGAGTACCTGGTCCAGGCCCAGCGGAGCATGCAGCAGAGCATGGAGCGGCAGCGCCTGCAGCACCAGCAGCGCATGCAGCAGGCCCAGCAGCAATTCCTGCAGCAGCAGCAGGAGAATAACCGGTTGTTTTTTGAGCAGGTTGCAGCACTACAAAAGACTTGCAGCGCATCGTCCCAAAGTAATGTTGCAAACTCACCTGCATTGTCCGCTGTAAAGAAGGCGGTAAGACGGTCCCTGAAAAAGATGACACCTCGTGACGATGTGGAGGTATATCTCACTAGGTTTGAGGGACTGGCAGAGAAGGAGAATCTGCCCCTATCTGAATGGGCCATGATGGTCGCACCCTATCTGATTGGAGAACCCCAAAGGGTCTATGCTGACCTGAGCGAGCAGGACAGCCAAGACTATGCCAAGCTGAAAGCGGAGATTCTTGCCCGGCTGGGTGTTACGGTGACAGCCCGTGCCAGGGGAGTTCATGACTGGAGATGCAGTTGGGAGTCTGCCGTCGGCAACCCTGCTCATGGGATCAAGGAGGTGATAGTGGACCGCTACACCAGCGCACGTCCTCCTGAGGTACAGCCGGAGGTCGGACAACGAGACCACCCGGACGCCCCTCGTCTGGTCAGCCTGAGGGAGAGGGCCTTTGCTACCAAAGGCTGCCTCCGTAACCAGCCGTCTGAGAGGTCGTCACTTCAGAGTTCCTGGACACCAAACTCTCCCGGTAAGAGCGTTCCAGCTGTTGGGGTCGTGTGGGTGGGAGAGTGTGATGGACAGTGTTGGAGATGTCGTGAAATTGCAGCCAACTGTCCAATAGAGGGGGAGCCTATGTGTTGTGATGTTGGCAGATCCCTCTCTCCCTGCGCAGAACCTGTGTGTGTGTCCACCTCAGCCGAAGAGACTGGACCACAGGTGTCCCCGGTGGTTGTAAATGACTGCCCAGCACAGGCCCTCTTGGACTCGGAGAGTCCAGTGACTTCCGTGTGTGACAGCCTGATTGATAGGGACTTCATCCCTGATAAACACCTGAGTGTGGTGTGTGTCCATGGAGACACCAAAGTCTACCCAGAGACTGTCGTGGACTTGATCCCCAAACGCGGGGAGGTTTCATGTGAAGTGGGGGTAGTGAAGAACCTGGTGCACCCCGTCATATTGGGTAATGACTTTCCTGGTCTAAGGATCTCTGGGGGAAAAATGTTTCTGATGGACAGTGTGATGAAGCTCCTACTGAGGGTGCGCAGTCCCGAGGGGCGGAACACAATGCTAGTGGGCCGTTAAACTTATGTGATAATGATAATGATGATGACTGTGATAGAGATGAAATTCCTTTGCAGGTGATGGTGGGAGACGAGGATGGTGGTTCTCGGGAACCGAGTGTCCCTGACTTACCTGTGTCCTGTGACAATTTTGAGAGTGAACAATGGCGAGACCCCACTCTTAAAACAGCACAGGAAATATAATTGTTCTAAATGAGGTTTCCCAAGAGCCTGGCTCTGAGGAGAGGTTTCCTCATGTTGCCATAAACACTAACCTCTTGTATAGGGACACTGAAGTCCAGGGAGAGGTCGTGAGCCAGCTCCTAGTACCTGAGCTATATAGAAGTATAGTGCTGGGGTTGTCACATAGTCACATATTTGAGGGACCAGATGGTGAAGTTAATGTTGTGGATGACATGTTAACTAAGGTTCCAGATCAGGATGTGAATGAGAATGAATTGTATAACCCTGAAAGTGAGCCGGATGTGGCTGAGAAAAAGGGGTCAGACAGGGATAGTGGTAGTGATAGTGAATCATCTGATGACAATAAAGCAACCAGTGCAAATGAGGAAGGCATGGTAGCAGAGGAGGTTGAGAGTCCTGAGAAGAAAGCTGATGCTGACCTTACAGCCGGACAGAAGATGGCATCTGAAGATGTTTTACAGTTGGCCGGTTTCCTGGCGAAGACTAAGGTGAAAGGAGGTGAGCTGAGCTTTGAAGGCAGGTCTCTGAGACTGAACACAGCACAAGTGGAGGCTGTTGGAAGTGGGAAGTTGTCGACGTGTGGTGTGGATCTGCATCATGCCAGGGATTCTGAGGGAGATGCTGCAGAGGTGGAAGGAGCCATAGAAGTGGTAGTCACCAAGCCAGATTCCTCATCAGAAGCTGAGGTCTCAAGTGAAGCTGTGAGGAACAAGACTGAAGATATGGGGACTGACTATGTCCAGGAATCTGTTTCTGCCGAAGACAGCGGCGTGGACGGGTTATGGTTCGGATCAGTAGCTGCAACTCGTGAAGCTCAGGCTGGAAGTTCGGCGCCCGGAGCCCCAGCGGTGTTCCCGAGTGACACCAAGGATCTCGATAAATCACAAGATGAGATTTTGAGACATCAGGCTGGCATTGGTGAGCTCAAGCGCACTTTCATGGAGTCTACATCGGAGCCACGTCCCAACAAATGGGAAAAGCGATGTGTCACTCCGTTGCCGCTGCAGACACACGGGAGCTCAGATGGGATGCAGAACGTGGTGGAAGAGAAGAATCCGGCGGGTTCTGAGTATACAGATGCAGCTATCAAGGAGAACTTGAAAGCCGGAATAAATGGAAATATTGGAGACCATAATGATGTGACTGAAGAGGTAGAATGTAAGACTGACGGTGGGGCTTCTGAGCATGTTCTACCAGAAGAGCCTGAAGAAGGGGCCGAAGACATAAAAGACGTCCAACAGGTACCAGATGAATTGATGACTTCTCAGAAAAAACTCCAAACTGTGATGAAGGAGTGTGATGAAAGCCATGAGCTTCAAGGATACAGGAATCTCTTCGTTGCAAGAGCAAATGCTGCTCAATAAGTCTAAGGCTCTATATAAGAATGCTGTTGTCACGGTAGAACATTACAATTCAGCTGGAGACTTAGCGGATGAATTATGTGTACTGCAAAAGAAAAACGATCAGCTCCTTCTACAGTCCCAATCATTTGAACAGTGTAGCTTAAAATGGTCAGAGACCATGGCAGAGGAGCTTAAGGTCTGTGAAATAGACTTTATGAGTCAACCGATATTCAAGAAAATAGATGTGCTAAAGAGGGTTCAAGGGGAACTAGAGAAAAGTGAAAAACCCCCTATACCTTCTGTGATAGTTGGTGACAAATGGTCAGTGCACCAAGGACAGGAGGTACTTGAGTTTCTGAGGAAGAGTCAGCAGAAGTGTTCTGATGTGCCGGGTCGTACTTCTCTGGCCAGGCACTATATCGAAACTGAGCCCGGCCCTAAGGTCAAGATGAAACCGTGCAGGATACCCGAGGCCCGCAGAGAGCATAGGCCTGGGAGGGTACAGGGTAGTGCAGATGCTTCAGTTGAAGAGAAAGCTGATGTTGGCTATGGCTCAGGTGAAGATACAGATGACAGTAGTGAAGATGAAGCTGATGAGGGCCATGACTGGTCCAGAGTTCACTGTCTCTTTTGGATTGTTGACCAGCCCTCCGGTCTGGATGACCAGCCCTCCGGTCTGGAGAAGAGGGGGGGGATATGTGAGACAGTGAGAGTATGTGTGTTGAATGGGGTGTACATTTCACCTAGATACTTTGCTGACTGGTATAAGGGAAATGTATGGCTTTGTAAACCTAGTGGTAGAGAAAGGTCACTACACCTTACATTCAGTACACACTTGCAGCTCAGGCCTGAAACCACTCAGCTGTTAATTAGGAGACCAGAAGTAGGTGTCTGCGAACACAGACAGAGAGCTCGCTTAGTCTGGACAAGGAGTCCAGGCACAAGAAGGAGTCTCCAGGAGTATGAGCTGTCTCAGTCTGGGTGCTCGATGTACCCCGGACACAGGAGTAGTCTCTGTGAGAATCCATGCGGATAGCTGCTGAATAGGAGGGGAGCTCTCTCAAGTCTGGACGTTGAAGGTGCCTTCAGACACAAGGAGGAGACTCTGTGAAACTCCATGCTGGTAAATGCTGAACATATGTGTTGTTTTGGCCCAGGCTGTTAGAGTCTGGTCCCGGATAGATAGGGAAAGCTATCTAAGTGTAGTAAGTGGCTGGACAAGCCCAGGTCTTATGTTTATGATTTGGTTTTGATTATGTTCTGTTTGCTGTGGACTTTAATAAAACTGGTTGCGGCCAGTTTTTACCAGAACTGCTGTCTGTGAATGAACTGTTTCCGTGCCACTCCGTCTACCCGGACGGCGATCCCAGAGCTATATCCCCTGAAAAGCTTACATACTTTATTGACAAAATTCTGCAATATGATGTCTTGTTCCAACTGTTATCTAGCCAAAAACAAAAACTAATTTCAAGGACATATTTAATTGTATTTTTGCAATTAACCACTTGCTCACTCATCATAGTATGCTTGTCTTTAGCGGCAGGCAGAAGCCGTATTATGATGAGTCTACTCACCACGCTGATCTTGTGGGCACTGCTGCTGTTTCCATGTGACGAGGCACACAGTTCAGGGTCCTCTGAAGGTCCCCATGAGCATGTCCTCCACTATTAGTGTTGGCATATGCAACAGATTAGGACTTATTATTAGTAAAAGGAGGACTTTATGCTGACCTGACAGTAGATGGCGATGTTGTGTAACGTTTCCTTGCTTAATGTATAAGAAATAGTCTCACTTGTAGGTTCACTTTCGTTTTGTTCATGTTTCCTGATGCAATGCTTGAATGACTGTGCATTCTTCTTTTACCTCATGTTGTTAGAAGTAAAAGCTTTTTATCCCATGCAGCCTGCTCTGTGAAGTTTTCTACTGCAAAGGTGTGGATTCAGAAGCTGTGCAACAGGTTATGGGCCCAGTCACCCCAGATACAGCGTACCCAGAGAATCCCAAGCACCAAGAATACCCAGGACACTGGAACTCTCAGCAAGACCCTGGTGAATGCAGAAGAATTCTTCAGTGCAAGTCTCTCCAAACAAGTAAGATAAGGTAAAAATGACAAGTAGCACAAAGCTAAAACTCACAGTAGCTAAACTGAATGATGAGAACTATCAGCTATGTAAGTTCAAAGTAGAGATGTTATTGTCTAAAGATGATTTATGGGAAGTAATCATTACTGAAAGACCTGATCAAGATAATCAGACATGGGATAAAAAGAATAGACAAGCGAGAGCCACCATTAGCTTATTAGTGGATGATGCTCAATTAATACATATAAGAAATGAAGAAACAGCGAAAGGAATGTGGGAAGCATTAAGAAAGCTATATGAAAGACCCAGCTTAAATCACAAATTATTTTTATTAAGAAAGCTTTACAGTATGAGACTTAAGGGTATGCCACACTAAACAACATCGCTAACGGGATCGCTAAAAAACGTCACTATTTAGCGATCCCATTAGCGATGTTGTTGTGTGCGGCATCTGTCAGCGACGAGCTCCCTGCTGAGATCCTGCTGTGATCTCGCTCGTCGCTGGAATCGTTCCGGACCCTATTTTATCGTCGGCGCTCCCGCTGGGTAAGTATTATCGCTGTGTGGCACCTTTTCTTAGCGATTTAGCGGTACTTTTGTACCGCTAAAGTCGTTAAGGAGATCGCTAACCGCGATAGCGTCCTTAACGACATCGCTAAATGTGGCCGACACTAGCGATATTGTAAACGATCCCGCTAGCGATCTCATTAGTATGCGACGCTAACGAGATCGTTAGCGGGATCGTGTAGTGTGGCAGTACCTTAAGTGCAGACAGTGACATGCAGAAGCACATACTCTCAATGATGGAAGTGATATCACAGCTAAGATCTATTGGTGAAGATATTAAAGAAAGTCATATAGCAGCTATATTGTTGTGCAGTTTACCAGATTAGTATACAGCTTTAATAAATGCTCTAGAGACAAGACCTGAAACAGACATTACATTAGAGTTTGTGAAGACCAGACTTATAGATGAATATCACAGAAGAAAAGAACAAAGCAATGATTCTTCTACTGAAAAGGACAGTGAAATCGCTCTTAAAGCTACAGATTTTAAAAAACCCTATAATAAAGAGACAAGAGAATGCTTCAAATGTAAGAAAAAAGGTCATTTAAAGAAAGACTGTACCATATGGAAAGCAGAACAACAAAAATTACAAAATAAAAGGCATACACAGAAAGAAAAAAACACAATTTCCGATACGTGTGAGAATAATTGGAATGGCACATTCAAAATAACAGACAAGAAATCATCACTTGGTTGGTTTATTGATTCAGGAGCAACGAGTCATATGACAAGTGACAAGAATTTCTTTACTGATCTTGATTTAGATAAGAAAGAAGCCATTTATCTTGCAGATGGAAGCAAAATAACCGCAGAAGGTATCGGACAAGGTATGCTAAATTGTTCAAACAAGTTCGGACAAGATTCAAAGATACTTGTACAGGATGTGTTGTATGTTCCAAAATTGGAAGGCGGATTATTATCTGTGAAACGTTTAACAGCAAAAGGACTTACAGTAAAATTCAAAGACAATGAGTGTGCAATTATTGCAGGAAACAAGATGATAACCAAAGTCAAGGCAGATGAACAATTATATCATTTTGACAAACCAAAGGAACAGATGAAGGTATGTACACATGATCACAAAAACTGTATTCACATGTGGCATAGACGTCTAGGACATAGACACATGGACAGTATAAGGGAACTACAGAGAAAAGAATTGACAAAAGATTTAAAGATATCAGATTGCTCAATTACCATAAGATGTGAATGTTGTATAAAATCCAAAGCCACAAGGATATCTATTCCAAAAGAAAGTGAGATGAAAAGCGAAAGACCACTTGATTTGGTGCATACTGACGTATGTGCACCCATGAAAGTGACTACATCAGGAGCCAATAGATACATGTTGACTTTTATAGACGACCACTCAAGATACACAGTCACATACTTAATTAAGAACAAAAGTGAAGTTTTTGATAAACTTGTAGACTATGTAACAAGATCAAGTAACAAATTTCAAAGGAAGCCAATTGTCATCAGAAGTGATAATGGAGGTGAATTTACAGGTAACAGAATAGAAGACTACTTAAGACAAAATGGAATAGAACATCAGAAAACTGTTCCATACACACCTGAACAAAATAGAGTAGCAGAAAGGAAAAACAGAACTCTAACAGAGATGATGAGATGTATGCTGACAGATTCTAAACTACCAGAGAAATATTGGGGTGAGGCAGCAATGACAGCTACATATCTACAGAACCAACTTTTTTCCAGAAAACTGAAGAAAACTCCATATGAACTGTGGCAAGGTATGAAACCAAGTGTCAATCATTTAAAAGTTTTTGTATGTAAAGTTTTTATATTCATTCCAACAAAAAAAACGTTCCAAACTTCAAAACAGATCCATGGAAGGAATATTTGTTGGATATAGTGAAAACTGCAAAGGATATAGAATCCTAGATCCCAAAACAGACATAGTTACATTGAGTAACAGTGTGACATTCATTGAAGATTTAAATGAAGACATTATGATTTTAGTTGAAACAAAAAATGAGAAAAACAATAGTGACATAACTGAAGAAATATCTGATGAGAAAGAAGTAGAAATTAATGAAGAACAAAATACGGAAAGTGAAGAATCACAACTACAAACAGACACAGAACCAAGACGTTCAATAAGAGAGAACAAAGGAAAACCACCAAAACGCCTCTCATACAAGGCAAGTACAAGTAAAATGTATGAATCTATATCTTGGGAAGACATAGCTCGACTTCCAGAAGGAAAAGACTATGATGAAACATTTGCTCCAGTTGTCAAACACACTGCAATAATAACTTTACTTACAGTTGCAGCAATGGAACAGATGGAACTAAGACAGCTGGATGTAAAGACAGCTTTTTTGAATGGAGATTTAACAGAAGACATTTACATGGAACAACCTCCAGGATTCAAAGATGAAAGAAATCCAAACAAAGTTTGTAAACTACAGAAAAGCATATATGGTTTAAAACAAGCAGCTAAAGCGTGGAATGACAAAATCTAACAAATGAAAAATTTCAAAGAAGCAAAGCTGATCCATGCTTGCACACAAAATGGCTGAGTAATAATGGATTTATGTACTCATATGTAGACGACATTTTGATTTGTTTTAAACAAGAAAAGGATAAAGAAAACATTTAAAAACCCTGAAACAACATTTTGAAATCAAAGACTTGGGAAATGTAAAACAGTACCTAGGAATACAGATAGAAAGAGAAGAAGACGGAAGTTTCCTACTGAATTAAAATCACATGATTCAAGACATAACAGAAAAATTTGGACTAAAGGATGCAAAAACAGTAAAGTCTCCAATGGAAACTAATTATCTCAAAGAGATGAATAGTGAAGAAAATATGCTACCAAACAATAAAGAATACAGATCAGCAATAGGAAAATTACTGTATCTAGCGGCCATTACAAGACCAGACATCGCAGCAGCAGTAGGAATCCTGAGTAGAAAGGTATCAAACCCAAATAAAGCTGATTGGAATGCCGTGAAAAGAGTAATACGTAATTTGAAAGGAACTAGCAATGTTAAGCTGAAATTACCCACAGGTCATAATTGCATTTTAACAGGATATGTTGATGCACATTGGGCTGGAGATCCAACTGACAAAAGATCTACCAGTGGACATATTTTTTTTCTCTCAGGTGGACCAATAAGCTGGACAAGTAAGAAACAGTCAATTGTGACACTATCTTCAACAGAAGCAGAATATGTTGCAGCAGCACATGCGAGTCAAGAAGTACTGTGGTTAAGACAATTGTTGACAGAATTAGGACAACCACAGTTGGAACCAACAAAACTAAAAGAGGACAATCAAGGATGTCTTGTTCTTGCTCAGATGGAAAGAGTCAATCCAAGAACCAAGCACATTGATGTGAAGTATCATTTCTTGAGAGATCATCAGGACCAAGGAGTTTTGAAGTTGGAGTATTGTCCTACTGAAGAAATGACAGCAGACATTTTCACGAAGGCGTTGAATGCTGATAAACATCAGAGACTAATAAAAAAGTTGGGTTTGATTGAATAAGTCCTTATTGTTGAGAAAGGGTGTTGGCATATGCAACAGATTAGGACTTATTATAAGTAAAAGGAGGACTTTATGCTGACCTGACAGTAGATGGCGATATTGTGTAACATTTCCTAGCTTAATGTGTAAGAAATAGTCTCACTTGTAGTTTCACTTTCGTTTTGTTTCTGTTTCCTAATGCAATGCTGGAATGACTGTGCATTCTTCTTTTACCTCATGTTGTTAGAAGTAAAAGCTTGTTATCCCATGCAGCCTGCTCTGTGAAGTTTTCTACTTCAAAGGTGTGGATTTAGAAGCTGTGCAACAATTAGTGCATACTGTAGGATGCTCCAACAAATGCCTTTGTACTATTAGTGTACAGGCTACATCTGTTAGTATACAGATTTAAGCCAATATATTAAAGTTGAAAAAATAAGAAACCCTATGGCATTAATAAACTACTGCTTGTAAAAACTTGTTATTAGTTGTGGAATGGATTTTTTTGCATTTTTTGTCAAATAAAATAAGTTGTGAAATTTTTGTGACACTAACAGATTTGACTTTGGGCAAATCCACGGAGCCAGAGGGAATGTGTGTTATTCACAGGAGTCTGAGGTGTAACATTTCAACTTGCGGAGATTGATATGCCAGGTTAAGGAGACTCTTTTGCTCTTTTGGAAAAATAATATGCAAATTGTCTCTTCCTCTCTGAAAAGACAATTTGCATACCTCAAGAGTGGTATATGTTAGCAACTGTTGAAGTGTGAATGGGCTGAATACACCAACACAACAGTAGCAAGATGGCAGACAGGAGTTTTTTTTGTAAGTGGTAGACATGGAAGCAAACGAGGAGATGTGGTTAAATAAATTTGTCAAAGAAGAAGTAACATATCTCTGGGAACAGAGTGTATAAGCCTGGGGTGACTACAGTCATGGCCAAAAGTTTTGAGAATGACACAAATATTTATTTTCACATGATCTGCTGCCCTCTGGTTTTTATGTGTATTTGACAGATGTTTTTATCACAGACAGAAATATAATAATTGCAAACATATGAGTAACTAAAGCTTATATTGACAGTTAGAATGAATTAATGCAGCAAGTCAATATTTGCAGTGTTGACCCTTCTTCTTGAGGACCTCTGCAATTCTCCCTGGCATGCTCTCAATCAACTTCTGGACCAATTCCTGACTGATAGCAGTCCATTCTTGCACAATCAATGCTTTAATTTTGTCAGAATTTTTAGGTTTTTGTTTGTCCACCCGTCTCTTGATGATTGACCACAAGTTCCCAATGGGATTAAGATCTGGGGAGTTTCCAGGCCATGGACCCAAAATCTCTATGTTTTGTTCCCTGAGCCATTTAGTTATCACCTTTGCTTTATGGCAAGGTGCTCCATCATGCTGGAAAAGGCATTGTTGATCGCCAAACTGCTCTTGGAGGGTTGGGAGAAGTTGCTCTTGGAGGACATTCTGGTACCATTCTTTATTCATGGCTGGTGTTTTTAGGCAAGACTGTGAGAGAGCCGATTCCCTTGGCTGAGAAGGAACCCCACACATGAATGGTTTCAGGATGCTTAACAGTTGGCATGAGACAAGACTGGTGGTAGCGCTCACCTTGTCTTCTCCGAATGAGGCGTTTTCCTGATGTCCCAAACAATCGAAAAGGGGATTCATCAGAGAAACTAACTTTACCCCAGTCCTCAGCAGTCCACTGCCTGTACCTTTTGCAGAATATCAGTCTGTCCATGATGTTTTTTCTGGAGAGAAGTGGCTTCTTTGCTGCCCTCCTTGAGACCAGGCCTTGCTCCAAGAGTCTCCGCCTCACAGTGCGTGCAGATGCACTCACACCTGCCTGCTGCCATTCCTGAGCAAGCTCTGCACTGCTGGTAGCCCGATCCCGCAGCTGAAACACTTTTAAGAGGCTGTCCTGACGCTTGCTGGTCTTTCTTGGGCGCCCTGAAGCCTTTTTGGCAACAATGGAACCTCTCTCCTTGAAGTTCTTGATGATGCGATAGACTGTTGACTGAGGTGCAATCTTTCTAGCTGCGATACTCTTCCCTGTTAGGCCATTTTTGTGCATTGCAATGATGA
Organism: Oophaga sylvatica; assembly: GCA_033576555.1. Classification (NCBI taxonomy): domain Eukaryota; kingdom Metazoa; phylum Chordata; class Amphibia; order Anura; family Dendrobatidae; genus Oophaga; species Oophaga sylvatica. Next base: position 534,585,922 of record JARQOD010000002.1, on the reverse strand, counting down.
CTGCACGTGTTTCTTTAGAGATAACCATGGTTAACAGAAGAGAAACAATGATGCCAAGCACCAGCCTCCTTTTAAAGTGTCCAGTGGTGTCATTCTTACTTAATCATGACAGATTGATCTCCAGCCATGTCCTCATCAACACCCACACCTGTGTTAATGGAGCAATCACTTAAAAGAGGTTAGCTGGTCCTTTTAAGGCAGGGCTGCAATGATGTTGAAATGTGTTTTGGGGGATAAAGTTCATTTTCTAGCCAAATATTGACTTTGCAAGTAATTGCTGTTAAACTGATCACTCTTTATAACATTCTGGAGTATATGCAAATTGCCATTAGAAAAAGTGAAGCAGTAGACTTTGTAAAAATTAATATTTGTGTCATTCTCAAAACTTTTGGCCATGACTGTAGACACTGGCTGCGGTAACATGTTAATAACCTGAAGGCCCTTTCAATCATTAGGAGCCAGTGCGTATTAGAGCCATCCAGAGCATAGCACAATATAGTAGGAAAGTAGTAGCCGCCAAATAGAAGTCAGAGCGAAATACGCCAGCCACCGGGACAGGTGAGCTGGTAGATCATTACTCTCACAAACAATCTCACATTCATAAAATTAAAAAGATTACATGCAAGTTATGGTAGTAACCGAGATAAAGTCTACTTCTAGTCCAAGTTGTGATCTTTTAGAAACTTTTAGAAAAATTCTGTTGTAGTCAAAACTCATGCACATAACAAAGCCAAGTGTAATTTAGCACACATAGTCCCTACAAATCTATTTTAGGGAGTTTTAGGTCCTACCTCAGGAGAGGACATATCATTGGTGCAACCTGTGCTGTCCCACAAGGGCCCAAGTGGTGAGGGGGCCCATTTCCAGCTCCAAAGCAGACAGAATTGTGCATTATGACTAACTATTGGACTGGAAAGGGCCCATATATTGTTCTTGCACAGGGCTCTCTTCTGTCTGTGGCCACCAATGTCCTACCTATTCTACTAATAATTTCTGACAGGTATATAGGAAAGCGATAATGGAAAAAATCAGTGTTCTTCATTATAAAGTAAGAGGCGTATGGAGCTAAACTGTGCTATAAGTACTATATTATGATCAGGACATGGAGTGTTTTAGCCATTATTAATTTACAAAGTAAACCTACATTCAGAATACTGGACAACATTTCTACAGCAATTGAGAGAGTAATTAGCAGCTATTTCATTTTTCAAAAAGTAGATTTATCTGTATAAAATCAGGACTTTGCCTACAAGATAGTTGTCAATGTTTCCAGCAAATTCAGTCCATAGTTAAAAATATAAGCATCAGTGCTGTGTGACCTACCAGTCTGTTTAAATGCTTACTTAATTCAGAGGAGCATTGCATGACGAATAAGCCTCCTTACCTCGACACGCCAGAGCTGGTATGTCACTCTCCACAAGGAGTAACCTTACCCCCCAGACCCCAGTCCAGAGCCTCTCATCTAGCCAAATCAGATCTCTCCTACTTTGCACTGACGAGGACCAATAGTCCGAAACACCGTGTCTGCAAATGGAGATTCTGATTTGGCTTTTATCCTAAGTCATATTACAAGACTCGTTAAAGGGTTGATTGTGACTTGTAGGATCGCTACTTCCAATCGGGTGCGCTATAGAGTACAAGTCCTCTTTGTTTGAAGAGGCAATTTGCATATTAAATTTCCCAGAGGAGCATTGCATGGCGAATAAGCCTCCTTACCTCGACACGCCAGAGCTGGTATGTCACTCTCCACAAGGAGAAACCTTACCCCTAGACCCCAGTCCAGAGCCTCTCATCTAGCCAAATCAGATCTCTCCTACTTTGCACTGACGAGGATATATAAAACAGAATTGATGGAAGGTGACTTTCTTTAGTGATATTCCTATGCTTTATACTTTTCCATTTTCTGTCAATAAATAATAAAAAAGCATAAAAAAATACTTTTAAACTTTTCCCATTTTGCCATCTCTCAAAACTTTTCGATTCTGAAGATTCGCTGCTCTAGAAAAAAAGGCACATGATATATGTGACATATCATTCAAAGAGGGCATACTGGTACATGGGAAAATGCCAGGTCTTAAGCAACAGACTGCTATCCAGCAATGCACATAAAAATGATTGGTACGTAAAGATTACTGTACTCTTAAAGGTTTATTTCCGCAACTAATGTGCTTGTGATTAATTACCGCATTTTTCGGACCATAAGATGCACCCTAAATTTTCCGGAGTAAAATAGGAAAAAAATGTAATGCATCAAATGTAGGTCCGTCTTACAGTTCGAATTCAGCTAACCGGGGTGAGGGTGCGGCAGGGACAGGAGGTATTCGGAGGTGCGACGCTGCGAGGCGACGCTGCGAGTCCCATCCCAGGCTAGTAGGAGGGTGTACTCAGCAGAGCATGGGCTCTGCCCACATTTTGTGAGAGCACGGAGCACCCTGCTCTTCCATGGTTTCATTGTGGTGAACTCAAGGAATATTGCCGCCAAAGGAGCAGATTTTGATCTCAGGGCCGCAGCAGCATCGCACCTCTGAACACCCCCTCCTCCCAGCCCAGGGCCTGCAGAATCGCTCAACTCCTGCCAACCCCATTAAGCTACATTAGACGCACCCCCCAAATTTAGGGGTAAAAAATGTGTCTTATAATAAGAAAAATACAGTACCTTCATGATGAAATGGTAGTATAAGGCTAGTTTCACACATCCGTTTTTCCCCTTGCGGCGCCCCCGGCATTTTCCCGCAGCGCCGCATCTGAAAATCTGATGCGCCGCATGCGGCTTTTTTCGCATTGACATGCATTAGCGCCGCATGGCGCCGCATGTCAATGCGTTGCATGCGGTTTTGTCCGGATGCGGCGCAAATGTACATTGCGGTGTCCGGAAAAAACGCTGCATGTAACGTTTTTTTTTTTTGCCGGATGGTTTCTTATCTCTCCAAGCATCAGAAACCATCCGGCAAAAAACCGCATTTTGGGCGCCGGAAGTGTGAAAGCTTTTCACATGCGGCGCTGCGGTAAAATGCCGGGGGCGCCGTTTAGGCGCCCGCCGGATGTGTGAAAGAGGCCTTACATATGGACCTGTCGCATACCGTCATCACTGCTTCTGGTATGCAGGAGACCAGGAAAGCATCAACATCGTCAGTCACTGCAAGCTGAGATACTGTTGCAGTGTGGACTACATACAGTACATAGTATGACCCAGCATGCTGATAGAAAGCCAGAAAGTAAGCAAAGCTCAAACGTCAGCCTTAGCACAAAGAAACAACTACTGCCCTTATGTGACCTCTCCTGTTCACCTGCCAAAGTCACTAATAAGTGTTTCTATGTAATATTAGGATTTCCCGATAACATAGTAACATAATCCATCCAGCTCAGCCTAATATTCCGCAATGTTGACTCCCTGGAAGGCAAAACCCTCATGAGGCAAAAGTCAATTTTTCACTCAACAATCCTTTTTTCGAACTAAATAACCTTGTTTACTTTTTATAATCCTTGAACCTGCTCAAGCTCTGCTAGGTTTTCCTTGTACAAAGGTGTCAAAACTGTCCACAGCGTCAGCGTTTCATGTGACTAGTGATTTGTGCAATGGTAGAATTATAGTTGAAGTTACTTGGTTACATACACCCTCGCCACCTTTATTATAACTCAGATTTTTGCAACTCCTGATATTTAATGTCGACACATATTCCCTCTCTTGGGTCAGTTAGACTCGCTATTAAGGTTCAATAAAAATGAAAAAAGAAATTTAACATCTCTCCGAAATGCACATGTACAGCGCCGACCAGTCCTGGCAGACATTTCTGCAGAAACTTGAAAAAACAAAATTCAGTCCAGCACTAGAAATCAGGTAAAATTCTTCAGCCTTGATCATGAACAGCTTTTAAAATCCACACAGACACCAGCATTACCACTGACGCTATTCGAACAATGGAACTTGTTCTTAAAGGTAACTAATAGTCCCTAGTAGGTTATAAAGATGAGTTTTCTAAGCTGGTATCTACCTCCATTAAATTAATCTAAAAATAAATATACAATATATTTCATTTAAATTTACCTGAAAATTACCATGGTTTGTGAACCCTACTTTTTAGAGCTCATTTTGCATTTCAGGTAGTGTCAGTGTCCCTATTGTCACTCACAAGTATCTCCCTCCATTACTCTGCTGGATGATTTGCTTATGCATTATTGCCAATTTTCTACTTGACCATCATGTACAATAATAAATTATATTGTGGTGCCATGTTAGCCAGAAAAATCGATGTGAATGCTTTTCAGTCTAATGATGACAAAAGTATTCTTAGAGTGATACCTTTATTGGCTAACCAGAAAATTATATTTTTGCAAGCTTTCTGAGCACACAGGCTCCTTCATCAGGATTCTTTGTAATCCTGCCTGAAGAAGGAGCCTCTGTGCTCAGAAAGCTTGCAAAAATATAATTTTCTGGTTAGCCAATAAAGGTATCACTCTAAGAATACTCTTGTCATCTTTGGACGGAAAAGTATTCACATCTACTTGACCATCGAAATTTTATCTTATATTACAATCTATTAAAAACAATTTAATAATGTTACAACTTTCACACTGGCCACTGGGACTTTTTTAGAATCATACTTTCTGTCCTTCCAGTATGGAGTTTTCAGCAGGCTCTTTATCATCAGAGGCAGATAACAGGTAACACCTCTATACGCTGCTGATAAGGATCCACCAATCACAATAGTTGATGTCACCGCAGACCCTGTCACACATAACGAGATCGCTAGCGAGATCGTTATTACGTCACGGTTTTGAGATCGCTGGAGAGCCGTATCGTGATCGTTGGGGAGCTGTCAAACATGCAGAACTTCCCGACGATTTCGGCTGCCCCAGCGATCTAACTAACGATCTCGTTGGTCGTTGGGACACTTTCACACAGCAGCTATTTCAACGATCCACACCTTGATAGGGGCTGTACTGTGTCACCAGTCATCTCCGATTGGTGGATGCTACTGCGTTCTGATTGGGCGGCAGGTTTAAAATAAAACCACGATGTAGCAATTCCGTCCCTTTGTTCCTGTTTTTGTTCTGATTTCGGATCGTAGCAGCGTTCTTCGGCTGTGACTCTGTATCCATTCATCTGGGCTTTGATCCTGACAAGCGTTCTGGTTTGTGGCTTGTAGTGTTCTTCGGCTGTGACTCCACACAGCCCGGAGAATTCTGCTAAGATCTGCAATCAAGCACGAGGTCAGAAACTAAGGATGGAATCGCTATTCTGTTGCTTTCTTTATGCATGGCGGGAAATGAGAACGCTGTAGAGACCACCAATCGGGGACGAGGGGCGCAGAAAAGTCCAATTTATGCACGCCTACGTGTTTCAGTTCTGAATCGCTAACGAGGTCTTTGGTTAGGTGTCAAATAGAGCGATGCACACTGCCCAGCGGGAGCGCAACGACCCAGGAATGGTCCAGGAAGCTTTGTAATGATCAGCAATCTCACAGCAGCGGCCTGATCGTTGCTACCTGTCAGACGTAACGAGATCGCTAGCGAAATCATTATTACTGCATCACAAAACCCGTGACGTATCAACGATCTCTCTAGCGATCTCGTTATGTGTGACGGGGCCTTAAAAAAAGCCTCAGCAACTAGCGTGAAATTTGCAAGATGTCTATTTTTTGCGATATGGTAAAAAATACATTGCCGACATTTTTTTAAAAGATACATTTAACAAAAAAAATCTGATTTAAACAATAAGACATTTTCTGATTATACTTTCTTTTAAAAGGGTTGTCCCATAAATTACAGATATAGTGTTATATATCTATACTCTCTGGACACCTGGGTCCCCCACCAATAACAAAAACTGGGGTCCAAAGACCCCCAGCAGTAACTGGAGCTAGCTCTGATTACTGCTTTTTTTGATCCTTTAAATACACCTGTTAAACTCGGACAGTGGCATTTAAGGCATGGAATCCTTCCCAATTTTTGGGGCACTCATAGACCCCTCTCCTGGTGACAGGATCACAGGGTGTCTGTTAGCAATCGGTACCTTGTCTAAGGCCTCTGTGGCTAAGGTTTCAGCAAATTGTGACATGAATCAAATTTATTTTTATGCATTTCTGAATTTTTCAGACTACTTAAATAAAAGCAATATAAATTTTGTATCACCATAGGAAATCATGCTGCTGGGTCATTTTAAGAGTACAATGAATACCACACAAACAAAATCCAAAAACTATGGTGGAATTGCACTCCCTGTTTTCCAGGAATTGAAAATTACAACTCTCCTCACAAAAAAAGAAGAGCTCTTATGGCTATGTTGATGGAAAAATAAAAAAGGTATAATTGTTGGAAGAAGAGTAGGAAAAAATGAGGCAAGAAGGGGTATAAGGCCTCTTAACGGGCCAATAGCTCATTGTGCACAGTCCCTGCTTTGGAGGTGGAAGTAGACCACCCTTACTTTGGGCCCAGGTTACACCACTGGTATCTCCACCCTTGGGTTGCACAGTATGGCTACATCATGGCTCCAAAGAACTCAGAGAATGAACATAGCTACAGTTTGGCCATGATCCCATGTAGTGTAGACCAGCTCTTTAGTTGCAGCATTATACTGAAACACAGTAATAGTAGAGTTCAGATCTAACATATCTGTACAATTGGTTGTATAGACGCTGCAGAGATCAAAGTGAGTGTAAAATCCCGCCTGCTCTCATTGTCACAGGAAATCTCATTCATAGCACATTACGGTGCCTTAGTACATATTGTTCTTTAGTGTCTATTGTAAGAAAAGCTCACAATGGGAGTGGACACTTTTCCCAGACTCGTTATAACTTCATTTCTCATTTCCAAAGAATTTTAAGGTCATTGGACTTGAAAATGTTGCAAAAATAAATAATGATTTTTATTTAAAAAAAAAATGATTCCTTTAAAAAAAGCTTCACAAATAAGGAGCTAATATGCAATGGGGGCGGTATTTTAATGCAACTGTACTGAATATAACGATGGTTGGTAAATACATGCCACAAAAACACGCTAGTTACTATGGTCAGTGCAAAGTAAACTTTTTCACAAACTAGTACAGAATCAGCCGGACGTGGGAGCGAAGGGTTAACGGGAGGCTGACATGACGCTGGGAGGGGGTGACGGCAGGATTACAGAGCAGGTATGGGGGGAAGGGCTTGTATAGGATGAGCCAGGGATGGAATTGGACTAAAGGTAAAAGGATGTGACATAGGTGGAGGTGGGTCAAGGGGACAAAAAGGACTGACCGGGGGAGGGAAGCCCCTTTTCGTGATCACCTGAGGACCAGACAGCAAGGCCCACCCACCCACCCAGGAGAAGGAGAAACCTCGGGTCACAGCGGCGATCATCTGGACATCGTTGTGTTGAAAATGTTTGTCAAATATGTGTTCCTTTTATTATATTCAAAAAAAAAAAATATATATAGATATATATATATCTATATATACAGATAATTTGATATTACAGAAAGAATTTAATTGCATTGACCTCGTAAGCCCAGGGCAATCCGACAGTCGTGGTTCCCTGGTGGTTTCCACCACAAATATATATATATATTAAAAAAAAAAGGGGGGGGTTTTCCTCTCCCCAGCACTGTCGGATGGCTCCTAGTGAGCAAAGGGCTCTGCTACAATGGGTATTAAGGTTTAGTGTTTTTGGGCGTTGGTGGGTCCTCGAAGTTGGTAAAAAAGGAGGATTGGGGACCCGTTAAATACATGGATCCCCTTCATTGGATGTTAAGGTGGTGGCGGTCTGGTGAGTTTTCGAGGTGATACCCTGCGATGGAACGCAGGGTTCACAGTAACTGGACATTTGGGTGATACCCGGCGATGGAACGTCGGATTCACATTAACTTGATGGGTGATACCCGGCGATGGAACGTCGGGTTCACATTAGTATGAGATTGGGCGATTCCCGGCGATGGAACGTCGGGATCGCATGGTCGAGAAGGCCACCCCTTACCCCGGTTCATGGTGCTCCTGAGTCGGAGATAACCGCGCCTAGGAGTAAGACTGGGGGGGGGAGGGGAAGGGGCAAGGCCTGGTAAAAAGACCGCCAGACCTTTATAACTTATAACTTCGAGGACCTCACCAAGTGTCTTGATTAACAATGAATTTAAATAAATAGGCTGCTGTGGCCGTTTTTACCCAAATTGAGATGGTTGTCACGTGTCTTTGATTAACGGGAAGGTAGGGGAGATGGGCGGGGGGGGGTAATTGGGTCAAAGGAGGAATCGCCCTCTCCAGAGTCATGGTAAGAGTTTAAGATCACTGACTAAGGGCTGTTGCCAGAAAAACCAGTTCTGATTTGTGAATTTATGGATTTCAAATAAAGACTATGATATTTTAAGCTACTATCCTTTTGGATCTGCCGAAGGTCTACCTTGTCCTGCTGAGCACACTAGCGAAATTCCTGGCACCCATGGTCTTCTATCACCCATGGTCTTCTATTGATTCATCCCCTCTAGCAGCTACATTGAGAAGATGGTGAACTTTTTTCTCTTTTTTTTACGACTAACCAATCTGTGTGGAAGGAAGTGAAAGTCGTATTTTGTATTTCAGGTTGTTTTAAAAAAATGTTTTCTTGCTGATAAATTGTATCAGGTAAAACAACAACGTTCACAGCAAAATCCACATGTGTTGTATGCATATTATGCTTCCAACCCACCGCAGATTTCACCCAGTGAATTTTGAGAAATCTACAATTAATTCTGCCCCAAAAATTAAAGGGGTTGTCTAATACTACCTAATTGTTGAGATTAGTGGAGGTCCAACAACTGGATTCCCCACTGAGGAGCTGTAATAAGCCATGTAAATTTTTTACATGTGATAACAATTGATTGGTGGGTATACCGGGTGTTGGACACTCACCTATATGATATTACTGATCTATTCCGCGAATACATCAACAGAAGCAACAGACAACTTCTTTAAGGTACAGAATAGGTCAGTCATGTTACTAAGCTAAAATTGCTGCAGATTTAGGAAGGACTGTGAAGACTATGCTTAATTTTATGAAAACTGCCTCCCCAGCTGAAATCTGTTCTGGCAGTTGTAGTATCTAAGCAAAGTATGAGGCAGAATACGGCAACCCCAGACATTTTTACTGGCTATTTTTGAGTACTGGTGTTTGTCTTACATTCATTTAGAAAAGAGGTAAGGTGCAGTAATAAGCAGAGACCACTAAATAATGTACAGGGTTGCTGTATTCTGCCTCATACTTTGCCTATATCTGGTCAGAGCAGATTTCAACTGATTATGGGGGTGCCGGATGGCAGCCCCTACTGATCTCTCATCTGTAGGAGAGGTCATCAGTTGCTTAGTCCCAGAAAACCCCTTTAACATGGGACAGGTTTTAAAATCCGGAAAGCCCAGAAAATTTGCATTCCAAACATATCTACACATTGTGCCAAACAAAATTGATGAGCAAAAGTACTGTATGTGTGTCCAGGAGTGTAATGATCGCGGTCGCAAGGAGAAGGGGATTGATTACATGAGTACTACTTTCAGTTGAAAAAATATTGCAGAGCAGAGAGCCACTGGCTCCCTGCACCACTATACCTACACAAGCCACCAGCCTAAAAAGGCCAGCAGCTGATACCAGCGTTCCTGTCTCAGGTGACCATGAAGTCATTGTGCCTCCCAATCCATTAGTGACAGCTGTGGAAAAGGAAGTGGCCCCTGGTCATCATGGCAGTGGACAGATGATAAGAATCAATTTTTTTATGCCTATGTGAATAGTACCCGGACGGGGATCTTTATCACAGTATGTGGATGAGAATGGGAAACATTATTAGTGTATTGAGGAAACTGTGAGACATAATTACTTTATAAGGACAATTTTCTGGACATTATTACTATACAATGCAAATTGGGGCACATTATTAATTATTATTGGTGTCAGAAGGGGGTTACAATATTACTCCTTAATAGGGTACATCAATAATATTTCAGATAGTGGGACACACATTATTAATTATTAATTTATCCAGCTTTCTGACACTGGACAGCACATTTCTCTCTAGAATCCCTTGATAGTCTTGAGATTTCATTGTACCCTGCACAGATTGTAGACACCCTGTTCCAGATGCAGCAAAGCAGCCTCAGAACATAACAGTCTCCTGCATGTTTCACAGTAGGGACAGTGTTCTTTTCTTGATATGCTTCATCTTTCCATCTGTGAACATAGAGCTGATGTGCCTTGCCAAAAAGTTCCATTTTCCAGCTTTGTGGCTTGTCAACATGCAGTTTGGCAAATTCCAGTCTGGCTTTTTTATGATTCTTTTTCAACAATGGTGTCCTCCTTGGTCATCTCCCATGAAGTCCACTTTGGCTCATACAACGACGGATGGTGCGATCTGACACTGATGTTCCTAGAGCTTGAAGTTCACCTTTAATCTGTTTAGAAGTTTTTCTGGGCTCTTTTGTTACCATTCGTATTATCCGTCTCTTTGATTTGTCATCAATTTTCCTCCAGCGGCCACGTCCAGGGAGGTTGGCTACAGTCCATGGAACATAAATTTCTGAATATGTGCAACTGTAGTCAAAGGAACATCAAGCTGCTTGGAGATGGTCTTATAACTTTTACCTTTAACATATTTGTCTATAATTTTCTTTCTAATCTCCTGACACAACTCTTTCCTTCGTTTCCTCTGGTCCATGTTGAGTGTGATACACACCATGTCACCAAACAGCACAGTGAGTTTCTGTAGCCCTATATACAGACCAACTCACTGATTCCAAAATTGTAGGCACCTGTGATGCTAATTAATGGACACACCTTCCCTTTTGTCACATTATTTTCAGAGGTACCATCATTTCTGTCCAGGCCTATTTCATGAGTTTTATTTTGTTTTAAATTCTGTGGAAGCATGGTTGAAAAGCAATGTCTGAATTTAATTTATTCATTTTCATAGATTTTTGATTTATTATTACTTTTGTCAGATTCAAGTTATTTCTGTGACCATTGTGGGTTTTTCTTTCATTACACGATGGGTACCAACAATATTACCACGTGTGTAAAAGGGGCCATGTGTATTCATTCTTTATAGGGATCATAGAGGGGGACTTTTATAGATAAAAGACATCACTACTGTAATATATTTTATTTTTGGGGATACTGTTACTTTAGAGGGGATAAAAGGGAGGTATTGTTACTGTGCAGGGCTCCAGATCCATTTTCTTCTTCATCAAGTCCAGTGTAAAGGTGGGGGAAAAGTGAGAGTGTACTCTAGAAGCGATCAGCCATATATAGTATGTCTGTGTGTTATATTCTGCAGAAATGAATTGTGTCTGAAAGAAATCATAGCTGTCTGGTCCAGATGAAAAAGCAATGCAAAAATAAATTACTTCAATTGGACACATCACTATTCTACAGAGCTCCTGTACAGTATATAATGATCACTTACTTTATTACCTATACATTTACACTATATCTACACAGCTTCTGTGTACAGTGGCATTAGTGATCACTATGTTTCCTATACACTAAGGGCCCCGTCTCACATAGCGAGATCGCTAGCGAGATCGCTGTTGAGTCACAAGTTTTGTGACGCAACAGCGATCTCAGCAGCAATCTCGCTATGTCTGACACGTACCAGCGATCAGGCTCCTGCTGTGAATCACTGGTCGTGTCAGAAATGCCTAGACTTTTTTTTGATCGCTGGTCTCCCGCTGGCCAGCACACATCGCTGCGTGTGGCAGGCAGGAGACCAGCGATCAGCTGGTAACCAAGGTACACATCGGGTTTCCAGGCTCGGGCTATGCCTGGAAACCCGATGTTTACGTTGGATACCAGCGCGCTGCTGCAGGGGAGCTGGTAACCAAGGTACACATCGGGTTTCCAGGCACCGCGCAGAGCCTGGAAACCCGATGTGTACCTTGGTTACCAGCTCCCTACATCAGCGGGCTGGTATCCAACGTACACATCGGGTTTCCAGGCATAGCCCGCGCCTGGAAACCCGATGTGTACCTTGGTTACCAGCTGATCGCTGGTCTCCTGCCTGTCACACGCAGCGATGCGTGCTGGCCAGCCGGAGACCAGCGATCAAAAAAAAGTCCAGGCATTTCTGACTTTACCCACAGTGTCGCTGTCCTGATCGCTGCCTGAGCTGCCTGTTTGGCAGCTCAGCAGTGATCATGTAGCGACACACCAGCGATCCTGACAAGTTCATATTATTGTCGGGATCACTGGTGCGTCGCTATGTGAGACGGGGCCCTAACACAATACTCTATCTACAGAGCTCCTGTTTAGTGTTTTTAGTGATCATTATATTACCTGTACACTAACAGTACATACTATCTACAGAGCTCCTGAGTATAGTTTCTCTAGAGATCACTATATTACCTGTACACTTACATAATACACTATATATAATCTACAGGGCTCCTGTGTATAGTGTCTCTAGTGATCACTATATTACCTGTACACTTACACTACATACTATCTACAGAGCTCCTGTCTATAATGTCTCTAGTGATCACTATATTACTTGTACACTTATACTACATACTATCTACATAGCTCCTGTGTATTGCTTCTCTAGTGATCACTATATTACCTGTACACTTATAGTACATACTATCTACAGAGCTCCTGAGTATAGTTTCTCTAGAGATCACTATATTACATGTACATTTACACAATAAACTATATACTATCTACAGAGCTCCTGTGTATAATGTCACTGGTGATCACTACATTACCTGTACACTTACACTATATACTATCTACAGTGCTCCTGTGTATAGTGTTTCTAGTTATCACTATATTACCTGTACACTTACGCTACATACTATCTACAGAGGTCCTGTGTATAGTTTCTCTAGAGATCACTATATTACCTATACACTTAAAAAGTGCACTATATACTACCTACAGAGCTCCCATGTATAATGTCACTGGTGATCACTGACTTTACCTATACACTTGCACTATACACAATGTACCCAGCTCACGTGTGTAACTTTTTTGCCGTGCTATCAACAATAATTCTCACTCTGTTCCTCCCTCTTTCCATAGGCAGCTATAATCTGATCTATCACATAGCTGGGAGGTTGTCATGCTTTGAGCAGCACCAATTTTAACTGTTTTTCAGAGTGAATGTTGAGTTCAGGAGGCAGCGGGGAAGAAGTAACTTATAAGTGGAAAGAAGCATATTTCTTTTTGTAAGATATATTGCAAAATGTCTTATACTCACTAGTACTGTTGACTACAAATTGATCATACATTAACTGAACACAGTATGATTCGGTTTGTATTGACGTTACTCAGTATGTGTGTGAGTATTCATGGGCATTGCTGAGCATTGAATAAGGTGAGTTTCACGTCAGGAACGCTGCTGTTTGCGCTGTGCGTGGCGCGCGCCAACGCAGAGTCCAATGTTACAGCATAGTGGAGGGATTTCAGAAATCCCGTCTCCACTATGCTAACAATACGCAGGTGGCAAACTGCGTAACGACATGGCTCTTTTAGACGCAGCATTCCTCGGTATTGCGCGACGGTGCGTCGCCGCAACGATAACCAGGGCTATGTAGCCCTGCGCTCTTTCGGATGTTCGGAGGTGTCCTGAACTCCGAAAGATCGCGTCAAAGGGGGCGGGCTTACGGAGCGAATTTCCGCTCGTCAAGCGCTATGGTTCCGGACGTGAACCATAGCCTTTGGAAGATTGGAGCTCAGTACTAGAATATTAAGTGAAGCAGTGGATCAGTCATTGTCAAAATTGGTACTGACAACTTTTGCGCTCACTGAACCAAAAGAAACGGTACAGTAATTGCAACAAATGTGATTCAGTATAGTCGCTACTGCAAATTACAAATATATCTCTCCAAGGCATCCTGTTAGGCAACCTTCACATGTTCAGTATTTGATCAGAATTTTACATCAGTATTTGTAAAGTAAAACCAATAGTGGAATAATCGTAGGAAAAGTAGAATAGAAACACGTGTACTATCTGATTAACCTCTTTCTGACATTGGGTATAACAGTACACCCTCCGGCGCTGAGCCCGCACCTTTCTGGGCACTTGACAGCTGATCTATACAGCTAACATGTGCCTGTAACAGCCGCAAGTGGAATTGCGATTCACACGCAGCTGCTAACTAGTTAAATGCTGCTGTTAATCTCTGACAGCGGCATTTAACTAGAAGCACTTTGTTATTCCCGCATATCAGTGACCCGTCACATAATCAAAGGTCACCAATGGGTTGGCATAACAACCACAGGTCTCCATAGCAAGTGAGCATTTCTGCTTCACACAGGTGACCTGATCATTGCATGTATGTAGCAGAAGCGATCAAAGTACTGCAGCTTCTTGCCTCCCATGGATGCAAAAAGTAAAAAAGTTTTAAAAAATATTTAAATAATAAAAAAAATATAAAAGTTCAAATCACCCTACCTTTCGCCCCATTCAAAATAAAACAATACAAAAAATCAAACATACATATATTTGGTATCACCACATTCATAATTGCCCGATCTATCAATAAAAAGGTTAACCTGATCGCTAAACAGCGTAGCGAGAAAAAAGTAAAAACACCAGAATTACGTTTTTTTGGTCACCACTACATTGGAATAAAATGCAATAACGGGTGATCAAAAGATCGTATCTGCACCAAAATGGTATCAATAAAAACGTCAGCTCGGGGCGCAAAAAATAAGCTCTCACCAACCCGAGATCAAGAAAATGGAGATGCTACAGGTCTCCAAATTTTTACTAAATTTTCGACTTTTTTCACCACTTAAACAAAAAAGAACCTAGACATGTTTGGTGTCTATGAACTCGTAATGACCTGGAGAATCATAATGGCAGGTCAGTTTTAGCATTCAGTGAACATGGTGAAAAGAAAACAACTGTGGGATTGCACTTTTTTTGCAATTTCACCGCACTTGGAACTTTTTTCCCGTTTTCCAGTACACGATATGTTAAAACCAATGGTGTCGTTCAAAAGTACAAGTCGTACCGCAAAAAAACAAGCCATCCCATGGCCATATTCATGGAAAAATAAAAAAGTTATGGCTCTGGGAAGAAAGGGAGTAGAAAACGGAAATTCAAAAACTGAAATACCCCTGTTCGTTAAAGGGTTAATTGTTTAGTCCTGGTCTATAGGTCTTTCCTTATATATTTACATCATAACTTTTGCGCTGTTTTCCTCCACTGTCATTTATCTTATCTTGTCTGTCTCATCGCATGTTGTTTTAATTTTTCACCTTTCTGGAATGCGACGTACTATCCCGTCCATGGTACCTGGACCCGTGTGACCAGGGACGGGATAGTATGTCGCATGCGATCAGACGCGCCCCCGGGGGGCGCGGCCGATCGCGGCCGGGTGTCAGCTGATTATCACAGCTGACACCCGGCACTCACGGACCGCTCCCGGCACATTAACCCCTGGCACACCGCGATCAAACATGATCGCGGTGTACCGGGGGCACAGGGGAGCATCGCGCAGGGAGGGGGCTCCCTGCGTGCTCCCCTTAGACCCTCAGAACAGCGCGATGTGACCGCACTGTTCTGAGGGCTTCTTCCCTGCAGGACTCCGGATCCAAGATGGCCGCCGGGTCCTGCAGGGAGACGGCTTCCTCAGTGCCTGCCGCTTGCAGGCGCTGAGGAAGCCTGCAGCACTGCCTGTCACATCGCTGGTGTGACAGAGTGCTGTGCACACTGTCACACCAGCGATCTGACCCTATACTGTGATGTCCCACCCTGGGACAAAGTAAAAAAGTTAAAAAATAAAAATCACACATGTAAAAAAAAATTCCCAAATAAAGAAAAAAAATATTCCCAATAAATTCATTTCTTCATGTAAATAAAAAAAAACAAACAATAAAAGTACAGATATTTGGCATCGCGGCGTCCGTAACGACCCGCCCTATAAATCTGTCCCCCTAGTTAACCCCTTTAGTGAACCCCTTAAAAAATAAAAATAAAAACAAAGCAAAAAACAATGCTTTATCATCATACCGCTGAACAAAAAGTGGAATAACACGCGATCAAAAAGACGGATATAAATAAACATGGCACCGCTGAAAACGTCATCTTGTCTCGCAAAAAACAAGCCGCCATACAGCATCATCAGCGAAAAAATAAAAAAGTTATAGCTCGCAGAATAAAGCAATGCAAAAATAACTATTTTTTATATAAAATTGTTTCTATTGTATAAAAGCGCCAAAACATAAAAAATTATACAAATGAGGTATCGCCGTAATCGTACTAACCCAAAGAATAAAACTGCTTTATCAATTTTACCACACGCGGAACGGTATAAACGCCCCCCCAAAAGAAATTCATGAATTGCTGATTTTTGTTCATTCTAATCTCTCAAAAATTGTAATAAAAAGCGATCAAAAAATGTCACGTGCCCAAAAATGGTACCAATAAAAACGTCAACTCGTTCCACAAAAAATAAGACCTCACATGACTCTGTGGGCCAAAATATGCAGAAATTATAGCTCTCAAAATGTGGTGATGCAAAAACTATTTTTTGCAATAAAAGCGTCTTTTAGCGTGTGACAGCTGCCAATCATAAAAACCCGCTATAAATAGTAAATCAAACCCCCCTTTATCACCCCCTTAGTTAGGGAAAAATAATAAAATTAAAAAAATGTATTTATTTCCATTTTCCCATTAGGGTTAGGGTTGGGGCTAAAGTTAGGGTTAGGGTTAGGGTTGAGATTAGGGTTAGGGGTGTGTTAGTGTTAGGTTTGTGGTTAGGGTTATGATTAGGGTTGGGATTAGGTTTAGGGGTGTGTTGGGGTTAGGGTTGGAGTTAGAATTGGGGGTTTCCACTGTTTAGGCACATCAGGGGCTCTCCAAATGTGACATGGCGTCTGATCTCAATTCCAGCCAATTTTGCGCTGAAAAAAGTCAAGCGGTGCTCCTTCCCTTCTGAGCTCTGCCATGAGCCCAAACAGTAGTTTTCTCCCACATATAGGGTATCAGCGTACTCAGGACAAATTGGACAACAACTTTTGGGGTCCAATTTCTCCTGTTACCCTTGGGAAAATAAAAAATTGGGGGCGAAAATATCATTTTTGTGGAAAAAATTATGATTTTTTATTTTTATGGAACTACATTATAAACTTCTGTGAAGCACTTGGGGGTTCAAAGTTCTCCCCACACATCTAGATAAGTTCCTTGGGGGGTCTATTTTCCAAAATGGGGTCACTTGTGGGGGGTTTCCACTGTTTAGGCACATCAGGGGCTCTCCAAATGCGACATGACGCCCGCAGACCACTCCATCAAAGTCTGCAATCCAAAACGTCACTACTTCCCTTCCAAGCCCCGACGTGTGCCCATACAGTAGTTTTCTCACACATATAGGGTATCAGCGTACTCAGGACAAATTGGACAACAACTTTTGGGGTCCAATTTCTCCTGTTACCCTTGGGAAAGTAAAAAGTTGGGGACTAAAAGATCATTTTTGTGGAAAAAATATGATTTTTTAATATGCAAATTGCCTCTTCAAAACAAAGAGGACTTGTACTCTATAGCGCCACCTATTGAAGTAGCAATCCTACAAGTCACAATCAACCCTTTAACGAGTCTTGTAATATGACTTAGGATAAAAGCCAAATCAGAATCTCCATTGCAGACACGTGTTTCGGACTGTTGGTCCTCGTCAGTGCAAAGTAGGAGAGATCTGATTTGGCTAGATGAGAGGCTCTGGACTGGGTCTAGGGGTAAGGTTTCTCCTTGTGGAGAGTGACATACAGCTCTGCGTGTCGAGGTAAGGAGGCTTATTCGCCGTGCAATGCTCCTCTGGGAAATTTTAATATGCAAATTGCCTCTTCAAAACAAAGAGGACTTGTACTCTATAGCGCCACCTATTGGAAGTAGCAATCCTACAAGTCACAATCAACCCTTTAAATTTTTAATATTCATGCTCGGGCGTTATAAACTTTAGTGAAACACCTGGGGTTCAAAGTTCTCACCACATATCTAAATAAGTTCCTTGAGGGGTTTAATTTCCAAAATTGTGCCATTTGTGGGGGTTTCCACTGTTTAGGCACATCAGGGGCTCTCCAAACACGACATGGCGTCCAGCCAACTCTGCTTTGAAACGTCAAACGGCGCTCCTTCCCTTCCGAGCTCTGCCATGCACCCAAACAGTGGTTTATTCCACATATGGGGTTTCAGCATACTCAGGACAAATTGCACAATAACTTTTGGGGCCTTGTTACCATTGGGAAAATAAAAATTGGGGTGAAAAGATCATTTTTGTGGAAAAAATATGATTTTTTAATTTTACGGCTCTACGTTATAAACTTGTGTGAAGCACTTGGGGGTTCAAAGTGCTCACCACAGATCTGGATAAGTTCCTTAGGGGGTCTAGTTTCCAAAATGTGGTCACTTGTGAGGGGTTTCCACTGTTTAGGCACATCAGGGGCTATCCAAATGCAACATGGCGTCCAATCTCAATTCCAGCCAATTTTGGTTGGAAAAAGTCAAATGGCGCTCCTTTCATGCCCAAACTGTGCCCCCCCCACATATGGGGTATCAGCGTACTCAGGAAAAATTGGACAACAACTTTTGCGGTCCTATTTCTTTTGTTACCCTTGGGAAAATAAAAAATTGGTGACTAATTTTTGTGGGAAAAAAATAGGATTTTTTATTTTCATGCCCGGGCATTATAAACTTGTGTGAAGCACTTGGGGGTTCAAAGTGCTCACCACAGATCTAGATAAGTTCTTTAGGGGGTCTAGTTTCCAAAATGGGGTCACTTGTGGGGGGTTCCCACTGTTTAGGCACATCTGGGGCACTGCAAACGGAACATGACACCCATCAAAGTCTGCATTCCAAAATGTTATTACTTCCTTTCCAAGCCCTGCCGTGCACCCAAACAGCTTTCCCCCCACATATGGGGTATCAGAGTACTCAGGACAAATTGGACAACAACTTTTGGGGTCCAATTTCCTTGGGAAAAATCAAAAATTGGGGACTAAAAAAATTATTTTTGTGGAAAATTGCTTTGTTTTTTTTTCACACCCCAGGCATTATAAACTTTAGTGAAACACTTGGGGTTCAAAGTGCTCACAACAGATCTAGATAAGTTCCATAGGGGGTCTAGTTTCCAAAATGGGGTCACTTGTGGGGTTTCCACTGTTTAGGCGCATCAGGGGCTCTCCCAACGCGACATGGCGTCCAATCTCAATTCCAGCCAATTATGGTTTGAAAAAGTCAAATGGCGCTCCTTCCCTTATAAGCTCTGCCGTGCGCCCAAACAGTGGTTTTCCCCCACATATGCGGTATTGGCGTACTCAGGAGAAATAACTTTATCTGTCCATTTTCTCCTTTTACCCTTGTGAAAATAAAAAAAGTTTGTAAAAGATCATTTTTGTGACTAAAAAGTTAAATGTTCATTTTTTCCTTCCACGTTGCTTCAGCTCCTGTGAAACACCTGAAGGGTTAATAAACTTCTTGAATGTGGTTTTGAGTAGCTTGAGGGGTGCAGTTTTTAGAATGGTGTCACTTTTGGGTATTTTCTGCCAGACCCCTCAAAGTGACTTCAAATGTGAGTTGGTCCATAAAAAAATGGCTTTGCAAATTTTGTTGTAAAAATGAGAAATCGCTGGTCAACTTTTAACCCTTATAACTTCCTAACAAAAAAAAATTTTGGTTCAAAATTGTGCTGGTGTAAAGTAGACATGTGGGAAATGTTATTTCTTAACTATTTTGTGGGACATATTTCTCTGTTTTAAGGGAATAAAATTTCAAAGTTTGAAGATTGCTAAATTTTCAAAATTTTTGCCATATTTGCATTTTTTTAAAAAATAAACATAAGTTTTATCAAAGAAATTTTACCACTAACATGAAGTACAATATGTCACGAGAAAACAATCTCAGAATCGCGAAGATCCGTTGAAGCGTTCCAGAGTTATAACCTCATAAAGAGACACTGGTCAGAATTGTAACAATTGGCCCGGTCATTAACTTGCAAACCACCCTTGGGGTTAAGGGGTTAATGTGTCTTGTCATTTTTGATTTCAACAAAAATTATTTTAATATTTCGGTGTTGATCCTGTGCTGGAGTCTTGTAGGTGTTTGTTAGGGGTCGAGGTCCCGCTTCTGCACAGGGGGAATCTCGAGCCGTCCCTGCTGCGGTTTCCCATCCGTCTCCGGCTGCAGTGGACTCTGCTCAGCATAGACGTCGGTCCCAGCGTCTCGCCCAGTCTAACATTGTGCAGAGGATTACTGCTGCCTCTCCGGGTTCTGCTGTTGTAGCCAGTACTGGTTAGCGGCGAGCAGACGTCTTTGGGACAAAGTCCTTGCTTTCCCCTTCTGAGCATGCCCAGAGTGAGATCTCTCATTGGAGATCAGGGGTCACATGCTCAGGTACTGCAGCAGCTCCTATTTGTCCGCCAGGAAGGTCCTGAAACCACTTGTGTTCTGGAGCAGTTTCCTATTGGTCCTTATCTGGCAGGTCCTGTAGTTGCTACTATAAAAGGGGGGCATGGTCGTGCCGCCATGCGCTAGTATCAATCACATTATGTGCTTTGCGCCAGGGTGATCTTGCACGCATGTGTTAGGGCTCGGCTGAAATAAGCCCCTAGAATACCGGCACCTCCGGTGAGGAGATTGTCTGTTTGCGTTGCTGATTGCGTTACTACGGACTGCTGTCCGCACAGCAGTTGTCTGTGCAGTCCTGTGGAGTTAACAGGACACAGTCCATATCTATGCGTCTCTACCTTAGCGACACTGTGATGTAACAAGTTCGCTTATACCGCCATATAGGGCCACAGTGTCTAAAGTTGCTACTCTGTGAAGTAACAGAGTTTGCCTTACCGCTCTCTTACCAGCAGCAGGCTCTGCCTGCACGGTGGACCCCGGGCTGCGAACGCACTTATTATTTATATTTATTTTGTGCGTTCTGCCAGCCCTAACAGGTGTTAATTATGGTTCTTCTGTATTTCCAGCTAACTTATTTATTAGTCCTTAATTCAATATACTGTATTACCCTCTTTTGTTGGTGGTAATAAATTACACAACCTCTGTTTGAATAAAAGAAATGTATCAATAGAGGTAGGCTCCACCTCACTTAAAATTGCGGCATTTGCCGACGATATACTCCTATTCATCTCCAATCCCAATGCGGCAATACCAGTTATCATGGAGGCCCTAAATCATTTTGGCAAATGCTCAGGCTTTAAAATACATTATAATAAATCAGAGGCCCTGGCTCTGTTTGAGCAAGGGAAATTAAATAACTCGACACTTCCTTTCCAATGGAGCACATCATCTATCAAATATTTGGGTGTCCACCTCCCGGCAGATTTGACGTCCTTATACCACATTAAATTAGACCCCTAATTATGTCCATATTTAACCTTCTAAACTCCTGGAAACACTTTACTTTGTCTTTTTCGGACGATGTCATTTAATTAAGATGATAATATTTCCAAAACTATTGTATATTTTCCAAACACTATCTATTTTGTTGACACGTGCTGATGTTAAAACTCTAAACACTGCTTTTAGGAATTTTATTTGGGTAAACAAAATGCGTACACGCATAGGTCTAATCAAACTACAAGCCCAAAGGAGGAGGGTGGCATCAATTTCCCAGACATTGCAAAGTACAATCTAGCAGCAAATCTCAGATACACCATTGATTGGTTAAGAGGTAGATCACATTTCGCAAATGTACTTTTAGACCAACAATTAAGTCCCCATGTCTCCTTACCAGCATTACTACATATGGCCAATGATGACCTTATTGCAGACTTAAGAAACCACCCCACCTTATGGCAAACTATACAGACGTGGAGGAAATGCCGGAGACTATGTCATTTGAGAAGTGATGTCTCTCCTTTTGTGCCCTTTCTGGGTAACCCGGGCTTTATGGGAGGTAAACCACCCTTATCTTACATTGAGCTGGCTGGGCAGGGTTGCAGCTTGGCAGCTGACCTATTAGATGATAGATTCTCCATGCTTGCATTTGACATAGCAGCACAACGTTTCCCAACATTTGTAAATAAGCCCTACCTTAAGGAGCTTAACTTTGAAAAGTATAGCAACTAGGGGTGGAGATAGAGGTAGGAATGCTTTGGATGGCTTCCTTAGGACCGCCAGGGTGCAGATAGCCTCGACAAGCAGTATTTACACACTGTTGCGTAAGCAATGGTCATGAGAGGGCAAAAAGACAGGTCCAGCACGATGGGTTAATGATATACAGAACATCACAGTCGGGGAAATCTTAGATGCCACTTTGATGCAACGGAAGGTGATCCCCTCCAGCAGTTATGCAGACATGTCTTTATTACTCCTTCATAGAGCTTATATTACCCACACATTAAGTCTAGGATGTCTCCAGGGGCACATTCACATGTTCCAAATGCGGGACAGGAAACACAGACATATTTCATCACATGTGGGGTTGTCCCAAAGTGCAAAAAATATGGCAGTCTATCCATGCCGAACTGCAGAATCTTGGTGGGATATTGTTTCCTTTGACGCCGCAATGGGCAATATTTAATATTCTAAACAAGCTCTCAACACAAATTCCCCAAACATCTTAAGGCCATGTTGATAATATGGGCCTCAGCTGCCAGGAAAAGTATCTTGCAGCACTGGCTAAATCCATTACCACCACCCAAATCTCTCATATACTCCAAAATACTGTATATTTTTCGAATGGACTGGCTAGACACCCTGACAAATAAAGAGAAATTGACTGGAAAGTTTTTAAGTACATGGTCATTGTTCATCCCATCTCTGTCTCAGGACACCAGGGACAAACTAAGGACACATTTTGAAAACACCCAGTGGTATCTTCTTCAGAAAATTAGCGGACATAATCCTATTCCTTGAGCTTGTTGATTGTTAATCAAATGCAGGGTCGTTTAAGGGGTTTATATGTTGGGGGGGGATGGGAGGGTTAAGGGAGAAGGGAGGACTTTTATGAGTATTATACCTGTCAAATAAGCGTCAACTAAGCTTGATACCTTCAAACCTGTATGACTTACTTCTTGGTAATGCTCTTTACATCAATATTGTGAGTTTTACGCCTGTCAAATAAGCTTGTTACTTCAAGACTTGTATGATTTTCTTTTATTGTAATACTCTTTAAATCAATAAAACATGTTGGGAAAAAAAATGTATCATCAGTAGTGTTGAGCGATATTGCTCGATATCTAAAAATATTGTATCGAAATTGTATCGCCGATAGCACTAAATATCGTCGATATCCGATTACGATACCGGAAGTCCAATGTAAGTCTATGGGAACAAAATATCGAAATTAAAAAAAAACATTCTTGCCTTGTTGGTTAATTGTACATGAAGGAAAACAACAAAGACTAATGTAGAATGTATTGGGGGAGGTTGAGGAGACAATAAAGGCATACATGTTTAACCCAATGCATTGGAATAGCATTAATATATTTTTTTTTGGAAATACGTTTGGATTGACTAACAAATTGACAATGTTGTTAACCTTTTTTCTATTTTGGCAAATATGTATGTTTCACAACTTCCATGCTCTTCACCTTTTTAACTTTTGCCAGTGCCACACTTTCTCCTTCATAATCTTCAGCAGCAGCATCATCTTTCTCATCAAATTATTCTTCATCTTCACCTTCTTAATCTTCTTCTTAACCCCTTAACGACCGCCGATACGCCTTTTAACGGCGGTCATTAAGGGTACTTAAACCACAGCGCCGTTAATTAACGGCGCTGTGGAAAAAGTGAATAGCGCCCCCCAGAGGCGCATTTTCTCCGGGGTCTCGGCTACCGGGGGTAGCCGAGACCCCAGAGAACATGAATCGGGTCGGTTTTTACCGACACCGATGTTGCGATCGCCGTTATTAACCCTATAACGGCGACCGCAACAACAAAAAAAAAAAAGTTGTGCATTTAATTTCTCTGTCCTCTGATGTCATCGGACATCAGAGGACAGAGAAAAAGGGTCCCCGGGACCCCCATGTGGCCCCCGATGTCCTGTATGTGGCCCCAGGCCCTCCGGTGTCCCCCGGGGCCGGCGCGATGAAGAAAATGGCGGGCGCATGCTCAGTGCGCCCGCCGCTATGTGCCGCTGTGTCCTGGGGGGATGGGCAAATATTCTCTGGGGTCTCGGCTACCGGGGGTAGCCGAGACCCCAGAGAACATGATCCGGGTCGGTATTCACCGATCCCGGTGTTGCGATCGCATCTATGCAAGCATAGATGCGATCGCAAAAAAAAAATGATTTCTCTCCCCTCTGATGTGATCGCACATCAGAGGGGAGAAAATGAGGGTCCCCCGGTCCCATCGCCCCCCCGTATACTTACCGGTGTCCTCCGTCCTCCCGCAGGCCCCAGGATCCCGGCGTCTTCTTCCTGCAAAAAAAAATGGCGGGCGCATGCGCAGTGCGCCCGCCGATCTGCTTGGCGGCAGATTCAAAAATGATTTCATTCATTCTCCAGAAAGTGCATTTTGATCACTGTGATAAACTATCACAGTGATCAAAATAAAAAAAACAGTACATAACCCCCCCATTTATCACCCCCTTAGTTAGGGACATATAATAAAAAATAGAAATTATATTTATTTTCATTTTTCTGTTAGGGTTAGGGTTATAATTAGGGTTAGGGTTAGCATTAGGGTTAGGGTTAGCATTAGGGTTAGGGTTATAATTAGCGTTAGGGTTAAGCTGGGTTCATACTGCGTTATGGCAGTCCGTTAGACGGACTGCGTTACACCGCGGTATAACGCGGTGTAACGCAGTCCGTTAACGCTGCCATTCACCCCCATTTGAGGGCGCATCGCGACGCATGCCGTAAAGCGGGATGCGTTTGCGACGTGCCATCATTCAGTGACAGAGCATCGGACGCGGGCTGCAGCGTCTGGGCTCCGTCACCGCTAGCGCAGATGAATCATCTGCTGATTCCTCTGCGCTAGCGGGTATAGCATAACGCGATCGTGTTATGCTATACCGTTACCAGCCCGTCAACGCTATGTGTTGAACGGGCTGGTAAAACGCAAAATGAACCTAGCCTTAGGGTTAGGGTTATAATTAGGGTTATAATTAGGGTTAAGGTTACAATTAGGGTTAGGGTTAAAATTAGGGTTAGGGTAAAATTAGGGTTAGGGTACAATTAGAGTTAGGGTTACAATTAAGGTTAGGGTTACAATTAGGGTTGGGATTTAGGTTAGGTTTAGGGTTGGGATTAGGGTTAGGGTGTGTTGGGGTTAGGGTTGGAGCTAGAATTGAGGGATTTCCACTATTTAGGCACATCAGGGGGTCTCCAAACACGACGTGGCGTTCAAAAAGTCAAATGGCGCTCCCTCCTTCCGAGCCCTGCCGTGCGCCCAAACAGTGGTTTACCCCAACATATGGGGTATCAGCGTACTCAGGACAAATTGCACACCAATTTTGGGGTTCTAATTTCTCCTGTTACCCTTGGGAAAATAAAAAATAGCTGGCTAAAAAAATCATTTTTGAGAAAAAAAATGATTTTTCATTTTCACAGCTCTGCGTTTATAAATTTCTGTGAAACACTTGGGGGTTCAAAGTGCTCACCACACATCTAGATAAGTTCCTTAAGGGGTCTAGTTTCCAAAATGGGGTCACTTGTGGGGGGTTTCCACTGTTTAGACACATCAGGGGTCTCCAAACACGACGTGGCTTTCAAAAAGTCAAATGTTGCTCCCTCCCTTCCGAGCCCTGCCGTGCGCCCAAACAGTGGTTTACCCCAACATATGCGGTATCAGCGTACTCAGGACAAATTGCACACCAATTTTGGGGTTCTAATTTCTCCTGTTACCCTTGGGAAAATAAAAAATAGCTGGCTAAAAAAAAACATTTTTGAGAAAAAAATGATTTTTCATTTTCACGGCTCTGCGTTTATAAATTTCTGTGAAACACTTGGGGGTTCAAAGTGCTCACCACACATCTAGATAAGTTCCTTAAGGGTCTAGTTTCCAAAATGGGGTCACTTGTGGGGGTTTCCACTGTTTAGACACATCAGGGGTCTCCAAACACGACGTGGCTTTCAAAAAGTCAAATGTCGCTCCCTCCCTTCCGAGCCCTGCCGTGCGCCCAAACAGTGGTTTACCCCAACATATGGGGTATCAGCGTACTCAGGACAAATTGCACACCGATTTTGGGATTCTAATTTCTCCTGTTACCCTTGGGAAAATAAAAAATAGCTGGCTAAAAAAAACATTTTTGAGAAAAAAATGATTTTTCATTTTCACTGCTCTGCGTTTATAAATTTCTGTGAAGCACTTGGGGGTTCAAAGTGCTCACCACACATCTAGATAAGCTCCTTGGGGGTCTAGTTTCCAAAATGGTGTCACTTGCAGGGGGTTTCTACTGTTTAGGTACATCAAGGGCTCTGCAAACACAACATGACGCCCGCAGAACATTCCATCAAAGTCTGCATTACAAAATGGCGCTCCTTCCCTTCCAAGCACTCCCATGCGCCCAAACAGTGGTTTCACCCCACATATGGGTATCAGCATACTCAGGAAAAATTGCACAACAACTTTTTGGGTCCAATTTCTCCTGTTACCCTTGGGAAAATAAAAAAATAGCGGGCTAAAGAATAATTTTTGAGGAAAAAAATGATTTTTTATTTTCACGGCTCTACGTTTATTAATTTCTGTGAAGCACTTGGGGTTCAAAGTGCTCACCACACATCTAGATAAGTTCCTTAAGGGGTCTAGTTTCCAAAATGGTGTGATTTGTGGGGGATTTCGACTGTTTAGGCGTATCAGGGGCTCTCCAAACGCGACATGGCGTCCAATTTCAATTCCAGCCAATTTTGGTTTGAAACAGTCAAACGGCGCTCCTTCACTTCCAAGCCCTGCCGTGCGCCCAAACAGTGGTTTACCCCCACATATGGGGTATCGGCATGCTCAGGACAAATTGCACAAAAACTTTTGGGGTCTTGTTACCCTTGGGAAAATAAAAATTTGGGTGAACAGATCGTTTTTGTGGAAAAAATATGATTTTTTATTTTCATGGTTCTATGTTATAAACTTCTGTGAAGCACTTGGAGGTTCAAAGTGCTCACCACACATCTAGATAAGTTCCTTAGGAGGTCTAATTTCCAAAATGGGGTCACTTGTGGGGGGTTTCCACTGTTTAGACATATCAGGACCTCTACAAACACGACATGACGTCCAGACAATTCTGCGCTGAAAAGTCAAACGGCGCTCCTTCCCTTCCAAGCTCTGCCTTGCACCCAAACAATGGTTTACCCCCACATATGGGGTATCAGAATGCTCAGGACAAATTGCACAAAAACTTTTTGGGTCTTGTTACCCTTGGAAAAATAAAAATTGGGGTGAAAAGAATGTTTTTGTGGAAAAAATATGATTTTTTATTTTCACTGTTCTATGTTATAAACTTCTGTGAAGCACTTGGAGGTTCAAAGTGCTCACCACACATCTAGATAAGTTCCTTAGGGGTCTAGTTTCCAAAATGGGGTCACTTGTGATGGGTTTCCACTGTTTAGACACATCAGGGCCTCTACAAACGCGACATGGCGTCCAGCCAATTCTGCGTTGAAAAAGTCAAATGTCGCTCCTTCCCTTGCAACCTCTGCCGTGCGCCCAAAAAGTGGTTTACCCCCACATATGGGGTATCGGCTTAATCAGGAGAAATTGCACAACAAATTTTGTGGTTCATTTTTTCTTTTAACAGTTGTGAAAATAAAAAAAAATAGGTTCCGAAGTAAAGTTTTTGCAAAAAAAGTTAAATGTTAATTTTTTCCTTCCACATTGCTTCAGTTCCTGTGAAGCACGTAAAGGGTTAATAAACTTCTTGAATGTGGTTTTGAGCACCTTGAGGGGTGCAGTTTTTAGAATGGTGTCACTTTTGGCTATTTTCTATCATATAGACCCCTCAAAGTGACTTCAAATGTGAGGTGGTCCCTAAAATAAAAATGGTGTTGTAAAAATGAGAAATCGCTGGTCAACTTTTAACCCTTATAACTTCGTAACAAAAAAAAATTTTGGTCCCAAAATTGTGCTGATGTAAAGTAGACATGTGGGAAATGTTATTTATTAAGAAATTTGTGTGACATATCTCTCTGATTTAAGGGCATAAAAATTTAAAGTTTGAAAATTGTTAAATTTTCAAAATTTTCGCCATATTTCCGTTTTTTTCATAAATAAACACAAGTCATATCAAAGAAATTTTACCACTAACGTGAAGTACAATATGTCACGAAAAAACAATCTCAGAATCAGCTGGATTCGTTAAAGCGTTCCAGAGTTATAACCTCATAAAGTGACAGTGGTCAGAATTGTAAAAATTGGCCCGGTCATTAAGCTGCAAAATGGCTCTGTCACTAAGGGGTTAAACTTCTTGCTATTCATGTTTTTGTTTACATTACTCATATTGTTATTGTTAAACTAATTAATCTTCTTCATATTCAAATTCTTCATCTTCTTCCTCTTCATCTTCTTCATCATATTCTTATTTGTGACCGAGATTCCTGTACTTGTAATCTGTAAAAGTATGAATTGTTCATCCTTCCGTTCTTGCTGTCACAAAAGATTTAAATTACAACAGTATTTGTCCGTGTTCAGTTTAGCCTGCAGCAGCAGGCATTTTCCAGGGGCACCACGAGGAGGAACGGACTCACCCCCATACACTGCTTAGTCTTCTTCTGCTTAGAATTTAGAGCATATATTTTGCTCTTCATTTTGGTCTTATACTTCATGTTCTTCTGCTTTTTGATCTTTTGCTTATTGTTCTTCTGTCTCTTTTTCTGTATCTTGTAGTTTGTCTTAACCTTCTTTGTCCTGTTGGTGATCTTCTT
Source organism: Oophaga sylvatica (assembly GCA_033576555.1). Lineage (NCBI taxonomy): Eukaryota > Metazoa > Chordata > Amphibia > Anura > Dendrobatidae > Oophaga > Oophaga sylvatica. The sequence continues at coordinate 534,557,188 of JARQOD010000002.1, read as the reverse complement.
CTGGGTAATCTTTTATTTTTTCTTTGTGATGGTGTTCAGGCTGGTTGGCTTCATGCTCGTCGTCCTTGTTGTCGTCATCTTCTTCTGGGTGGTCTTTAATGTCGTCTAATTTCCAGAAACAGCTGACGTTACTGGAACCCTGACGGGTATCAGATGGAGCAAGAGACAATGGAAGTAACGAGGACCACTTGACGGTGCTGGACCCCGGACGGGTAGCAGAAGGAAAAGAGGCAATGTCACAACCGAGTACCAGCTGACGTTACTGTGACACGGTTACTAAGCAGGAGGTACCTGTGCTCCAAAGCACTACCAAGGACCAGCAGACATTGCTGGAACTCGGATACGGAGATGGAGGCACCTAGGCCAAAGGCACTGGGGAGAACCACTTGACGGTACTGGACCCCGGACGGGTAGCAGAAGGAAAAGAGGCAATGTCACAACCGAGTACCAGCTGACGTTACTGTGACACGGTTACTAAGCAGGAGGTACCTGTGCTCCAAAGCACTACCAAGGACCAGCAGACGTTGCTGGAACTCGGATACGGAGATGGAGGCACCTAGGCCAAAGGCACTGGGGAGAACCACTTGACGGTACTGGACCCCGGACGGGTAGCAGAAGGAAAAGAGGCAATGTCACAACCGAGTACCAGCTGACGTTACTGTGACACGGTTACTAAGCAGGAGGTACCTGTGCTCCAAAGCACTACCAAGGACCAGCAGACGTTGCTGGAACTCGGATACGGAGATGGAGGCACCTAGGCCAAAGGCACTGGGGAGAACCACTTGACGGTACTGGACCCCGGACGGGTAGCAGAAGGAAAGAGCAATGTCACAACCGGTACCAAGCTGACGTTACGTGACACAGGTTACTAACAGGAGGTACCTGTGCTCCAATGCACTACCAAGGACCAGCAGACGTTGCTGGAACTCGATAACGGGAATGGAGGCACTAGGCCAAAGGCACTGGGAGAACCACTTGACGTACTGGACCCGGACGGGTAGAGAACGCACCCATGAAAATGTAAGTTGACAGGACGCAAGCCGTCGCAGTTACGAATCACACAGTCCTACAGTGGTGCTTATCTATTGTCACATGAAACCGCCTTTATTACATATCCACAGCACACATAGAATCACCTAAACTGCAGGCACATAGAGTCGCTAACCGAATGCAACACACAGCACAACTATGGAGGATATTGACGTTTCACTGCAGGAAACAGCTGTCTGCTGTAACCAGCTGGCCAGGATCAGTACCCCTGCCAATTACTTACGAGCAACAAATGGCGGTGTTGTAGCCCAGGGAGTAGAGTTCAGGTGGTAGAAAGATGAACATAACAGGAGACATGGAAAACGTTGCCAAACAGTTATTTAATCTGAAAACGGACAGGCAAATTCAGGTGAGATCCATGCCTTGTTCATTTTCAGAAAAGTAAGCCGGTCTACATTCTCTGAGGATAGTCGCATGCGACGGTCTGTTACTACACCACCTGCAGCACTAAAGACACGCTCAGATAATACACTGGCAGCAGGGCAAGCCAGCACCTCCAATGCATACTGGCTAAGCTCTGGCCATGTATCCAACTTAGAGACCCAAAATTTGAAAGGGGAAGAGGCATCTGGGAGTACACTTAGAGGGAAAGCCAAGTAGTCTGTCACCATCTTACGGAAACATTTCTTCCTGGTGACTGGAACCGTCTCGGATGGTGTAGACCTTGCTGGCGCTGTCACAAAACTTTGCCACATTTGTAACATACAGTTCTTGCCCTGTGCAGAGGCGCTGCTTCTGATCCCTCTTGTTGTAGAGGTGTCTACACTGCCTCGACGCACAGAGCTGCTTTGTAAAGCAGTAGCAGCAGCAGCAGCACCTCTCTCGGCTGGAATGTACAACAGTATGGATTGCACCAGTGTGTCTTGGTACTCCTGCATTTTACGGTCCCGGTTCACCGGTGTGATGAGGGTTTGTAAGTTGTCCCGGTAGCGAGGGTCTAGGAGGGTGTACACCCAATAATCTGACGTGCTGAGAATGTGGGCGATGCGGCGGTCGTTTCTCAGGCACTGAAGCATGAAATCAACCATGTGCTGCAGACTCCCAACTGGCCAACAAACGCTGTCCTCTGGAAGAGGCGTCATCTCTGTCTCCTCTGCATCACCCCACCCTCGCTCTACATACTGACTACAGCGTTGTGTACCTCCCTCTGTAGGGATTTCTTCCTCCTCCATTGACTCCTCCTCCTCCTCATCCTCCTCACAAAGTGAGCCCTGCCCAGCCCTTTGTGAGGAAGCACGTTGCGCTGACTGTCCTGAAGGTAATTGAATTTGTGACTCCTCATCCTCCACCTCTTCCAAAACCTCTTCCTTTAGTGCTTTCAGTGATTTCTGAAGCAGGCAGATAAGGGGACAGTCATGCTGACTAGTGCATCATCTGCACTCGCCATCCGCGTTGAGACATCAAACGCCCGCAAAACGTCGCAGATGTCCTTCATAGAGGCCCACTCAGTAGTGGTGAAGTGTGAACGGCGCAAATTGCGAGTTGATTGCGCCTGTTGCAGCTGATACTCCATTACTGCTGGCTGCTGCTCACACAACCGCTCCAACATATGTAACGTGGAATTCCACCTGGTGGGTACGTCACATATGATGCGATGTTCAGGAAGGCGAAATCTGACTTGCAGAGCTGCAATGCGCGATCTGGCCATGCTGGAACGTCGCAAGTGAGCGCACTCTAGGCGGACCTTGTGCAGCAGTGCATCAAGATCCGGATAGTCCCTCAAAAAACTCTGCACGACCAAGTTCAGCACATGTGCCAGACATGGTATGTGAGTGAGGTTGCCAAGGCCCAGAGCTGCCACCAGATTTCGGCCATTGTCACACACTACCAAGCCTGGCTGGAGATTAGCTGACAAAAACCACACATCGCTCTCCTGCTTGATGGCATCCCAGAGCTCCTGCGCTGTGTGGCTTCGATTCCCCATGGGAATTAATTTCAGTACGGCCTGTTAACGTTTGGCCACGGCTGTGCTCATATCGGTCGCAACAGGTAAGCGTTCACGTGTCCATGTGGAGGTATACCGTGACGGCTCGTGCAGCGATGATTCTGAGGAACTGGAGTAGGAGGAGGAATCAATGTGCACAGACTGGATTCCTGCAATCCTTGGAGTTGGCAGAACACGTACAGCGCCACTGGCAAGATCTGTACCCGGCTCCACAACATTGACCCAATGGGCAGTGAGGGAAAGGTATCGTCCCTGGCCATGGGTACTGGTCCACGCATACGGTGGTCAGGTGGACCCTGCTACTGACAGCGTTTAGTAGCGCATGTTTAATGTTTCCCTCGACATGTTTTTGCAGAGCAGGGACAGCTTGCCTGCTGAAATAAATCGGCTTGGCACATTATATTGTGGGACTGCCAATGCCATAAAGTTCCTGAAACTGTCAGTCTCCACCAGCCTGAATGACAGCATTTCAAGGGACAGGAGTTTTGCAAGGCCAGCATTCAGAGCCTGTGCTCGTGGATGGTTTGCCGAGTATGGCCGTCTTTTATCCCATGCCTGTGTTACCGATGGCTGTTTTTTGTTCTGGAGTGTGACGATGACTGTGAACTTGCTGCAGTGGGTGGAATAACAGTTTCTCTATGGACAACAGTGACCGAGGTTCTTCCATGGAGATCCTGTGAGGAAGCCGAAACAGGTGTGTGAGAGCTGGAGGTAGAGCTCGAACATGACCTAAAGATGTAGGTGCTGCTGTAGGTTGGCCTACATCTCCAGTGTGTCTTTGGAACTCAGCTACGTGCTTTGTCCGTACATGTGTCCACATATTTGTGGTATTCAGGTTCCTGCTATTTTTACCTCTTTTAACTTTTTGCTTACACAGCTTGCATTGAACATAGCAAATATCATGTACAAGTCTGTCAAAAAAGGACCACGCAGTGCAAGTCATGGGAGCGCCAATTTTGACAGTTCTAAGAGAACTGCTCCCAACAGGTGCCAAACTGGAGGCAAGCGAGTCTGCAGCCTACCTCTCCCTCCTCTTTGTACCGTTGGGACAATCTCTTCCTCAGAGCTGCTCCCACCACCTTCCTGTTGCTCACGCCATGTTGGGTCTCGGACTTCATCATCTCCACTACCCTCTTCCAACACCTGCTGCTGTTGGATGGTCTGGGCAGCACCATGCTCCACAAAACCTGGCACCTGAGTCTCATCATCATCATAAGATGCGTTCTGCGGTGTGCTGTCCATCGGCACTGGCTCACCCGCCTCTTCAGATTGAGAGAGACACAGCTGTTGCGCATCACTGCATACTCCCTCTTCTTCAAATTGCAGAATGCTGCTTGCCTGTGCCCGTGTTTGCGAGCCAACAGATTCTGAGAACAGAAGCAGAGACTCAGCTGACTCCTGTACAGAACTCTCTGACTGCCTTGGCAATTTGACAGGCGGTGAACAGACAGATGGTTGCTCAACAGTGTTGTGTTCCTGAGAGGAGGTGGAAGGAATTGAAGTCGATGCATTGGCTGCCATCCAACCAACAACGGCTTCAATTTGTTCTTCCCGCAGCAGGGGGGCACGCCGAGCTCCTACCAAAGTGCACATAAAGGAACGCTCACGGGGATAAATGGTGGATGCTGTGTCACTGAGGGCGGCAGCAAACACAGAATCCCCATGTCCTCTCCCTGCTGAAACTCCACGGCCACGACCACGTGCCTTACTCACTGACTTCTTCATCTTGGTAGATTGATAAAGAAAGTCAGAAAAGTTATAAGGCCTAAGTGTGGTTATTACGCAGAGACTGAAGTGAACACTGAAACACAACTGTCCACAATCTGTGAAAGGCTACTCCTTTGTCTACTCTATAGTGTTTTGCAACCAATGTATTTGATACGGATGGAAGCGCGTCACACTAATAGATTATATTTATTTTAAATGGAATGGAGCAGAACCAATTGGGGGAAATGAAAAGGATGAGCACTGAACACGCTCAGCAGAGTACAAGCAGCAGTGCTTGAACAAGTAACTGGAGCGTGATGTGCACCAAAAAATAAAAACACAGACTAAAGTGAACACTGAAACACAACTGTTCACAATCTGTGAAAGGCTACTCCTTTGTCTACTTTATAGTGTTTGCAACCAATGTATTGGATACGGATGAAGCGCGTCACACTAATAGTTAAATTGCATGGAGCTGCAAGAATTACACTGAAGGAAAAAAAAATAGTCTTGAGTGACACGTGCAGATGCCTACAGACAGCGTTGCATGCAGAGCAAACTGCAGCGTCACCTGCACCACACACACCTTGCGAGCTGTTAAAAAACACTGCAAGGCAAAAGAATTTTACACACGTTGGTGCACCCCCTACAGCACAGTACACAAAATCGAAACCCAAAACTGTCCCTCAGAGTCAGCACAGCACGTTCTGCCCCTTACTAAATTTCACAGCACATGACGCAAAAGGGCGGCGGCGCCTTTTATATGCATTCTGCTATTTCAGCACCAATCACAGCCTTTCCATTATTTAACATGCCGCAGCAACGGGATGTCCCCACTTTAGTTTCCTTTTTTGGGCTGACTAAAATCACATTGCCTCCAAAAAATTAGGGGAACTTCCATTCGATTTGAAAACAAAAAATGAAACAAAAAAACAAAAGGCCGATAAGCTAATACGCCGATACCGATTTTTTGCATTATCGACGCTAAACACTAATCATCAGAAATACCTTTTTCTTAAATCATTTTTTTAAGTTACAGAATATTTTTCAATTCAAAAATTTTTTTTTATAATCATATTAAAGGAAGTTGTCAATCCGTAGACTGACCCTTGCGGCGGGGTCCCTCTCCTTAACTGTTGGCCCCTTGTATTGCCAGTTTAAAAAAAACTTTTCTATATTTGCCCCCCTTCACAGTAAACGCCAGGAATAAATGGCCAAAAAAAACTATAAAAATAAAATAATTGATTTCCGTGCCCAATCATGGCAATGAATCAAAACTAGCTGAAGATCGCAGGACTTTTATCGAAATGCCCCCGTTTCCCCGGGGAAACCCAAAAGAAACAAAAATAGTCTGGGCCACCCACAAGTGGGTTTTCCCAGCACTCTGCAGGGAATTTATAATTCTTACAAAACTGTTTCCACCGGGGCGACCGGGTAAAGGGTGCCAGGGGGAGGTGACCTTCAAAAACTTGAAGAAGGTCACACACCCGAGCCCAAAAGTCGCACAATAGCCATTAAAACAGCTTTTTTTTTGCAAAAGAAAGGTGGCTCTCCCACTTTTTTTTATATTTTAAAAAGGGCAGATTTTACTTTTGTGCCATGAAAAATTTGGAGCATTTTCTTCCTTTTTTCCTGTTTTTATGCTGTCTAATTTAAGACGAGATAATAAATCTCTGACAATGCCGGGACGATTCCAAATTACTTCATGACCCCTGTCTGCGGGTAGCCGAAAAAATTTAATCACGAAAACGCTTCAATGCTTTTGGTATTTCAGGAATCATTGGATTGAAAAAAATACAAAATCTCTCTCCTTACAACTTGTAATAGATTTTTGGAATTAGAAAAACACTAATCTTTTGATCACTATTAAACAACCCTTCAATTAATCCCCAAATTGGCTAAACAATAAAACCTGCCCCTTACTTGTTTAAAAGGCTTGTTTAAATGCACATCCTGAAAATTTCTTTTTAAAAACGGTTGTTTACCATTCCACCCCATGATTTTTTCAAAAGTCAAGTTATTTGACCAACCAAAATAGAACAAACGCCCAAAAGGGGAAATTTCAAAGGGGCGCTTTTGTCACCAAGTGCAATCTCAACACCTGCAACTCTGCCATTGCGGAAAAAAGATAAGAAGGGGGAGTATCCATGCTAGTGGGAAGGGGAAATATTTTGTTTTAATTTCTTTTTTGGACTTTGATGGATCCAATGGGAATTGATAAAGTACAAAATCAAAAATGGGCAACCCATTTACTTCTTACAGCAAAGACCTTGGATGGGAGAACAATTTTTTCACAACAGCAAAATATACAACGCTTTAGAACTGTGTTTTCCGCAGCCTTAAACAAAAAATCCCTTGGATTGATGGAAGCTCCCAAACTTAAAATCCACCAAAACCCTTATCTAGTCCATAAGAATCCACCAACCTTGATCTAACCAAAACGCAATTTTGATGGGGCCCCTCACTAAAAAATGCTTTTCCCTATCATAATTTTTTTTAACCTCTTTTTTGACAAATCTAAGTACCCCTTTTTTTCCCCTTTAACTCTGTCCAAGGGTAAGGCTTTGGGTGAATTTGTCCCCAATACGTTCCGTCTGCAGAGAAGTTCTAATGCTACATAACCAAAAAAAATAACCAAAAAGAAGAGGGCAAAAACCCGAGAATAGCGGGCATACAAATTTATTCCCCAAGGGCAAAGTCAAGGGGGAAACCAGTCAGAATTCGGAAAAAAGCAAAAAAAATGAGGGGTAAACAAAGGGGGAAACGTCTAAGGGCCCCCCCACAAACAAATCCTAGCAGATCTTAACTCACGGGTTTTGTGACGCAAAAACGATTTCGCTAGCGATCATTCTCTGACAGGAAGCAACTCGGGGCCCCTCGGAGATTGCTGACATTAAAAGTTTCCGGGACCTTTCCGGGGCGTGCGCCCTGCTGGCAGGTGCAGCTGTTTTGAGACCAAACCCAAAACGACCTCTTTACTATTCAGAACTAACACGTAGGCGTGCATAAATTTGCTTTTCCCCCCTCGCCCCGGCGGGTCCAACAGCTTCCATTTCCCGCCGTCAAAAAGAAACTACAAATACGTTTCCCAAAATCCTTTTTTCTACCCGGGGCTGGTTTGCAGATCTTAGCAAATTCTCCGGGGTGGGGAGTCAAGCCGAAAACACTACAATCCACAAACCAGAGCGTTTGTCGGAACAAAGCCAATAAGGGATACAGATCACGCCGAAGAACACAACAAACCACAAACCAAACAAACGGGAAACAAAGCCCGAAATGGAACAGAATAAAAAAACCGGCCCCCAACTTAAGTGATATTGCGTAAAATTTTTAATTATCCACAGTAGAAAACAAAAGAGACTTTCGGTCCCATAAAGGCCCTTTCATCATCACTACAAAATATCCAAAGAAAAAAGATTTTAAAAACAAAATAAATCAACAAAAATTTGGTAAATAAAGAGCGAAAGGGAGAAAAAAATTATATAAATTTTGTTTGCGAATCTAAAAAGCAGCCTACAGTTGTCCAAAAATTTTTGGACAGAGAAAAATTTTCAAATTTTTTGGTTCAAAAATTCCACAATAAATTTTGAAACAAAACAAATCAGAATTCATTGAATTCAGATTTTTTCATTTTTCCCTTTTAGGTATCCACAAAAAATTTGGTTAAGGTTTGGGAGTTTTCAGCTCCTTAACATGTGCCACCCTGTTTTAAAGGACCAAAATAATTGGACAAAGACTCCAAGGCTATAAAGGACGGGTGTGGGCAATCCCTTGTTTATGTCTTTTCTCAATTAACAAATAAGGGGGCCGGGTTGATTTGAGGTGTGGTGTTTCCCTTTAAAAGGGTTTTTGCTGTGAAGGAAACTTTGGTTCACAGACTCCCAGCGGGTAAACACCATCCAAGCGCAAAAAAAAAAAAACCCCCATCCAAAAATTGCAAAACATTAGAAGTGGCAAAATCACTTTTTGGTACATCCGAAAAGAAAGAAAGACTGGTGAACTCATCAATCTAAAAAAACCTGGGAGCCCACGAAACAAAAGTGGGGAGATCCCCATACTTCTTTGGGAAGAAGAACCCCTTCCAACTCAACTGAAGTCCAAACACCTCAGTAAGTAGTTATCTGTCTCTAAGTCAACAGAAAGAGAAACTCCATAAAGTAAAAACAAATTCACACAGATCAAACCAATTTATCAACCAAAAATAACAGGGCCCAAATTAAATTTTCTGAAAAACACCCCCAGAAGCCCCTCACTGGAAAAAATTTCATACAAGAACAAAATCAACCTGTACCGAAAGAGGGAACCAAAAGTTTGGAGAAAAAGGGGAAAGGGACATATCCAAGCAAAACCACAAACCCGAAAACTGTGGGGGAACTGATGGCATGGCCCGCATGCTTTCAATCCTGGGGCACTTGTGTTTTTTGATGAATAACAGCAACAAAAGGTACGGGTAATTCTGAATGACCATAACTTTTCAGCCCAGACACCAAACCAAACTTGATTGGACCGCTCAAACAGAGGATAATGACCCCAAGCATACGCCAAAGCTACACAGGATTCATGAGTGCAAAAAAGTGAATTTTCTTTCAATGGCCAAGTCAATCACCAATTTTAAACCCCAATTTGAGCTGCATTTCACTTGCAAAATCCAGATTTTAAAGGGGAAAGCCCAAAAACAACAAGACCTAAAGGGTGGGCTTTAAAGGCCGGAAAAGAAAATTTAAAAGGAGGAAACCCAGCTTTGTGTTTCCAGGGGTTCCAGACAAAGGGCTTGATTGCCTCCAAAGGATTTGCCAAAAAATTTTTAAAAATAAAAAATTTTGTTTGGGGAGTTTATTTTTCCAATTACTTTCACCTCCTAAAATGTTGAGTTTTTGTAAAGAAATTTCAAAACCACATTTTCAACACATATTTTTTCAAAAACCCTTTAAATTAAAATACAATCTCACTTGAATTTTTTTTGTGAGGTTTTTTTTTCAAATCCCCAAAGGGTGGCAATTCAAGCCCAACCGCTAAAATTGTTCCTGTCCAAATATTTCTGGGCCCACGAGGTCAAGGGGAGCAGAGGGGATCATGAAAACAGAAAAAAAAAAAATGAACTACCAACATACGAATGGGGTGGATCCAAAGGATAAAAAAAAAGGGGACGGACACAACTGTTTAAACAAAGGAGGGGTTTAGGGAAATGAAAAAGAACCCAAAGAAAAAAAGAAAGGGGTGAACATACCCCCCTGATAGTGGTAATGGGCGGCAGGATACAACTGCACTGTTTCCCATAACCCAAAAAATGGGCCCGGATGAGAGAACAGCATGAAGCGAGGTCGGCAACACGGCTCAGAGTGACTGACCTATAGGAAGAGTCCACATGAGGAAATTTTGATGAGGGACGCGTATCCACCCAAGTCCAGGCATGGCAGAAGTAAGTGAGGGTTTAAAAGAGAAGGGGGGGAAAGTAGATACGATCCCATCAAAAAGAGGGCTCGACCGGAAGTGAGGGGGCCGGGAGTTAAGGCCGGGCGTTTCACTGCTAGCAGATGCTTCCCATGTGAATACTAAAGCCAGAGACTGTCCACAATTTGGCAAGTGAGAAAGGGGGTGTGCAATTGAAGAGGCAGGGAATATACCATCAGGAGGCGTGCTCACACATTAGATTAATACAAAGGGCTCTAAAAAAAAGAAAACACAGTTAATATAAAACACAAACACACAAATAGAGGGTATTTGTATTTATAGCATACAAACAGGGCAACATGTAGAAATTTTGGGGACAATTTGACAATATTCTTTTCAAGGATCCAAATGATTACAAGGTCAGACAGCATCAGATAAAAGAGATATCTAGAGGCCCATAAAGATGAAATAAAACACAGGAAATTAAAAAGAAAGCAAAACCCAAAAATTACCACAATAATATACCTCTGGGAAAAAAAGGGGGGTAAATCCACGTAAAACTAAAATATATTTAAAATAAAATAAAATTATATATATATAAAAATAAACAATCCGCTGCATAAATTAAAAAATAAAAAAAAAAAAAACCCCACCGCACCCAAAAATTCTGGGCCTCAAGGAAAAAAACACCCCTACTCAAAAAACATGATTAAATAAAGGGGAAAAACGAGTTAGGTGGAAATTCATAAAAAAAAAATTTATTTCAAAAAATAATAACATAACAAAACAAGAAAAATAGCACAAACCAAATATTTTGGGAAGAAAGGAGCAAAAAAACCCCTGCGTTTAAAAAAACACCATTCACAGGGTAATACTCCCAAAAAAAAAAACCGCATGGATTTTTAATAATTAGGGGAAAAAAAACCCCCAAAAACTAATAAATGGGGAGAGGGGGCAGTACCCAAAAAAACCCGAATAAAAGCCCATGGTGCGTCAGATAGCAGGGGGGAAAAATTTTTCCACACCAAAAAATAATGAAATTTCCGGGGGAATTTTAAAGGTCAGAGGAGGAAAATGCCCCCAATGGTGTGAACCCCGACGCGCATTTCGCTGGCTTAAACCCGCTTTTTTAAGATGACGTTTACCAAGGGGGGGGCACTTCGGTCCCATCTACCTTTTAAACCCAATTTCTAAACCATTCCCCGCCCGGACTGAGCCACCACAATTACGACCTTTTTAGGATTTAAAAACCGGGCACATTTCAAAGGGCACTAGAGGGCCCTTTTTCCACTGACTTTTATGTCAAACCAACAAAATAATACCAACTTTTATTCACAGTTTCCAAACCACCGCCTTAAAAAAACCACCCCACTCCCAATTTCCCGCGGGGCAAAAAAAATTTTTTCAGACCAACACCAAAAGTCCGCCTAAAAGAAAGAATTTAAAATTTTGAAAGGGGTTATCCACAAAGGGGCTTGACTTCCAGATTAAACCAACCCAACAAAACAAGATAGCGGGGGGAGGGGCCCTTTTACATCACCCACCCTTAGGTACATTCTACATAAACGTTAGCCCCAAAATTGGCCCATTTTTCCAAGCAGCACACCAGACACAAAGAATTTACCAAAACCTTTTCCCCGTGCTTTCCCCTGCACCAAAATTGGAGCCCTTTAAATTTAAAACAGATTTAGCCAATAACTAGGAGCAGACAAAATTCCCAAAAAGACCAAATTGGGTACCCTTTTCCCCCCTTGAATTACCCAAGAACAAACACTCAAAAAGGGGAGACCCTTTACATCCAACCGGGGAAAAAATTTTAAGGGTTTGTGTTTTTTCACATGCGATACCGCTTTTGGGTTTATAAAAAAAGCCCCGTGGGCTATTTTACTTAAGACAAGCCAAACCAATTAAAAACCGCATCCAAAAACAAAAAACCACTTTTAAAATCAAAATACACTCCCCCCCATTCCAACCCTTTTTTGCACCACCACAAAAAAAATAGCCCAACTAAAGAAAAATTTCAAAAAGGGTACCCCAGCCACGACGCGGCGGGCGCAAACGCAATTAAAAAGGGCAGGGGCGTACGGATACATACCGGGACACTATACACCCAAGGGGCCCACCCGATATATTACTTTCCTTCATGAAAATTTTGGGAAATTCCTTTACCCCCCAAAGCATTTCTATCTCCGTCACTAAAGAAAAAATATATACAACCAATAATTCATGTATAAGCTGACCCGTGTATAAGCCACCCCCCTAATTTTTGCCACAAAAAAGGGAAAACTTTTTGACTCGAAAAAAGCCTAGGGTAAAAAAATGATTAGCCCCTAGAGCCCACAGATTAGGCCCCCAAAACTCACAGTTATGCCCCGATATCCACGATTGCCCCCAAAACTGCACAATTATCCCCCCAAGCCCCAAAAAGCCCCCTTTTGCTGCAAAATTTATGCCAAATCTCCACGATTATCCCCCCATAGTTCACAAAATCCCCCCCTTGCTCCAATTATCCCATATGCTCCACAAATATCCCCCAAAAGTTCCCAAATACCCCCCAAATTTTCCACAGTTTAGCTCCCAATCTCCACAGAAGCCCCTAGTCCACAATTAGCCCCCATAGCTGCACAGTTTATCCCCAATACTCCACAATTTTTCCCCCATAGCCCACTTTATCCCCCCATATTTCACAATATCCCCAACAGCCCAAAAATTACCCCCCATATTTTCCCCAGAAAATGCCCCCAATCCCACAAATGCCCCCAATGCCCCAGTTTAGCCCCAATCCCGATTATGCCTCCAAATCCCCAATTATGCCCCCTATGCCCAATTATGCCCCCAAATTTCCACAGTTTATGCCCCCAACCCACAATATCCCCCATATGCTGCACAAAAATCCCCAACATCCCAGAGTTTAGCCCCCAAATTCCACAAAACCCCCCAATTTTCCCACAATTATGCCCCATATGCCCCCAATTTATCCCCCAATGCTCCAGATTATCCCCCAAAAGCTCCAGATTATGCCCCAATGTCCACAGATTTCCCCCCAAGTTCCACAAAAACCCCCAATCTCCAGAAAACCCCCCAGATCCAGATTAGCCCCCATAGCTAAAAGATTATGCCCCCATTTTGCGCAAAATTTATCCCCAAGATACCCCTAAGCTGCCGCGCTGCGCGGCAAAAAAAATTACAAACCCCCTCCGCGCTGGGGCCAGGTTTTGCCGTTCCTGAGCAGGCGACCCCCGGGGCGCGCTTGGGGACAGGGTTCCATGTCACCTCCGCTCGGGACCCCGGCACCTGAGAATTTACCCCTCTCTGCACCGCTGCGCTGCCCTCTTCCGGTCCTCGGCTGAATGATCAGGCAGGGTGCGACCGCACTAACAACGTCATCGCCCCCGCCAACATTAACAGCCAGGGGGAGCGATGGGGGAGCACGCCCAGGGGTGGAACGGACAGGTAAAAACCAAAACCACCCCTCCCCGCGCGTCTCTGCGCCTCTCCTCCCCCCCCGGGCGGTCCCCGCAGCTCTTCATCCCCACGCACGGGACCTCTTTAAAGCATAATATGTCATATTAAAGACTTTATGAGGGCCATTGACCGCTGCAGGAAGGACCCGGGGAGACGGGGAAACGGGGGGGTGCAAGACCGCCCGGCAAGGGTTAGAAAGATCCACACCCCCCCCCCCCCTCGCCACCCCCGATATACTCCTAAACCAGGGGGGAACTTTCAGCCCTAAAAAAGGGCTGAAAATCTCGGCTTATACACGGTAAAACGGTTTTTAAACAGTCAGCCCAAAAGTTTGGGGACACACCTTCCTTTCAAAGATTTTTTTTATTTTCATACTATGAAAATTGTAGAATCCACTGGGGCAAAAACATGAATTAAATATGTAATTAACTTTACACTTTACAAAAGTGTGAAACAACTAAATTTTCTTATATTCAGTTCTTCAAATACCATTTTTGCTTTGATTACTGCTTTGCCGCAAAAAAATGAACAGGACCTACATCCGGGGTTCCCACCATAAGCAGGGATAGGTGGTTTTGAGGTGGGGGGTGTTTTGGGCGGTGACACGTTGGGGGTTTTTATTAAAAATTAAGGTACGTCCACTCACCCCAAACCACTCATTGAGTTTTAGGTCTGGGGACTGTGGAGGGCCCGGGCTCGGACACCCCAACACCTCCTTCTTGGGCAAAACCCTTTCACACCGGGGGGTTTTTTGGGTCTTGCCGTTAAAAATAAAAATGGTCCAACTAAACCAAACCGGAAGGGAAACATGCCGCGCAAACGTGGTACCATGCTGGTTCACTATTCCTTCTATTTTGAATAAAACCCCAACAAAGTCACCACAAAGCACCCCCCCATCATCACACCACCTCCTCCATGCTTTCACGGGGGAACCCGGCATAGAGTCCATCCTTCACCTTTTCTGCGTCAAAGCAGTAACAAAGCAAAAGGGGGCTACTTTGAAGAACCAGAATAAAAACATATTTTTTAGTTTTCAACTTTTTTTTAAAATGTAATGTAAACCACGGTTTCTTCAAGTTTTAGCCCCAGTTATTAAAAATTTTCATAGTCAGAAAAAAGAAAAAACTTGAATAAAAGGTGCCAAATTTTTTTGGGCTGTACTGATAATATACAAAATTTCTAGTTGACATTGGCAAATTCCCCCCCTTTTTTTCCGGGGGGGGGGGATATTACTTGGGAATGTTCTGGTTATGCTTTCTTATTATTTCACTTAAGTATCTTTTCACCTTAATGGCCCCAAAAGAATCTCAAAACCATCAGACTGCTGTTGGGCCAAATGAATCACTTTGAAACCTTGATAAAAAACTGTCTAAAAGCTACCCTAATTCCTACATGTTGACCATGAATTTAAATCATACAATACAAAATCCTCAAAGTGCTAATTCTGTGTTTTTTAACATGTTCTTTCTTTTTCCTTTTAGAGCCCTTTGTATAACTCTAAGTGCTAGCACGGGCCCCCTGAGCTAATTCCATGCCCCTTTAATCACACACCCTCCTTTTTCCCCTCTGTCCATCTAGTTTCAGTCTCTGGCTTCTATATTTACAGGAATGCATCCAGCAGGAAAGCACCCATTTAAAATCCGGCCACCTCACTTCCGGCCGACCCCTCTCTTTTTACTGGCACGTATCCCACATTCCCCCCCCTTTTCCCCAAAAAAACACCTCACAAACTTTCCATCCTGGGCTTTCGGTGGGAAACCCCGTCCCTCACAAGATTTCCTCACTGCTTGACTCTTTCCTACGGTCAGCCTTTCCCGAGCCGGGTGCCGACACTCCCCCTTCCTGCTAGATTCCCTCACTCGCCATATATTTTAGGTTTTCGGCGAACAGACAGTCGTATCCTAGACGCCCACATCAGGTATGTTCAATTTTTTTTTTTTTTCCGTTCTCACTGATACCTCGACTCACCTCTCCCTATAATGAAAAGAAACTCGCACCAACTTAGCAAAAAGGGTAAATATTTATTGTATCCACGGATGAAAATTTTTGGGCCCCTAAATTCGGACCTTCACGCCACAAAAGTCCCCGGGGGGGAAAAAAAAAACCCCAAATTCAAGAAAAGCATAGATACTTTGGGGATCAGGTAGATCTCAAAAAAAGGGTTAAAGGTAAAAAAAATCTGGGTGAATTTTAGGGGTTCCCCGCTGCAGCCGTGGGAGGGGACGGGTATCCCCGCGGGTCCTCGCAGTTTTTAAAAGATCTGAGTGCATGGGATCACGCTGACAGATTGGGAAATAGTGAAATTTCCCTGGGTCTAGTCTGATTTAAGGCATTAAAGGAGGAACGTAACATCAATAACTTTCTAGGGCATTGAAACCCCTTTGGTGGTCTAAAGGCTTTTGTCCAAGACCAAATGGGTGAGGGAAAAGCGATTCGTGTCGAATAGAAACTCATAAATGGGTGTTTATTCATAGGTTGAAAAATACACCTTAATCTGAGTATCTGTAAAACCTTTTGAGATCCATTTCTAATTGAATTTTTCTGTATTTAAGGGGGGGCAAAACTTATCCCTTCGAGACATTTTTCTCAACGCTCAGTGTCCGGATAAATGTTTATGACCGAGGGACATACCGGGGTCGTGGGGTTCCGTTTTGCTCGAAATTGCCCCCAGCTCTGGCCCCCTCTGTCCCTTCTTCTTTGTTTTTTCGTCGTCTTGGCCAAAAAAAAGGGGTTTGAATGTTTTTTGGGCCCGCTCTTGTTCGGGCCCAAAAGGTGAACCCGGGGAATCTTTGTGCAGGCGAAAAGGGGCCCATGGGGGTTTTTTGTCCTCCACTTATAACCCGGCAAATCGAATCTTCCTGGTCCCTTGCAAATTTCCCGCTCTTCCGCTCGAGGGTCCTTTCAAAAGTTACCAATATTGTTTTAAATTTGTGTTTTTAAGTTGTGCAACTTCCTCAGGGGGCCAACTTGATTTTTTTTTGTTTCGATAGATTGGATAATTCAACAACTGGGATAGCCTTTTGTACATCTCTACGGGTTTAAACAAAAGGGCAAACGGCATTTGTTCAATATTTGTTCATATTTATGAAGAAAACGGGGGAAACTAAAAGAGGGGGGGGCGGAGGGGGAAATCGAAAACCACGGGTATTCTCTGACACGAAGATACTCTGTAAGGTCGCACAATCATTCAAAATTCTGGGGGCCACTCCCCTCTAATCTCGCCACGGGTTTTCCCTTTTTGGGCCCTAGGGAAATCAAAAGGGAAAGGGACCCCGCTAAAATATTTTAGGTTGATCACATTTTATAAAGGCAGGAAAAGAATGACCCCAAGCGGCGCCGGATAGGTACCCTGTAAAAGAAAAAATCTGGCACACCGAAAGGGGCCAAATTCCTACACCTGAAGATAAGAAAAAAAGAACCCACCAACGAACAAAAGGGGAAATATTTATTGATTTCCCCGGAGTGAAACGTTTTGGTCCAAATTCGGGCCCATCACCACATTAATACCCGGGGGGGGGGGAAAATACCCAAATTTAAGGGAACATAAATTACGTTGGGATCAGGAATCTCAAAGTAAGGTAAAGGTATATCTGGTTAAGTTTTAAAACAGGTCTCCGCTGCACCGGGGGAACCGGTCCCCCCGGTGCCAAAATCACGAGGACCAGCGGCCAACCGCTCCCCCCCTGGCATGCAGCGAAACCTACTTTAAAAACCCCACCCAGAACTCACCTTTAACCCTTACTTTTGAGACACCTGATCCCCCATTACCACTTTCCCTGAAATTGGGTATTCTACCCCTCCCGGGATTAATGTGGGGATAAGGCCAAAATTTTGGACCAACTTTCACTACATGCTACAATAAATATTTCCCCGCAAATTGATCCGATTTTCTTTCAATACTTTACGGTAAACCACACGGCACCTTTCAGCTGTCACACGATTTATCTTTTTTTCCCCTGACCTAGGGGTGCCTTAAATTTTCGCAAACAATTGATAAAAAATTTTTCTCTCTAAAACCCCTTTTATTACCAAGTTTAAAGTTGTACTTATTTTGTTTTGTAAAAAAACTTTTTTCCCCTTGATAAATTTTTAGTACGAGAAGGCCCAAGTAGACCGAAACCCTTTTTGTTACTACTTTTTGATAATAAATTTTTTAGCAAATACACTTTAATTATGCCGAGTTAAAACATTGACGGTTTGGGAACCACCAGCACCTCTCAGGCGTCACCATTTTTTGTCGAAGGACACAGAGCACAGCCGAAGAACCTGCTACAATCCGAAACCAAAGCAAACAGGAAAAAGGGGCGGAAATTTCTAAACCGCTTTATTTAAAAAACCCCCCCCAATCAGAACGCAGTACGCCCCCAAAAGGGGAGATTGGGGACACAGACCCGCCCCCATCAAGGTGAACGTGAAATACTGCTGTGTAAACCCCAAAGACCCCCAATCTTTTGTTAATCCTGGGGGGGCAAAAAATCGTTGGGAAGTTCTCTTTTTGACAGCTCCCCAACTTTACGTACGCTCCCCGTCTCAAAAACGGACTAAAAACACTCGCTACACTCGTTAAATTGACGGGGCCTTTAAGGGTTTAAATATTATTTTTCTTATTATAAGCACTTACAGCACAGAATGCTGTCCCACAAAGGGGGGCCCCAAACTACAATCCCACAGATGTCATTTGGGTTGCAAGAAACTGGAGTACACCAACAAACACAGGAGAAAAACAGACCCGCAATTGTCCAAAAGGGATTTGAACTTGATTCCAGGGGTAAACAACATGCAACCACAAAACCACTGCAAAATACAAACTTAACCAAATCCTGAGATGCCTTTTGCCAAGAAAACAGAAAAAATTCTTCCTGCTTTAAGTCAATTAAAATTTAGTAAAGTTGTCATTCATGAAATCTTTCATAACAACAAAGTTGATAAATTGCTTC
>JARQOD010000002.1:534481545-534538593 GCA_033576555.1 Oophaga sylvatica | reverse complement strand
CAGCCCTAACAGGTGTTAATTATGGTTCTTCTGTATTTCCAGCTAACTTATTTATTAGTCCTTAATTCAATATACTGTATTACCCTCTTTTGTTGGTGGTAATAAATTACACAACCTCTGTTTGAATAAAAGAAATGTATCAATAGAGGTAGGCTCCACCTCACTTAAAATTGCGGCATTTGCCGACGATATACTCCTATTCATCTCCAATCCCAATGCGGCAATACCAGTTATCATGGAGGCCCTAAATCATTTTGGCAAATGCTCAGGCTTTAAAATACATTATAATAAATCAGAGGCCCTGGCTCTGTTTGAGCAAGGGAAATTAAATAACTCGACACTTCCTTTCCAATGGAGCACATCATCTATCAAATATTTGGGTGTCCACCTCCCGGCAGATTTGACGTCCTTATACCACATTAATATTAGACCCCTAATTATGTCCATATTTAACCTTCTAAACTCCTGGAAACACTTTACTTTGTCTTTTTCGGACGATGTCATTTAATTAAGATGATAATATTTCCAAAACTATTGTATATTTTCCAAACACTATCTATTTTGTTGACACGTGCTGATGTTAAAACTCTAAACACTGCTTTTAGGAATTTTATTTGGGTAAACAAAATGCGTACACGCATAGGTCTAATCAAACTACAAGCCCAAAGGAGGAGGGTGGCATCAATTTCCCAGACATTGCAAAGTACAATCTAGCAGCAAATCTCAGATACACCATTGATTGGTTAAGAGGTAGATCACATTTCGCAAATGTACTTTTAGACCAACAATTAAGTCCCCATGTCTCTCTACCAGCATTACTACATATGGCCAATGATGACCTTATTGCAGACTTAAGAAACCACCCCACCTTATGGCAAACTATACAGACGTGGAGGAAATGCCGGAGACTATGTCATTTGAGAAGTGATGTCTCTCCTTTTGTGCCCTTTCTGGGTAACCCGGGCTTTATGGGAGGTAAACCACCCTTATCTTACATTGAGCTGGCTGGGCAGGGTTGCAGCTTGGCAGCTGACCTATTAGATGATAGATTCTCCATGCTTGCATTTGACATAGCAGCACAACGTTTCCCAACATTTGTAAATAAGCCCTACCTTAAGGAGCTTAACTTTGAAAAGTATAGCAACTAGGGTGGAGATAGAGGTAGGAATGCTTTGGATGGCTTCCTTAGGACCGCCAGGGTGCAGATAGCCTCGACAAGCAGTATTTACACACTGTTGCGTAAGCAATGGTCATGAGAGGGCAAAAAGACAGGTCCAGCACGATGGGTTAATGATATACAGAACATCACAGTCGGGGAAATCTTAGATGCCACTTTGATGCAACGGAAGGTGATCCCCTCCAGCAGTTATGCAGACATGTCTTTATTACTCCTTCATAGAGCTTATATTACCCACACATTAAGTCTAGGATGTCTCCAGGGGGCACATTCACATGTTCCAAATGCGGGACAGGAAACACAGACATATTTCATCACATGTGGGGTTGTCCCAAAGTGCAAAAAATATGGCAGTCTATCCATGCCGAACTGCAGAATCTTGGTGGATATTGTTTCCTTTGACGCCGCAATGGGCAATATTTAATATTCTAAACAAGCTCTCAACACAAATTCCCCAAACATCTTAAGGCCATGTTGATAATATGGGCCTCAGCTGCCAGGAAAAGTATCTTGCAGCACTGGCTAAATCCATTACCACCACCCAAATCTCTCATATACTCCAAAATACTGTATATTTTTCGAATGGACTGGCTAGATACCCTGACAAATAAAGAGAAATTGACTGGAAAGTTTTTAAGTACATGGTCATTGTTCATCCCATCTCTGTCTCAGGACACCAGGGACAAACTAAGGACACATTTTGAAAACACCCAGTGGTATCTTCTTCAGAAAATTAGCGGACATAATCCTATTCCTTGAGCTTGTTGATTGTTAATCAAATGCAGGGTCGTTTAAGGGGTTTATATGTTGGGGGGGGATGGGAGGGTTAAGGGAGAAGGGAGGACTTTTATGAGTATTATACCTGTCAAATAAGCGTCAACTAAGCTTGATACCTTCAAACCTGTATGACTTACTTCTTGGTAATGCTCTTTACATCAATATTGTGAGTTTTACGCCTGTCAAATAAGCTTGTTACTTCAAGACTTGTATGATTTTCTTTTATTGTAATACTCTTTAAATCAATAAAACATGTTGGGAAAAAAAATGTATCATCAGTAGTGTTGAGCGATATTGCTCGATATCTAAAAATATTGTATCGAAATTGTATCGCCGATAGCACTAAATATCGTCGATATCCGATTACGATACCGGAAGTCCAATGTAAGTCTATGGGAACAAAATATCGAAATTAAAAAAAAACATTCTTGCCTTGTTGGTTAATTGTACATGAAGGAAAACAACAAAGACTAATGTAGAATGTATTGGGGGAGGTTGAGGAGACAATAAAGGCATACATGTTTAACCCAATGCATTGGAATAGCATTAATATATTTTTTTTTGGAAATACGTTTGGATTGACTAACAAATTGACAATGTTGTTAACCTTTTTTCTATTTTGGCAAATATGTATGTTTCACAACTTCCATGCTCTTCACCTTTTTAACTTTTGCCAGTGCCACACTTTCTCCTTCATAATCTTCAGCAGCAGCATCATCTTTCTCATCAAATTATTCTTCATCTTCACCTTCTTAATCTTCTTCTTAACCCCTTAACGACCGCCGATACGCCTTTTAACGGCGGTCATTAAGGGTACTTAAACCACAGCGCCGTTAATTAACGGCGCTGTGGAAAAAGTGAATAGCGCCCCCCAGAGGCGCATTTTCTCCGGGTCTCGGCTACCGGGGGTAGCCGAGACCCCAGAGAACATGAATCGGGTCGGTTTTTACCGACACCGATGTTGCGATCGCCGTTATTAACCCTATAACGGCGACCGCAACAACAAAAAAAAAAAAGTTGTGCCATTTAATTTCTCTGTCCTCTGATGTCATCGGACATCAGAGGACAGAGAAAAAGGGTCCCCGGGACCCCCATGTGGCCCCCGATGTCCTGTATGTGGCCCCAGGTCCCTCCGGTGTCCCCCGGGGCCGGCGCGATGAAGAAAATGGCGGGCGCATGCTCAGTGCGCCCGCCGCTATGTGCCGCTGTGTCCTGGGGGGGATGGGCAAATATTCTCTGGGTCTCGGCTACCGGGGTAGCCGAGACCCCAGAGAACATGATCCGGGTCGGTATTCACCGATCCCGGTGTTGCGATCGCATCTATGCAAGCATAGATGCGATCGCAAAAAAAAAAAAAAAATGATTTCTCTCCCCTCTGATGTGATCGCACATCAGAGGGGAGAAAATGAGGGTCCCCCGATCGCCCCCCCGTATACTTACCGGTGTCCTCCGTCCTCCCGTAGGCCCCAGGATCCCGGCGTCTTCTTCCTGCAAAAAAAAATGGCGGGCGCATGCGCAGTGCGCCCGCCGATCTGCTTGGCGGCAGATTCAAAAATGATTTCATTCATTCTCCAGAAAGTGCATTTTGATCACTGTGATAAACTATCACAGTGATCAAAATAAAAAAAACAGTACATAACCCCCCCATTTATCACCCCCTTAGTTAGGGACATATAATAAAAAATAGAAATTATATTTATTTTCATTTTTCTGTTAGGGTTAGGGTTATAATTAGGGTTAGGGTTAGCATTAGGGTTAGGGTTAGCATTAGGGTTAGGGTTATAATTAGCGTTAGGGTTAAGCTGGGTTCATACTGCGTTATGGCAGTCCGTTAGACGGACTGCGTTACACCGCGGTATAACGCGGTGTAACGCAGTCCGTTAACGCTGCCATTCACCCCCATTTGAGGGCGCATCGCGACGCATGCCGTAAAGCGGGATGCGTTTGCGACGTGCCATCATTCAGTGACAGAGCATCGGACGCGGGCTGCAGCGTCTGGGCTCCGTCACCGCTAGCGCAGATGAATCATCTGCTGATTCCTCTGCGCTAGCGGGTATAGCATAACGCGATCGTGTTATGCTATACCGTTACCAGCCCGTCAACGCTATGTGTTGAACGGGCTGGTAAAACGCAAAATGAACCTAGCCTTAGGGTTAGGGTTATAATTAGGGTTATAATTAGGGTTAAGGTTACAATTAGGGTATAGGGTTTAAAATTAGGGTTAGGGTTACAATTAGAGTTAGGGTTACAATTAAGGTTAGGGTTACAATTAGGGTTGGGATTTAGGTTAGGTTTAGGGTTGGGATTAGGGTTAGGGTGTGTTGGGGTTAGGGTTGGAGCTAGAATTGAGGGATTTCCACTATTTAGGCACATCAGGGGGTCTCCAAACACGACGTGGCGTTCAAAAAGTCAAATGGCGCTCCCTCCCTTCCGAGCCCTGCCGTGCGCCCAAACAGTGGTTTACCCCAACATATGGGGTATCAGCGTACTCAGGACAAATTGCACACCAATTTTGGGGTTCTAATTTCTCCTGTTACCCTTGGGAAAATAAAAAATAGCTGGCTAAAAAAATCATTTTTGAGAAAAAAAATGATTTTTCATTTTCACAGCTCTGCGTTTATAAATTTCTGTGAAACACTTGGGGTTCAAAGTGCTCACCACACATCTAGATAAGTTCCTTAAGGGGTCTAGTTTCCAAAATGGGGTCACTTGTGGGGGGTTTCCACTGTTTAGACACATCAGGGGTCTCCAAACACGACGTGGCTTTCAAAAAGTCAAATGTTGCTCCCTCCCTTCCGAGCCCTGCCGTGCGCCCAAACAGTGGTTTACCCCAACATATGCGGTATCAGCGTACTCAGGACAAATTGCACACCAATTTTGGGGTTCTAATTTCTCCTGTTACCCTTGGGAAAATAAAAAATAGCTGGCTAAAAAAAACATTTTTGAGAAAAAAAATGATTTTTCATTTTCACGGCTCTGCGTTTATAAATTTCTGTGAAACACTTGGGGGTTCAAAGTGCTCACCACACATCTAGATAAGTTCCTTAAGGGTCTAGTTTCCAAAATGGGGTCACTTGTGGGGGGTTTCCACTGTTTAGACACATCAGGGGTCTCCAAACACGACGTGGCTTTCAAAAAGTCAAATGTCGCTCCCTCCCTTCCGAGCCCTGCCGTGCGCCCAAACAGTGGTTTACCCCAACATATGGGGTATCAGCGTACTCAGGACAAATTGCACACCGATTTTGGGATTCTAATTTCTCCTGTTACCCTTGGGAAAATAAAAAATAGCTGGCTAAAAAAAACATTTTTGAGAAAAAAAATGATTTTTCATTTTCACTGCTCTGCGTTTATAAATTTCTGTGAAGCACTTGGGGTTCAAAGTGCTCACCACACATCTAGATAAGCTCCTTGGGGGTCTAGTTTCCAAAATGGTGTCACTTGCAGGGGTTTCTACTGTTTAGGTACATCAAGGGCTCTGCAAACACAACATGACGCCCGCAGAACATTCCATCAAAGTCTGCATTACAAAATGGCGCTCCTTCCCTTCCAAGCACTCCCATGCGCCCAAACAGTGGTTTCACCCCACATATGGGTATCAGCATACTCAGGAAAAATTGCACAACAACTTTTTGGGTCCAATTTCTCCTGTTACCCTTGGGAAAATAAAAAAAATAGCGGGCTAAAGAATAATTTTGAGGAAAAAAATGATTTTTTATTTTCACGGCTCTACGTTTATTAATTTCTGTGAAGCACTTGGGGTTCAAAGTGCTCACCACACATCTAGATAAGTTCCTTAAGGGGTCTAGTTTCCAAAATGGTGTGATTTGTGGGGGATTTTGACTGTTTAGGCATATCAGGGGCTCTCCAAACGCGACATGGCGTCCAATTTCAATTCCAGCCAATTTTGGTTTGAAACAGTCAAACGGCGCTCCTTCACTTCCAAGCCCTGCCGTGCGCCCAAACAGTGGTTTACCCCCACATATGGGGTATCGGCATGCTCAGGACAAATTGCACAAAAACTTTTGGGGTCTTGTTACCCTTGGGAAAATAAAAATTGGGTGAACAGATCGTTTTTGTGGAAAAAATATGATTTTTTATTTTCACGGTTCTATGTTATAAACTTCTGTGAAGCACTTGGAGGTTCAAAGTGCTCACCACACATCTAGATAAGTTCCTTAGGGGTCTAATTTCCAAAATGGGGTCACTTGTGGGGGGTTTCCACTGTTTAGACACATCAGGACCTCTACAAACACGACATGACGTCCAGACAATTCTGCGCTGAAAAAGTCAAACGGCGCTCCTTCCCTTCCAAGCTCTGCCTTGCACCCAAACAATGGTTTACCCCCACATATGGGGTATCAGAATGCTCAGGACAAATTGCACAAAAACTTTTGGGTCTTGTTACCCTTGGAAAAATAAAAATTGGGGTGAAAAGATTGTTTTTGTGGAAAAAATATGATTTTTTATTTTCACTGTTCTATGTTATAAACTTCTGTGAAGCACTTGGAGGTTCAAAGTGCTCACCACACATCTAGATAAGTTCCTTAGGGGGTCTAGTTTCCAAAATGGGGTCACTTGTGATGGGTTTCCACTGTTTAGACACATCAGGGCCTCTACAAACGCGACATGGCGTCCAGCCAATTCTGCGTTGAAAAAGTCAAATGTCGCTCCTTCCCTTGCAACCTCTGCCGTGCGCCCAAAAAGTGGTTTACCCCCACATATGGGGTATCGGCTTAATCAGGAGAAATTGCACAACAAATTTTGTGGTTCATTTTTTCTTTTAACAGTTGTGAAAATAAAAAAAATAGGTTCCGAAGTAAAGTTTTTGCAAAAAAAGTTAAATGTTAATTTTTTCCTTCCACATTGCTTCAGTTCCTGTGAAGCACGTAAAGGGTTAATAAACTTCTTGAATGTGGTTTTGAGCACCTTGAGGGGTGCAGTTTTTAGAATGGTGTCACTTTTGGCTATTTTCTATCATATAGACCCCTCAAAGTGACTTCAAATGTGAGGTGGTCCCTAAAATAAAAATGGTGTTGTAAAAATGAGAAATCGCTGGTCAACTTTTAACCCTTATAACTTCGTAACAAAAAAAAATTTTGGTCCCAAAATTGTGCTGATGTAAAGTAGACATGTGGGAAATGTTATTTATTAAGAAATTTGTGTGACATATCTCTCTGATTTAAGGGCATAAAAATTTAAAGTTTGAAAATTGTTAAATTTTCAAAATTTTCGCCATATTTCCGTTTTTTTCATAAATAAACACAAGTCATATCAAAGAAATTTTACCACTAACGTGAAGTACAATATGTCACGAAAAAACAATCTCAGAATCAGCTGGATTCGTTAAAGCGTTCCAGAGTTATAACCTCATAAAGTGACAGTGGTCAGAATTGTAAAAATTGGCCCGGTCATTAAGCTGCAAAATGGCTCTGTCACTAAGGGGTTAAACTTCTTGCTATTCATGTTTTTGTTTACATTACTCATATTGTTATTATTAAACTAATTAATCTTCTTCATATTCAAATTCTTCATCTTCTCCTCTTCATCTTCTTCATCATATTCTTATTTGTGACGAGATTCCTGTACTTGTAATCTGTAAAAGTATGAATTGTTCATCCTTCCGTTCTTGCTGTCACAAAAGATTTAAATTACAACAGTATTTGTCCGTGTTCAGTTTAGCCTGCAGCAGCAGGCATTTTCCAGGGGCACCACGAGGAGGAACGGACTCACCCCCATACACTGCTTAGTCTTCTTCTGCTTAGAATTTAGAGCATATATTTTGCTCTTCATTTTGGTCTTATACTTCATGTTCTTCTGCTTTTTGATCTTTTGCTTATTGTTCTTCTGTCTCTTTTTCTGTATCTTGTAGTTTGTCTTAACCTTCTTTGTCCTGTTGGTGATCTTCTTCTGGGTAATCTTTTATTTTTTCTTTGTGATGGTGTTCAGGCTGGTTGGCTTCATGCTCGTCGTCCTTGTTGTCGTCATCTTCTTCTGGGTGGTCTTTAATGTCGTCTAATTTCCGAGAAACAGCTGACGTTACTGGAACCCTGACGGGTATCAGATGGAGCAAGAGACAATGGAAGTAACGAGGACCACTGACGTGCTGGACCCGACGGGTAGCGAAGAAAAGAGCAATGTCACAACGAGTACCAGCTGACGTTACTGTGACACGGTTACTAAGCAGGAGGTACTGTGCTCCAAAGCACTACCCAGGACCAGCAGACTGTGGAACTCGACGAGATGGAGGCACCTAGGCCAAGGCACTGGGAGAACCACTTGACGGTACTGGACCCGACGGTAGCAAAGGAAAGAGGCAATGTCACACCGAGTACCAGCTGACGTTACTGTGACACGGTTACTAAGCAGGAGGTACCTGTGCTCCAAAGCACTACCAAGGACCAGCAGACGTTGCTGGAACTCGGATACGGAGATGGAGGCACCTAGGCCAAAGGCACTGGGGAGAACCACTTGACGGTACTGGACCCCGGACGGGTAGCAGAAGGAAAAGAGGCAATGTCACAACCGAGTACCAGCTGACGTTACTGTGACACGGTTACTAAGCAGGAGGTACCTGTGCTCCAAAGCACTACCAAGGACCAGCAGACGTTGCTGGAACTCGGATACGGAGATGGAGGCACCTAGGCCAAAGGCACTGGGAGAACCACTTGACGGTACTGGACCCCGGACGGGTAGCAGAAGGAAAAAGCAATGTCACAACCGAGTACCAGCTGCGTTACTGTGACACGGTTACTAAGCAGGAGGTACCTGTGCTCCAAAGCACTACCAAGGACCAGCAACGTTGCTGAAATCGGATACGGAATGGAGCACCTAGCCAAAGCACGGAGAACCACTTGACGGTACTGGACCCCGGACGACAGAAGAAAAGAGGATGTACACCAGCCACTGACGATTACGTGACACGGTTACTAAGCAGGAGGACCTGTGCTCCAAAGCACTACCAAGGACCAGCAGACGTTGCTGGAACTCGGATACGGAGATGGAGCACCTAGGCCAAAGGCACTGGGGAGAACACTTGACGGTACTGACCCGGACGGTAGAAGAACCACCCATGAAAATGTAGTTGACAGGACGCAAGCCGTCCGCAGTTACGAATACAAGTCCTACAGTGGGTGCTATCCATTGTCACAATGGAAACCGCCTTTATTTACATATCCCACAGCACACATAGGAATCACCTAAACTGCAGGCACCATAGAGTCGGCTAACCCGAATGCAACACGACAGCACAACTTATTGGAGGATAATTGACGTTCACACTGCCAGGAAACAGCTGTCGTGCTGTAACCAGGCTGGCCAGGAGTCAGTACCCCTGCCAATTACTTACGAGCAACAAATGGCGGTGTTGTAGCCCAGGGAGTAGAGTTCAGGTGGTAGAAAGATGAACATAACAGGAGACATGGAAAACGTTGCCAAACAGTTATTTAATCTGAAAACGGACAGGCAAATTCAGGTGAGATCCATGCCTTGTTCATTTTCAGAAAAGTAAGCCGGTCTACATTCTCTGAGGATAGTCGCATGCGACGGTCTGTTACTACACCACCTGCAGCACTAAAGACACGCTCAGATAATACACTGGCAGCAGGGCAAGCCAGCACCTCCAATGCATACTGGCTAAGCTCTGGCCATGTATCCAACTTAGAGACCCAAAATTTGAAAGGGGAAGAGGCATCTGGGAGTACACTTAGAGGGAAAGCCAAGTAGTCTGTCACCATCTTACGGAAACGTTTCTTCCTGGTGACTGGAGCCGTCTCGGATGGTGTAGACCTTGCTGGCGCTGTCACAAAACTTTGCCACATTTGTAACATACAGTTCTTGCCCTGTGCAGAGGCGCTGCTTCTGATCCCTCTTGTTGTAGAGGTGTCTACACTGCCTCGACGCACAGAGCTGCTTTGTAAAGCAGTAGCAGCAGCAGCAGCACCTCTCTCGGCTGGAATGTACAACAGTATGGATTGCACCAGTGTGTCTTGGTACTCCTGCATTTTACGGTCCCGGTTCACCGGTGTGATGAGGGTTTGTAAGTTGTCCCGGTAGCGAGGGTCTAGGAGGGTGTACACCCAATAATCTGACGTGCTGAGAATGTGGGCGATGCGGCGGTCGTTTCTCAGGCACTGAAGCATGAAATCAACCATGTGCTGCAGACTCCCAACTGGCCAACAAACGCTGTCCTCTGGAAGAGGCGTCATCTCTGTCTCCTCTGCATCACCCCACCCTCGCTCTACATACTGACTACAGCGTTGTGTACCTCCCTCTGTAGGGATTTCTTCCTCCTCCATTGACTCCTCCTCCTCCTCATCCTCCTCACAAAGTGAGCCCTGCCCAGCCCTTTGTGAGGAAGCACGTTGCGCTGACTGTCCTGAAGGTAATTGAATTTGTGACTCCTCATCTCCACCTCTTCCAAAACCTCTTCCTTTAGTGCTTTCAGTGATTTCTGAAGCAGGCAGATAAGGGGGACAGTCATGCTGACTAGTGCATCATCTGCACTCGCCATCCGCGTTGAGACATCAAACGCCCGCAAAACGTCGCAGATGTCCTTCATAGAGGCCCACTCAGTAGTGGTGAAGTGTGAACGGCGCAAATTGCGAGTTGATTGCGCCTGTTGCAGCTGATACTCCATTACTGCTGGCTGCTGCTCACACAACCGCTCCAACATATGTAACGTGGAATTCCACCTGGTGGTACGTCACATATGATGCGATGTTCAGGAAGGCGAAATCTGACTTGCAGAGCTGCAATGCGCGATCTGGCCATGCTGGAACGTCGCAAGTGAGCGCACTCTAGGCGGACCTTGTGCAGCAGTGCATCAAGATCCGGATAGTCCCTCAAAAAACTCTGCACGACCAAGTTCAGCACATGTGCCAGACATGGTATGTGAGTGAGGTTGCCAAGGCCCAGAGCTGCCACCAGATTTCGGCCATTGTCACACACTACCAAGCCTGGCTGGAGATTAGCTGACAAAAACCACACATCGCTCTCCTGCTTGATGGCATCCCAGAGCTCCTGCGCTGTGTGGCTTCGATTCCCCATGGGAATTAATTTCAGTACGGCCTGTTAACGTTTGGCCACGGCTGTGCTCATATCGGTCGCAACAGGTAAGCGTTCACGTGTCCATGTGGAGGTATACCGTGACGGCTCGTGCAGCGATGATTCTGAGGAACTGGAGTAGGAGGAGGAATCAATGTGCACAGACTGGATTCCTGCAATCCTTGGAGTTGGCAGAACACGTACAGCGCCACTGGCAAGATCTGTACCCGGCTCCACAACATTGACCCAATGGGCAGTGAGGGAAAGGTATCGTCCCTGGCCATGGGTACTGGTCCACGCATCGGTGGTCAGGTGGACCCTGCTACTGACGGCGTTTAGTAGCGCATGTTTAATGTTTCCCTCGACATGTTTTTGCAGAGCAGGGACAGCTTGCCTGCTGAAATAAAATCGGCTTGGCACATTATATTGTGGGACTGCCAATGCCATAAAGTTCCTGAAACTGTCAGTCTCCACCAGCCTGAATGACAGCATTTCAAGGGACAGGAGTTTTGCAAGGCCAGCATTCAGAGCCTGTGCTCGTGGATGGTTTGCCGAGTATGGCCGTCTTTTATCCCATGCCTGTGTTACCGATGGCTGTTTTTTGTTCTGGGAGTGTGACGATGACTGTGAACTTGCTGCAGTGGGTGGAATAACAGTTTCTCTATGGACAACAGTGACCGAGGTTCTTCCATGGAGATCCTGTGAGGAAGCCGAAACAGGTGTGTGAGAGCTGGAGGTAGAGGCTCGAACATGACCTAAAGATGTAGGTGCTGCTGTAGGTTGGCCTACATCTCCAGTGTGTCTTTGGAACTCAGCTACGTGCTTTGTCCGTACATGTGTCCACATATTTGTGGTATTCAGGTTCCTGCTATTTTTACCTCTTTTAACTTTTTGCTTACACAGCTTGCATTGAACATAGCAAATATCATGTACAAGTCTGTCAAAAAAGGACCACGCAGTGCAAGTCATGGGAGCGCCAATTTTGACAGTTCTAAGAGAACTGCTCCCAACAGGTGCCAAACTGGAGGCTACAGGCAAGCGAGTCTGCAGCCTACCTCTCCCTCCTCTTTGTACCGTTGGGACAATCTCTTCCTCAGAGCTGCTCCCACCACCTTCCTGTTGCTCACGCCATGTTGGGTCTCGGACTTCATCATCTCCACTACCCTCTTCCAACACCTGCTGCTGTTGGATGGTCTGGGCAGCACCATGCTCCACAAAACCTGGCACCTGAGTCTCATCATCATCATAAGATGCGTTCTGCGGTGTGCTGTCCATCGGCACTGGCTCACCCGCCTCTTCAGATTGAGAGAGACACAGCTGTTGCGCATCACTGCATACTCCCTCTTCTTCAAATTGCAGAATGCTGCTTGCCTGTGCCCGTGTTTGCGAGCCAACAGATTCTGAGAACAGAAGCAGAGACTCAGCTGCTCCTGTACAGAACTCTCTGACTGCCTTGGCAATTTGACAGGCGGTGAACAGACAGATGGTTGCTCAACAGTGTTGTGTTCCTGAGAGGAGGTGGAAGGAATTGAAGTCGATGCATTGGCTGCCATCCAACCAACAACGGCTTCAATTTGTTCTTCCCGCAGCAGGGGGGCACGCCGAGCTCCTACCAAAGTGCGCATAAAGGAACGCTCACGGGGATAAATGGTGGATGCTGTGTCACTGAGGGCGGCAGCAAACACAGAATCCCCACGTCCTCTCCCTGCTGAAACTCCACGGCCACGACCACGTGCCTTACTCACTGACTTCTTCATCTTGGTAGATTGATAAAGAAAGTCAGAAAAGTTATAAGGCCTAAGTGTGGTTATTACACAGAGACTGAAGTGAACACTGAAACACAACTGTCCACAATCTGTGAAAGGCTACTCCTTTGTCTACTTCTATAGTGTTTGCAACCAATGTATTGTATACGGATGGAAGCGCGTCACACTAATAGATTATATTTATTTTAAATGGAATGGAGCAGAACCAATTGGAGAGAAATGAAAAGGATGAGGCACTGAGACACGCTCAGCAGAGTACAAGCAGCAGTGCTTGAACAAGTAACTGGAGCGTGATGTGCACTCAAAAAATAAAAAACACAGACTAAAGTGAACACTGAAACACAACTGTCCACAATCTGTGAAAGGCTACTCCTTTGTCTACTTCTATAGTGTTTGCAACCAATGTATTGGATACGGATGGAAGCGCGTCACACTAATAGTTAAATTGCATGGAGCTGCAAGAATTACACTGAAGGAAAAAAAAATAGTCTGTGAGTGACACGTGCAGATGCCTACAGACAGCGTTGCATGCAGAGCAAACTGCAGCGTCACCTGCACTCACACACACCTTGCAGAGCTGTTAAAACAACACTGCAGGCAAAAGGAAGCTTTACACAGCGGTTGGTGCTAGCCTGCCTACAGCACAGTACACTAAATCGCAATCTCTAACTGTCCCTCAGAGTCAGCACAGCAGCGTTCTGTCCCTTACTGAATTCACAGCACAGTGACGCTAAAATGGCGGCGGCGCCTTTTATAGTGCATTCTGACATCATTTCAGCATCCAATCACAGCCATGCCATTAGTTAACATGACCGCAGCAGTACAGGATGTGCCCACACTTCTTAGGATTCCTCATTGGCTGACTAAAATCACATTGCCTCGCAAAGAATTATGGGAACTTCCGATTCCGGTATTTGATAAGACGAAAATATCGAAACGAATTATCGAAAGGCCGATAGAGCTAATATCGGCCGATAGCCGATATTTGCATTATCGTATCGCTCAACACTAATCATCAGAAATTACCTATTGCTTAAATCAGTTTTTTTAAGTTACAGAATATTTTTCAATTCATAATATTTTTTTATATATCTATATTTAAAGGGAAGTTGTCAATCCTGTAGACTGTGAGCCCTTGCGGGCAGGGTCCTCTCTCCTTCTGTACTTGTGTGTGCCTTGTATTGCTCATGTTTACTGTACTTGTCTATATTTGCCCCCCTTCACATGTAAAGCGCCATGGAATAAATGGCGCTATAAAAATCTATAATAATAATAATAATTGATTCCTGATGCCCAAATCATGGGCATCATGAATCAGAGACTAGCTGTATGATCGCAGTGTACTTTCATCTGAAATGCCCCAGTGTTCCACCTGGGAACCATAACGGAAGACAAAAATAGTCTGGTGCCACCCACAAGTGGGTTCTCCCAGCATCTCTGCAGGTGATTGATAAGTTACTTAGCAAGAGAGCTGTTAACCACCTGGAGCGATGCTGGGTAAAGGCTGCCAGGGGCAGAGTTGGACTCTTCAAGCTTGAAGAAGGCTCACACACAGAGCCGAAATGTCGCACAATAGGCCATTAAAACAGCTTTTTTTTTGCACTAAAGAAATGGTGTGCTGCTCCCACTTTTTCTATATTTATAAGGACAGATGTGTACGTTTTGTGCCATGGTGATAAATTTGGAGCAGTTTCTTCCTGTTTCACCTGTTTTTATGCTGTCTATATTTAAGACAGAGATAATAAATCTCTGACAATGTCTGGTACGATTCCATTACTTCATGAGTCCTGTCTGCAGGTGAGCCGAGGAACAATTAATCAGTCTGATAAACAGGCTTGCAATGCTATTGGTAGTTTCAGGAATCATTGGATTGACCCAAAAATACAATAATCTGCTCTCACGTTACAACTTGTAATAGATATTTGGAATGTAGTAAACATCTAATCTATTGATCACTATTTAACAAGCCTTCAATTAATGCACCAATTGGCATCAGACAATAGAAACCTGCCCCATGGACTTGTTTATAAGGCTTTGTGTTAAATGCAGCTATCCTGCTATTTCATGTTTAAAACGGTTGTTGTACCATTCCACCCCATGACTTTTTCAGAAGATCAAGTTACTTGACTCATATCCTAAAATAGAACAAAGCATGTCCAAAGGGAATTCAAAGGGCGGCTTTTGTCATCCAAGTGCAATCTCAACACCTTGTCAACTCTGCCATTGTCAGGAAGAAAAGATAAGAGGAGGGGAGTAGTCCATGCTAGTGGAAGGGAAGTACTTTAGTTTAATTACTTTGTTTGGACTGTTGATGAGATCACAATGGCAATTGATAAAGTGACAGAAAGTCAAACATGGAGCTAACTCCTTATTTACTTCTTATCTAGCAAAGTACCTTGTGATGGGAGAACAATTGTACACAAGCAGCAAAATAATACAACTGTCTTCAGATCTGTGTTTTCTCGCAGACCTTTATAACAAAAAATCCATTGGATTTGATGGAAGCTCCAATTCTTAAGAATCTCACCAATCCTTGATCTAGTCCATAAGAATCTCACCAATCCTTGATCTAATCCATAAACTGCATATTGTGATGGTGCCATCAGCTAAAACATGCTTCCATAGTCAGTATTTGTGTAGATCACTCTTTTTTGACAGAATCTAAGTAGCTCCCTTTTATTCACCCTTTAACTTCTGTCCAAGGATAAGGACTTGGCTGAAGTTGTCCCCAGATAGCGTCTGCGCGTCTGCAGAGAAGTTGCTAATTGGCTACATAAGCCAAAAAAAATAACCAAAGAAGAAGAGGTCAGAACCAGAGAATAGCTGGACAGTGACATAATTTGATTCCAAGGGCAAAGTCAAGGAAAGCCAGGTCAGAATTCTGGAAACACAGGCAATAACAATGAGGTGGTAAACAAAGGGTCAAACAGTCTACAGGCCCCGTCACACATAACAAGATCGCTAGCGAGATCGTTGATACGTCACGGGTTTTGTGACGCAATAACGATTTCGCTAGCGATCTCGTTACGTCTGACAGGTAGCAACGATCAGGCCCCTGCTGTGAGATTGCTGATCATTACAAAGCTTCCTGGACCATTCCTGGGTCGTTGCGCTCCTGCTGGGCAGTGTGCATCGCTGTATTTGAGACCTAACCAACGACCTCGTTAGCTATTCAGAACTGAGACACGTAGGCGTGCATAAATTGGACTTTTCTGCGCCCCTCGTCCCCGATCGGTGGTCGCTACAGCGTTCTCATTTCCCGCCGTGCATAAAGAAAGCTACAGAATAGCGATTCCATCCTTTGTTTCTGACCTCGTGCTGGATTGCAGATCTTAGCAGAATTCTCCGGGTTGTGTGGAGTCACAGCCGAAGAACACTACAATCCACAAACCAGAGCGCTTGTCAGGAACAAAGCCCAGATGAATGGATACAGAGTCACAGCCGAAGAACACTACTATCCACAAACCAGAATGCAAACAGGAACAAAGCCCCGATGAATGGATACAGATAGTAAAATAACTCGGCACTCAACTTAAGTGTATATTGCGTAGAAAATTTATTATCCACAGTAGTAACAAAAGAGACATTTCGGTCCTACATCATGGACCTTCATCAGTCACTACAATAATATCCAAAGAAAAAAGATTTTTACATAACAAAATAAAGTACATACAATAAACTTGGTCAATCAAGAGCGTAGAGAGACAAATATTATATCAATTGCTTGCGAGATCTAAAAGAGCAGCCATACAGTTAGGTCTATAAATATTTGGACAGAGACAACATTTATCTAATTTTGGTTCTAGACATTACCACAATGAATTTGAAACAAAACAAATCAGATGCAGTTGAAGTTCAGACTTTCAGCTTTCATTTGAGGGTATCCACATTAAAATTGGATGAAGGGTTTAGGAGTTTCAGCTCCTTAACATGTGCCACCCTGTTTTTAAAGGGACCAAAAGTAATTGGACAAATGACTCCAAGGCTATTTCATGGACAGGTGTGGGCAATCCCTTTGTTATGTCATTCTCAATTAAGCAAATGAAAGGGCCGGAGTTGATTTGAGGTGTGGTGTTTGCATTTGGAAGGTTTTGCTGTGAAGGAAACATGTGGTCACAGGAGCTCTCCATGCAGGTGAAACAAGCCATCCTTAAGCTGCAAGAACAGAAAAAAACCCATCCAAGAAATTGCTACAACATTAGAAGTGGCAAAATCTACAATTTGGTACATCCTGAGAAAGAAAGAAAGCACTGGTGAACTCATCAATCCAAAAAGACCTGGGAGCCCACGGAAGACAACAGTGGTGGATGATCGCCGCATACTTTCTTTGGTGAAGAAGAACCCGTTCACAACATCAACTGAAGTCCAGAACACTCTCAGTGAAGTAGGTGTATCTGTCTCTAAGTCAACAGTAAAGAGAAGACTCCATGAAAGTAAATACAAAGGGTTCACATCTAGATGCAAACCATTCATCAATTCCAAAAATAGACAGGCCAGAGTTAAATTTGCTGAAAAACACCTCCAGAAGCCAGCTCAGTTCTGGAAAAGTATTCTATGGACAGATGAGACAAAGATCAACCTGTACCAGAATGATGGGAAGCCAAAAGTTTGGAGAAGAAAGGGAACGGCACATGATCCAAGGCACACCACATCCTCTGTAAAACATGGTGGAGGCAACGTGATGGCATGGCCATGCATGGCTTTCAATGGCACTGGGTCACTTGTGTTTATTGATGACATAACAGCAGACAAGAGTAGCTGGATGAATTCTGAAGTGTACCGGGATATACTTTCAGCCCAGATTCAGCCAAATGCTGCAAACTTGATTGGACGGCGCTTCATAGTACAGATGGATAATGACCCCAAGCATACAGCCAAAGCTACACAGGAGTTCATGAGTGCAAAAAAGTGGAACATTCTTCAATGGCCAAGTCAATCACCAGATCTTAACCCAATTGAGCATGCATTTCACTTGCTGAAATCCAGACTTAAGAGGGAAAGACCCACAAACAAGCAAGACCTGAAGGCTGCGGCTGTAAAGGCCTGGCAAAGCATTAAGAAGGAGGAAACCCAGCGTTTGGTGATGTCCATGGGTTCCAGACTTAAGGCAGTGATTGCCTCCAAAGGATTTGCCACAAAATTTTGAAAATAAAAATATTTTGTTTGGGTTATGTTTATTTGTCCAATTACTTTCGACCTCCTAAAATGTGGAGTGTTTGTAAAGAAATGTGTACAATTCCTACATTTTCTAACACATATTTTTGTTCAACCCTTCAAATTAAACGTTACAATCTTCACTTGAATTCTGTTGTAGAGGTTTCATTTCAAATCCAATGTGGTGGCATGCAGAGCCCAACTCGCGAAAATTGTGTCACTGTCCAAATATTTCTGGCCCTGACTGTAGGTCAGAGGTGAGTCAGAGGTATCAGTGAGAACAGAAAAAAAAAAAAATGAACATACCAGACACTACTGAATGGGGGTGGATCCACAGAGGGATAAAGTAGAGGGACTGGACACAACTGTTTAAACAATAGGAGGAGTTTAGGCATAATGAAATAGAACCGAATAGAATATAGAGATAAGTGGAGTGGAACATACCCGGTGATAGTGGTAATGTGGGCGGCTAGGATACAGACTGCATCTGTTACGCCAGTAACCTAAAATATATGGCCAGAGATGAGAGGAATCTAGCAGTGAAGCGGAGTGTCGGCATCACGGCTCAGGAGTGACTGACCTATAGGATAGAGTCCAGCAGTGAGGAAATCTTGATGAGGGACGCGGTATCCACCGCAAGTCCAGGCATGGCAGAAGTTATAGTGAGTGTGTTTATAAGAGGAAGGGGCGGGAATAGTGGAGATACGATGCCAGTCAAAAGAGAGGGCGTCGGACCGGAAGTGAGGTGGCCGGATGTTAATGGCCGTGCGTTTCACTGCTAGCTGATGCATTCCATGTGAATACTAGAAGTCAGAGACTGTCCACTAGATGGACAGAGTGAGAAAGGAGGTGTGCTGATTGAAGGAGGCATGGAATATAGCCATCAGGACGGCGTGCTCAGCACATTAGAGTTAATACAAACGGCTCTAAAAGGAATAAGAAAGACACATGTTAATATAGAAACATAGAATCATCAGCACTATGAGGCATATTTGTATTGTATAGCAGTACAATCATGGTCAACATGTAGAGAATTATGGGTAGCAATTAGACAGTATATTCTTATCAAGGATACCAAAGTGATTACATATGGTCAGACAGCAGTCTGATGAGTATATGAGATATCTTATGAGGCCCATATAAGATGATAAGTATACATCATGTGAAATAATAAGAAAGCATAAACCAGAACATTAGCCACAGATAATATACCTCTGGAAAAAAGGGAGGGTAATAGTGCCACATGTCATAACTAGAAATATATGTATATATATATATATATATATATATATATATATAAACAATTCCAGCTGCATAATTAAATATAAAGAAAAGAAAAAACACCCGACCGCACCAATTGTGTCTGGTCCTCAAGGAAAGAAACACACCTACTCAATAAACATGATTAAATAAGGAGAAAAACGAGTCATAGGTGGAAATTCAGTAAAAAATATAAATTTATTTCAACAATAATAACATGAGACAAAACATGAAAATATGAGCACTAGCCAAATATGGTGTAGAAGAAAGGGAGCATAAAGACCACCTGCTGTTAAATAACATCCATGTCACAGGCTAATACGTCCCAAAGAAAAACCTGCATGTGAGTTATAATAATGTAGGAGAAAAACTCCACAGTAACTAGATATAAGTGGGTTTAGTAGGGGTCATGTAGCCAGAAAAACCCGGTAATAAAAGCCCATGGTGCAGTCATGATAGCAGGGGAGAAGATTTCTCCACACACTAAAAGTAATGAACTTACCGGGAGAATTTTTAAAGGTCAGGCAGGAGGAGAGAATGCCCCCAATGGATGTGGACCCCGACGCGCATTTCGCTGGCGTTAAACGCCGCTTTATCAAGATGACGTCTTCTGCGTATGGGGGGGGCACGTTCGAGTCCCTATCTACCTTTCACCAATTTCTAAACCATTCCTGGCCCGGACTGAGCTTCACCATCAATTACGACCGTTCTAGGATTAATTTCCTGGACACAGTTGTCATTAAGGACACTAGAGGCCATTTATCCACTGACTTATATGTCAAACCAACAGATCGTAATAGCCTACTTCATTTCAGCAGTTTCCAACCGACCGCCTTGAAAAAATCCACCCGACGTCCCAATTCCAGCGGGTCAAAAAAATTGTTTCAGACCATAGCACTCAAGAAGTCCGCCTTACCGAAATGAATTCAAAATTTTGAGATAGGGGTTATCCACAAAGGGTCTTGGACTGTTCCAGATTAACCAATACCCATACAAAACAAGATAGCGGGGGTAGGGTCGCCTTTGTACGTCACTACCACCCTTATGTGTACATTCTACATAAATCGATTAGCCAACATTGGCCCATTCTCCAAGCAGCACACCCAGACATCAAAGAATTCACCAAACCTTTTCTCCCGTGCTTCCGCAGTGCACCGAATTTGAGAGACTCCTTAATTAGAGCAGATTTAGGCTCTAATAATCTAGGAGCTAGACAACAATTCCTCAAGAGACCTAAATTGGGTACCTTTCCACGCCTTGAATGTACCCAATGTAACAATGCACTCAAGGGTGAGACCATTCATCATCCATACACGGGAAAAACTTTCAAGGTTCGTGGTTTTTTCACATGCGATACCGCTTTTGTGGTTTATGTGATAAAATGCCCCTGTGGGCTATTGTACGTTGGAGAGACAAGCCAACCAATTAAAAACCGCATCTCAAAACATAAATCCACTATAAGATGCAGAAATACACTACTCCCTATTCCATACCATTTTGTCACCACCGGACACACAATAGCCCAACTAAAGTTTCAAATTCTAGAACAGGTACCCCAGCCACGACGCGGCGGTGATCGCATACGACAATTAAAAAGGCGAGAGGCGTACTGGATACATACTCTGGACACTTTATCACCCAAGGGCCTCAACCGCGAGTATGATTTACTTTCCTTCATGTAAATTTGGCAATTCCTTTACCCCCCATTAAGGCACTTTCTATTCTCCGTCACTAAAGAAAAAATATATACATACCATATATATTCATGTATAAGCTGACCCGTGTATAAGCCGACCCCCCTAATTTTGCCACAAAAAACTGGGAAAACTTATTGACTCGTGTATAAGCCTAGGGTGAAAAATGATTATGCCGCCATATGATGCTCCACAGATTAGGCCCCCATAAACTGCACAGATTATGCCCCGTATGATCCACAGATTATGCCCCCACATGCTGCACAGATTATGCCCCCATATGCTCCACAGATTATGCCCCCATATGCTGCACAGATTATGCCCAATATGCTCCACAGATTATGCCCCCCATATGTTGCACAAATTATGCCCCCATATGCTCCAGATTATGCCCAATATGCTCCACAGATTATGCCCCATATGTTCCACAGATTATGCCCCCATATGTTCCACAGATTATGCTCCCATATGCTCCACAGATTATGCCCCATATGATCCACAGATTATGCCCCCATATGCTGCACAGATTATGCCCAATATGCTCCACAGATTATTCCCCCATATGCTCCACAGATTATGCCCCCCATATGTTGCACAGATTATGCCCAACATGCTCCAGAGATTATGCCCCCATATGTTCCACAGATTATGCCCCCATATGCTCCACAGATTATGCCCACATATGCTCCAGATTATGCCCCCATATGCTCCAGATTATGCCTCCATATGCTCCAGATTATGCCCCCATATGCTCCAGATTATGCCCCCATATGTTCCACAGATTATGCCCCCATATGCTCCACAGATTATGCCCCCATATGCTGCACAGATTATGCCCAACATGCTCCAGAGATTATGCCCCCATATGTTCCACAGATTATGCCCCCATATGCTCCACAGATTATGCCCACATATGCTCCAGATTATGCCCCCATATGCTCCAGATTATGCCCCCATATGCTCCAGATTATGCCCCATATGTTCCACAGATTATGCCCCCATATGTTCCACAGATTATTCCC
This sequence comes from Oophaga sylvatica, assembly GCA_033576555.1. NCBI lineage: Eukaryota > Metazoa > Chordata > Amphibia > Anura > Dendrobatidae > Oophaga > Oophaga sylvatica. The sequence goes on along the minus strand of JARQOD010000002.1, from coordinate 534,516,701 downwards.
CCATATGCTCCAGATTATGCCCCCGTATGATCCAGATTATGCCCCCATATGCTGCACAGATTATGCCCCCATATGCTGCACAGATTATGCCCCATAGTATACGTCCCTTATGCTGCCGCGCTGCTGCTGCAAAAAAAATTACATACTCACCTCTCGTCGCTGGGGGCCAGGTGCCGGTGTCCTGAGCAGACCGCGCGTGGAGCCCTGACCGGCCCTGAGATATTTACCTGTCCTCTCTGCACCGCTGCGCTGCTCCCTCTTCCGGGTCCTCGGCAGTGAATGATCAGGCAGGGGGCGCGACGCGCACTAACAACGTCATCGCGCCCTCTGCCTGAACATTAACAGCCAGAGGAGTCGGATGAGGGAGCAGCGCCCAGCGGTGGAACGGGACAGGTAAATATCGCTATACTCACCCCTCCGCCGGCGCGTCTCTGCAGCCTCTCCTCTTCTCCCGGCGGTCTCCGCAGCTCTTCAGTCCTCCAGCGGTCACGTGGTACCGCTCATTAAAGTCATGAATATGTGCATATTCATGACTTTAGTGAGCGGTACCATGTGACCGCTGCAGGAAGGAGCCGGAGATCGTGGGAGAAGCAGGGGGGCTGCAGAGACCGCGCCGGCGGAGGGGTGAGTATGATCCGACACACCCGCTCCCCCTCCCTCGCCTACCCCCGTATATGACTCACGTATAAGCCGAGAGGGAACTTTCAGCCCTAAAAAATGGGCTGAAAATCTCGGCTTATACACGAGTATATACGGTATATACAGTACAGACCAAAAGTTTGGACACACCTTCTCATTCAAAGATTTTTCTGTATTTTCATGACTATGAAAATTGTAGAATCACACTGAAGGCATCAAAACTATGAATTAACATATGTGGAATTATACATTACACTTTACAAGAAAGTGTGAAACAACTGAAAATATGTCTTATATTCTAGGTTCTTCAAAGTAGCCACCTTTTGCTTTGATTACTGCTTTGCACGCAGAAAAGGTGAACGGATGGACTCTACATGCCTGGTTCCCACCATGAAGCATGGATGAGGTGGTGTGATGGTGTGGGGGTGCTTTGCTGGTGACACTGTTGGGGATTTATTCAAAATTGAAGTGGTGAGCGGTCCAGCTCACCCCAAACCATCTCGATTGAGTTCAGGTCTGGTGACTGTGGAGGCCAGGTCATCTGGCGTAGCACCCCAACACTCTCCTTCTTGGTCAAATAGCCCTTACACAGCCTGGAGGTGTGTTTGGGGTCATTGTCCTGTTGAAAAATAAATGATGGTCCAACTAAACGCAAACCGGATGGAATAGCATGCCGCTGCAAGATGCTGTGGTAGCCATGCTGGTTCACTATGCCTTCTATTTTGAATAAATCCCCAACAATGTCACCAGCAAAGCACCCCCACATCATCACACCACCTCCTCCATGCTTCACGGTGGGAACCAGGCATGTAGAGTCCAGCCGTTCACCTTTTCTGCGTGCAAAGCAGTAATCAAAGCAAAAGGTGGCTACTTTGAAGAACCTAGAATATAAGACATATTTTCAGTTGTTTCACACTTTTTTGTAAAGTGTAATGTATAATTCCACATGTGTTACTTCATAGTTTTGATGCCTCCAGTGTGATTCTACAATTTTCATAGTCATGAAAATACAGAAAAATCGTTGAATGAAAAGGTGTGTCCAAACTTTTGGACTGTACTGTATATATATACATATATTTCTAGTTATGACATGTGGCACTATTACCCTCCCTTTTTTCCGGAGGTATATTATCTGTAGCTAATGTTCTGGTTTATGCTTTCTTATTATTTCACATGATGTATACTTATCACCTTATATGGGCCTCATAAGATATCTCATATACTCATCAGACTGCTGTCTGACCATATGTAATCACTTTGGTATCCTTGATAAGAATATACTGTCTAATTGCTACCCATAATTCTCTACATGTTGACCATGATTGTACTGCTATACAATACAAATATGCCTCATAGTGCTGATGATTCTGTGTTTCTATATTAACATGTGTCTTTCTTATTCCTTTTAGAGCCGTTTGTATTAACTCTAATGTGCTGAGCACGCCGTCCTGATGGCTATATTCCATGCCTCCTTCAATCAGCACACCTCCTTTCTCACTCTGTCCATCTAGTGGACAGTCTCTGGCTTCTAGTATTCACATGGAATGCATCTGCTAGCAGTGAAACGCACGGCCATTAATATCCGGCCACCTCACTTCCGGTCCGACGCCCTCTCTTTTGACTGGCATCGTATCTCCACTATTCCCGCCCCTTCCTCTTATAAACACGCTCACTATAACTTCTGCCATGCCTGGACTTGCGGTGGATACCGCGTCCCTCATCAAGATTTCCTCACTGCTTGACTCTTTCCTACAGGTCAGTCACTCCTGAGCCGTGATGCCGACACTCCGCTTCACTGCTAGATTCCTCTCATCTCTGGCCATATATTTTAGGTTACTGGCGTAACAGATGCAGTCTGTATCCTAGACGCCCACATCTGGTATGTTCATTTTTTTTTTTTTCCTGTTCTCACTGATACCTCTGACTCACCTCTGACCTATAATGAAAAGAGAACTCGGCACTCAACTTAGCGAAAAGGGTAAATATTTATTGTAGTCCACGGTAGTGAAAAGTTTCGGTCCTAAATTTCGGACCTTCATCAGCCACATTAAGTACCGGGAGGGAGTAGAAATACCCAATTCAGAGGTAAGCAGTAGATACTGTTGGGATCAGGTAGATCTCAAAAGTAAGGGTTAAAGGTGAGTATCTGGGTGAGAGTTTTCAGTCAGGTCTCCGCTGCATGCCGTGGGAGGGACGCGGTATCCGCCGCTGGTCCTCGTGCAGTCTTTAAAGAGATCTGAGTGCATGGTGATCTACTGCTGACAGATTCGTTGAATAGTGTAATTTACCTCGGTCTATGTCTGATTTAAGGGCATTAAAGGAGGAATCGATAACATCAATAAACGTTTCTAGGGCATTGAAACCCCTTGGTGGTCTAAATGTGCTCTTGCTCCTAAGACCTAAAGTAGTGACGGAAAAGCGATTCGTGTCTGTAATAGAATCTCGTATAATAGGTGTTTCATTCATAGGTTGTGAAAAATACACCTTAAGTCTGAGTAGTCTGTAAAACCGTTGGAGATCCATTTCTAAGTTGAATGTTCTGTATTTATAGGAGGGGCAGAAACTTAGTCCCTTCTGTAGGACATTATATTCTGCAACGCTCAGTGTCCGTGATGAAATGTTTATGACCAGAGGGCACATACCTGGGATCGTGTGGTCCGTTGTTGCTCGTAGTTGCCCCTGCGGTCTGTGCCCCCGTCTGGTCCTCTTCTTCGTTGTGTTCGTCGTCGTTGGCCTAAAAAAGAGGTTGACAATGTTGTTTGGCCACTGCAGTCTTGTTCTGAGCCAAAGGTGGATACGTCCGTGGATGATCTTTGTGCAGGTCTGGAGAAGGTGCGCCATGAGGGTTGTTTGTCCTGCCACTTATAGACGCGGTCAAGATCGTAATCTTCCTGGTCCCTTGCAAACTTCCGTCTCTTCCGGTCTTCGATGTCCTTTCTATGTTGACCAATATTGTTGTTAATTTGTGTTTTAAGTTGTGCAACTTCCTCAGGGGTGCCAGTACTTGATAGTTGTGTTTCGATAGATTGGATAGATTCAGAGCTACTGGTGATAGCCTTTTGTACATGCTCTACGGTTAGAAGCATAAGGTCAAACGAGCATTTGTTCAATATTTGTTCATATTTATGACAGAAATCGGGGGAATCGGAAAAGAGGGTGGGGCGGAGGGGAACTCGTAAGCCACGGGTATTCTCTGTACACGAAGATACTCTGTAAGAGTCGCACAATGCAGTTCTAGATTCGTGTGGTGGCGCAGCTCCCTCTCTAGATCTCGTCCACGGGTTTCCCTTGGTGGGGCCCTGAGGAAGTCACTGGAAAGGGTAGTCCGTGCTAAAATATTTGAGGTTTGATCAGCATTATATGAGAAGGTCAGGGAAGAGAGTGACATGACCACAAGGCGTGCGACACGGATAGGTACTCAGTGTATAAAGATAAATCGTGTGCACAGCCTGAAAGGTGCCAGAGTAGGTTCCTACACCGTGAAGATAATGAAAAGAGAACTCGGCACTCAACGTAGCGAAAAGGGTAAATATTTATTGTAGTCCACGGTAGTGAAACGTTTCGGTCCTAAATTTCGGACCTTCATCAGCCACATTAAGTACCGGGAGGGGTAGAAATACCCAATTCAGAGGTAAGCAGTAGATACTGTTGGGATCAGGTAGATCTCAAAAGTAAGGGTTAAAGGTGAGTATCTGGGTGAGAGTTTTAAGTCAGGTCTCCGCTGCATGCCGTGGGAGGGACGCGGTATCCACCGGTGTCCAGACTGCACGAGGACCAGCGGCCGATACCGCGTCCCTCCCATGGCATGCAGCGGAGACCTGACTTAAAACTCTCACCCAGATACTCACCTTTAACCCTTACTTTTGAGATCTACCTGATCCCAACAGTATCTACTACTTACCTCTGAATTGGGTATTTCTACCCCCTCCCGGTATTTAATGTGGCTGATGAAGGTCCGAAATTTAGGACCGAAGCGTTTCACTACAGTGGACTACAATAAATATTTACCCTTTTCGCTAAGTTGAGTGCCGAGTTCTCTTTTCATTATCTTCACTGTGTAGGAACCTACTCTGGCACCTTTCAGGCTGTGCACACGATTTATCTTTATTCACCTCTGACCTATGGCTGCTCTTTTAGATCTCGCAAGCAATTGATATAATATTTGTCTCTCTACGCTCTTGATTGACCAAGTTTATTGTATGTACTTTATTTTGTTATGTAAAAATCTTTTTTCTTTGGATATTATAGTAGTGACTGATGAAGGTCCATGATGTAGGACCGAAACGTCTCTTTTGTTACTACTGTGGATAATAAATTTTCTATGCAATATACACTTAAGTTGAGTGCCGAGTTATTTTACTAGTTGTTACGGTTTGGGAACCTACTCAGTCACCTCTCATGGCTGTGCACACGATTATTTGTCGAATGGACACAGAGTCACAGCCGAAGAACGCTGCTACGATCCGAAACCAGAACGCAAACAGGAACAAAGGGACGGAATTGCTACAACGTCGCTTTATTTAAACCTGCCGCCCAATCAGAACGCAGTAGCGTCCACCAATCGGAGATGATTGGTGACACAGTACAGCCCCTATCAAGGTGTGGATCGTTGAAATAGCTGCTGTGTGAAAGCGTCCCAACGACCAACGAGATCGTTAGTTAGATCGCTGGGGCGGCAAAAATCGTTGGGAAGTTCTGCATGTTTGACAGCTCCCCAACTATCACGATACGGCTCTCCAGCGATCTCAAAATCGTGACGTAATAACGATCTCGCTAGCGATCTCGTTATGTGTGACGGGGCCTTAAGGGTTAACTGATTATTTTACTTGATTATATAGCACTTTACAGGCATCAGAATGGCTGTCCTCATCAGGGCTCACAATCTACAATCCCTATCAGTATGTCTTTGGAGTGTGCGAAGAAACTGGAGTACATCCATACAAACACATGGAGAACATACAGACTCCTTGCAGATATTGTCCATTGTGGGATTTGAACTTAGATTCCTAGGATGGTAAAACAACAGTGCTAACCACTGAGCCACTGGGTCAAAATACAAGACAGTGATCCAGACTCCTGATGATGCCTTTAGCCAAGGAAGTACAGAAGAAAATGTCTTCCGTTGCTTAATGTTCTATTATGATTTAGTAAAGTTGTCATTCATGAGAATGCTTTCATATACAACAAAGTTGATAAATTGCTTCAGTCCCTGAGCACTATATGGACTCCAAGACTGTTCCCATATTGGGCGTTAGATTCTTTTCATAGAGGATTCAGCTTACAATAAATAAATGTCTACGCAACTGAGTCTCTCTGATGTTTTATGTAATTGCTGACAGTAATAAATTACAATCCCCCCTAAATGCTAGATCTAAACTTGGCTCTTACTCTTCTAAACATGCACAAAATCACAGTTGTCAATGGCAGAAGCCAAGTGCTGTAGATGGAATATACAATATCTTCCAATGTGGAAGAGCCTTACTACTGTGATCTCCAAACTCACCAAAACCACTGGAAGCCATAAGGATCGCTCCCTGCCTGGCGATTGCAAGCAGGGTAAGCCGCGGCTGACCCTGCCCGCTATTAAAGTGAAATGGTATTCATTCTTCTCCACGCCCATGGGGGCGTGGGGAACTGTGAACATTCATTTCTCTTAAGCAGCGGGGACAGGCTCCTGCTGGCATCGGGAAGGCCCCCCTGACTCAGGGGTCCCATAGCAGCTGGGTGTGCCGCTATTAGTGACACGCCACTGGCTGGGGGCCCCTGGAGCAGTGGGGGCCTAGGCAACTGCTGGCCAGTATGCCAGCAGGTGTCAGTGCCTGGGCCCACCGGAGAATCCTCCGGTTCTCCATTGGGCCAGTCCGACCCTGTCCCTGCAGCTTGGCAGCGAGTGGTGCTGCAGGGATCTGATGCCGTCCTGCTTCCTGCCCGGCACTTCCTGTCTGACACATCGCAGCTGGATGATGTCATCATTCAGCGCGGCTGTTTCAGAGAGGAAGCTGCTGGAATGTGCTGCGGGGAACGTGCAGAGAGGTGAGTGGGTGCTGTGTGTGTCTGTCTGTCTGCCTGCATATGTGCATGTGTGTATGTGGTGCGGTGCTTTCTCTGTGTGTGTGAGAGTGGTGCGGTGCTGTCTATGTGTGGTGCTGTGTGTGTGATAGTGGTGCTGTGTGAGTATTGGAGATTGGCAATGATGTGGATGATGGAGAGAGCAATGATGGGGTGGTGGGGAGAAGGCAATGTTGTTGGTGGTGGAAAGGACGATGGGTTGGTGGGGGAGGAAGCAATGGTGGTTGTAGTGGAAAGGACAATGATGGTGCATCTCTGTAATGAGAAGGGGTGTGGTCTAATGACATCAACACCCTATATAAGGTGTGCTTAATTAATAGGCAACTTCCTTTCCTTATGCAAAATGGGTCAAAAGAGAGATTTGACGGACTCTGAAAAGTCAAAAATTGTGAAATGTCTTGCAGAGGGATGCAACAGTCTTGAAATTGCCAAACTTTTGAAGCGTGATTACCGAACAATCAAGCATTTCATGGTAAATAGCCAACAGGGTCACTAGAAGCGTGTTGCTAAAAAGGCACAAAATAACTGACCATGAATTGAGGAAAATCAAGCATGAAGCTGCCAAGATGCCATTTGCCACCAATTTTGCCATATTTCAGAGCTGCAACATTACTGGAGTATCAAAAAGCACAAGGTGTGCCATACTCAGGAACATAGCCAAGGTAAGGAAGGCTGAAAAACGACCCACCTTTGAACAAGAAACATAAGATAAAACGTCAAGACTGGGCCGAGAAATATGTTAAGACTGATTTTTCTAAGGCTTTATGGACTGATGGTGGAGGTGGAGGTGGGGTACTGGTATGGGCTGGTATCATCAAAGATGAACTTGTGGGACCTTTTCGGGTTGAGGATGGAGTGAAGCTCAACTCCCAGACCTACTGCCAGTTTCTGGAAAACACCTTCTTCGAGCAGTGGTACAGGAAGAAGTCGGTATCATTCAAGAAAAACATGATTTTCATGCAGGACAATGCTCCATCACATGCATCCAAATACTCCACAGCGTGGCTGCCCAGTAAAGGTCTAAAAGAAGAAAAAATAATGACATGGCCCCCTTGTTCACCTGATCTGAACCCCAGAGAGAACCTGTGGTCCCTCATAAAAGTGAGATCTACAGGGAGGGAAAACAGTACACCTCTCGGAACAGTGTCTGGGAGGCTGTGGTGGCTGCTGCACGCAATGCTGATCGTAAACAGATCAAGCAACTGACAGAATCTATGGATGGAAGGCTTTTGAGTGTCATCGTAAAGAAAGGTGGCTATATTGGTCACTGATTTTTTTTGATTGTTTTTTAATGTCAGAAATGTTTATTTCTAAATTTTGTGTTGTTATATTGGTTTACCTAGTGAAAATAAACAAGTGAGATGGGTATATATTTGGTTTTTATTAAGTTGCCTAATAATTCTGCACAGTAATAGTTACCTGCACAAACAGATATCCTCCTAAGATAGCCAAATCTAAAAAAAAAAACACTCCAACTTCCAAAAATAATAAGCTTTGATATTTATGAGTCTTTTGGGTTGATTGAGAACATAGTTGTTGTACAATAATAAAAAGAATCCTCTCAAATACAACTTGCCTAATAATTCTGCACACAGTGTGTTATGTTTAGGTAGCTGAGGAGGCAGGAGCAAAAAACCACATAGGCAGCCTAACACCAGAGAGGTTGGAAACTAATAGGTTGCAGACCCCTAAACTAACCGCCCAACTAGAAGCAGCCGTGGGACGTTCCTACGGAGCCCTAGACGCCTCGTCACAGCCGGAGAGATAGCTATCACTGAAGATGGAAAGAGGAAAGCTAACTGCCCCGGAGTAGACCCCAAAAGAATAGGAAGCCCCCAGACATATAATGGCAGTTAGACAAGATGAAAATACAAACACAGACAGAAAATAGATCGAGCAAACACTGGGCCCAAAACTGTCTAGATAGGACAGCACAGGAGAGATTACTGTCTGCAACCCAGAAAAACCCTAGGAAAAATTCCAACACTTCTGAATCCAAAAATACTGAGACCACACGGTCTCGACCACCTATATCAGATCTCTGGTGTGGACACGTAGCAACCCAGCAGTAAAATATCACAAGAACTGAGCAAACGAACAAATACAAAAAACGAACGGAGACCAGCCAAAGCCCCCCAAAGGGGACCCGGCTGAAGACAAAAAGCAATGCAGCAAAGAGCAAAGAATTCAAACCGCAGTAAAAAAAACTGAAAGAGACTTATCTGAATGCAAGCAGGAGACAGCAGAAAAGCAAGCTGAATTCCAACCTAGACCAGGAAGAACAATTGATCACCGGCGAACTGGAAGGTCAGCTCACTTATATCAGGCCAGTCAGTATCACCTGACAACCACTCGTCAACTGCTGGTGTAGGACTCTTGGTGTTCAACATAGGTTCAATACCCTCAGCAACCACCAGAGGAAGCTTCAGCTCCGAAGTCGTCTCCAATACGTTCACAACACAGTGTATATGTAGAGGATTGCGAAAAATAGATCACAACCTCACTTGAGATCGAGCTCTGTTTCCCGTTTCAGATCTGCTTCTTTTAGATCTTTCACATCAGGAGATGAATCCAGTGCAGATGGAGCTCAGAAAATACCGCATAGGGACAATGATGTGGCTACAATCCCTAAAAAAAAATAAGGCCGACAGGCTGCAGAGTAGATCTATGAAAGGCTGCCATTGTTCTGGGCAATTCGAGTCCTATTTACACAGGGTGATGGACCATTTTTTTGTGCTGTATAAAAGATCATTTTGCCCCCTGAATGAGCATTTTGCTCATTCATCGGTGAGATCAGCAGTCTGTTTACATGGCAGGATAACTGTGAAAAGAGCATTTTTAAAAAAGTTTGTACATGATTATCTTGCAGTGTAAGTACCCCTTAAGTTGTGACATTCTCTCACTATCTAGATTCAGCAAAAATGGATGCTATATTCTCTGCCTCCGCTTTTATACAGGTTTTTATAGTCAATAAAGCAATATAATAGAGATATACCCCAAAATGTGTTTCAATGTACAGCAGCAAAAAAATGGGATGTAAAACTTAACATTTAATAAACCTAATGTTAAAAAGGGGACACACAGACAATTACCATCCTCCAAACAAACAGTGAGGATACATGATATAATCAGAGAGTAAAGTCCAATGGGGACTACAAAGTATAGGAGATATACATATAAACCAGACAACTTATAGTTTGCTCTGCACTGCAAGAGCAAAAAATTGACTAACTAAATGCAAGTGTAAGCATCGCTTATTTGTAAGTCATTTGTCTGAAACTTAATCAAACGTGTGTGAGACAGTATATATAAAAGGAATGATCTCACCCATTTGAATGGAGATATGCGCTCCAAAATTCATCTCCTAATAAAGTATGCATCTGGTCATTTCCAGAGTAGATAAGGCCCTTTCCCAACGCGTTTCCTCCTTTCAGGATTCATCAGGGGATATGGCGACTAGAGACATCTATATCAAATGCATTGCTCTCATGAGGAGAAAAAACATATAACTCCTCCTTATATCAATTAATAAGACACTCCCACCACCATTCAAACCAATCAGTGCAAAACAAAATAATGAATCACCAATAAAACGTGATGTGCATGGTTTAAAAATACATGCCTGTTTAATGAGCTCATAATCTTGTTGAAACGCACGCCACATATTACGAAATGCATATAGCGATCTCACCGTTTGCCAAATAGTGATCGCGCGCCGTATATTAGTGGCGCATGCGCAGTTAGTGACTTCCGGTAATCGCATTCATTGGACATCCGGTCTACTGAGACTACGTCATTGGCGTCCAACCTGTGATGTAGAAACCACCGCACGCATGCGTGATACAAATTAAGTGGCTATGGTGTAAAAATTCAGATCGCACATTTCAAGAAGCAACACAGAACGCACAATTGTGTTGTGTCCTATATTGGGACGTTAAATTAAATCGCAAATTGCGACGAAGATATAACGCTATTATAAAAGTTATGTCACTGCACAACAGAAGCATCAAAATACAAATATATTGCGTCCCTAATGGCGTCATTAAATATTATTTTAACCAGCATCACTTATTGCGACCAAAATCATGCCATCTTAAGTGACATTCGATAGTTCACCAAAATCTGACATTAACCATATAGAAACATAAAAAAGGACGCGCAAGATCATTTTAACTCATTTTAACTCATTCAATACCGTTATTAACACAGACATAGTATACAAATCCCCAAACAAAGAAAATTGGAGATTAGTCCTCTCGCACTAAGAGGTAAATCAAAAAAATATATATTAAAGGAGCATCCACATAAGGTGTCCCATGGTACTCCAATCCAGAATATAGATATGGAGAAGAAGGAATATCCTTCTATATAGAAAAAATAATAATTGGAGCTTCGGCTGGCTTACCACACTATGGAACGATACTTAAATGATTTCATTGATGTATTTGAAGAAATTGTAAAGGATATAAAATACATAATCAAATATGGAGACCAGCATCCATAGGTCATAATAAAATAACATTTCAATTTTGGAAGGGAAAAAAAGGAAAAAGAAAAGCCTGACAGATCCCTATCAGGTACCTATTTCCATCCGACCCTACCTAGCAGCGGAGGTTGGAGCCCTAAATTCCTGCGCAAGTGGCCCCCCCGGTCCACGGCGGCTGACCCTAACTAAATCACCCTGCACAACCCTATACTAGAGAAAGCAGGAGTAAGAAAGTTGTTCATTTAAACCATATGGAGAGACAGTTTTTTAGTCGAAAAATCCACTTTGTCTCTCGTTGTAATATTAAATTGTCCCAGTCACCACCACGATTCGGTCTGGGTACTTTGTCAATGCCCATGAATTTTATTGCATTAGGGTCTCCCCCATGCTTGAGGTTGATATGCCTGGCCACAGGTGTATCCATCTTCCTCGCTATATCTCTCATGTGCTCACCAATTCTCCTCCTAAACTCTCTAATGGTCTTTCCAACATAGATCATACCACATATACAAATAGCCCTATAAATGACACCTTCACTCCTACAGTTGATAAAAGAGGTGATCTCAAATTTTCTTGAGTTGTCAGATGCAAAAAATTGTTTGCCAACTTCCATGTTTTTACAGGCAATACAACCACTACATTTGAAACACCCCACAACGTTGGATTTAAGCCATGTTGTTTTTTCAGCATTTACAAAGTGGCTCTTAACCAGTCTGTCCTTTAAGGACCTTCCTTTACGAAAGGTAATTTGGGGATGACTAGGCAAGAGATCACCAATGTCCTGATCCATTTTCAGAATAGGCCAATGGTTTTTCAAGATCCGCCTTAGATCATCGGCCCCGTTATTAAATGTGGTAATAAATCTAAGACCCAGAAATTCATCTTCTTGTTTAGGGGATTGAGTCAGTAATTCCATCCTGTTTTTGATTTTGATGTCATTATAGGCTCCTTTCAACACATGATCAGGATAACCTCTATCCAAAAATCTATTTCGTAGATCATTTGCTTGATGTCTAAAATTATTATCATCTGAGCAATTTCTACGTATCCTCGTATATTGGCCCTTAGGTATACCTTTCTTCTGGGCCAAAGGATGACTGCTCTCCCATCTCAGAAGAGAATTAGTGGCCGTAGGTTTTCTATGAATGCTGGTACTCAAGGTTCCATCATGGTTCTTCTCAATAACCACATCGAGGAATGGCAGTTTTGATGGATTCCATTCATATGTGAAACTCAAACCAATGTCATTCACATTTAGACTCCTGACAAATTCAGCAAAAGATTCTCCTGTACCTTTCCAAATGATAAAAACGTCGTCAATAAATCTCAACCATAGAAGAGCCTTTTCAGCTCCGACGACACCATTTTCACCGAAAATCACTGTCTCCTCCCACCAGCCCAGGAGTAAATTAGCATACGAGGGGGCACAAGGGCTCCCCATCGCGGTACCCCTGAGCTGGTGGTAAAATTTGCGATCAAACACAAAAAAATTACGTGTCAATAGGTAACGTAAACAATCGCAGACAAAGATGTTATGTGCCTTAAACTGTGAACCTCTACTCTTTAAAAAGTATTCAGTTGCCTCAATCCCTTTAACATGGGGAATAGATGAATAAAGTGCCTCCACATCGATACTTGCAAGAATAGTGTCGGGTTCCATAACCACTCCATCGATTTTACTCAATAAATCTGTCGTGTCCCTCGTGTATGAGCAAAGGGCAAGAACAAATGGATTTAAAATTTTATCAAGATAGATGCCCAGATTTTTCGTAAGACTGCTCACACCTGACACAATTGGTCTCCCCTTGAGGGATCGACCCCTTTGTGTACCTTGGGGAGACAGTAAAATGTAGCCAATGTAGGAAACTTAGGTATAATAAATTCACTCTCATTTTTGTCTATAACCCCTATTGAGAGGCCATTCAATATAATTTGTCTTAACTCATTAGTGAATACCGTAGTAGGGTCAGAAGAAAGAACACAGTAACACTCTCTGTTGTTCAAAATGTTAAGGCACATTCTCTTATATTCTGAAGAATTAAGTACCACTAAATTACCACCTTTATCAGAACTTTTAATGGTATACTATGTCTGTGTTAATAACGGTATTGAATGAGTTAAAATGAGTTAAAATGATCTTGCGCGTCCTTTTTTATGTTTCTATATGGTTAATGTCAGATTTTGGTGAACTATCGAATGTCACTTAAGATGGCATGATTTTGGTCGCAATAAGTGATGCTGGTTAAAATAATATTTAATGACGCCATTAGGGACGCAATATATTTGTATTTTGATGCTTCTGTTGTGCAGTGACATAACTTTTATAATAGCGTTATATCTTCGTCGCAATTTGCGATTTAATTTAACGTCCCAATATAGGACACAACACAATTGTGCGTTCTGTGTTGCTTCTTGAAATGTGCGATCTGAATTTTTACACCATAGCCACTTAATTTGTATCACGCATGCGTGCGGTGGTTTCTACATCACAGAGTGGGACGCCAATGACGTAGTCTCAGTAGACCGATGTCCAATGAATGCGATTACCGGAAGTCACTAACTGCGCATGCGCCACTAATATACGGCGCGCGATCACTATTTGGCAAACGGTGAGATCGCTATATGCATTTCGTAATATGTGGCGTGCGTTTCAACAAGATTATGAGCTCATTAAACAGGCATGTATTTTTAAACCATGCACATCACGTTTTATTGGTGATTCATTATTTTGTTTTGCACTGATTGGTTTGAATGGTGGTGGGAGTGTCTTATTAATTGATATAAGGAGGAGTTATATGTTTTTTCTCCTCATGAGAGCAATGCATTTGATATAGATGTCTCTAGTCGCCATATCCCCTGATGAATCCTGAAAGGAGGAAACGCGTTGGGAAAGGGCCTTATCTACTCTGGAAATGACCAGATGCATACTTTATTAGGAGATGAATTTTGGAGCGCATATCTCCATTCAAATGGGTGAGATCATTCCTTTTATATATACTGTCTCACACACGTTTGATTAAGTTTCAGACAAATGACTTACAAATAAGTGATGCTTACACTTGCATTTAGTTAGTCAATTTTTTGCTCTTGCAGTGCAGAGCAAACTATAAGTTGTCTGGTTTATATGTATATCTCCTATACTTTGTAGTCCCCATTGGACTTTACTCTCTGATTATATCATGTATCCTCACTGTTTGTTTGGAGGATGGTAATTGTCTGTGTGTCCCCTTTTTAACATTAGGTTTATTAAATGTTAAGTTTTACATCCCCAGGTTTTTATAGTCCCTGCAGATTGGCTGTGCTAAATCAGGTGATATTTTAACTGACAGGCTTTATAGGTAAAATGTGTAAAATTATGGTGGTTACTTTAGGTGATTCACGCAAATCAAAACCCAAATTGCTTGAATTCATAGGGTTTAGAAAATTCCTAAAAATTCAACATGAATTCAATTATCATCAAATAGATTCACACATCTCTACTTGAAAGGTTTTCCATGCAGAAAAATCAATTGAACTATGCCAAGTACACGTTATACCGTCATCAAGCCACTCTTATCTCAATAGCCATCAACACACCACTGCTCATAGTAGAAAACAAAGTTAGTTAGCCAGGTTAACTACTCCACCACCTGGTGGAGTTTTAATCATAACATAAGCTTAAAGGTACTGCCACACTACACGATCCCGCTAACGATCTCGTTAGCGTCGCATACTAATGAGATCGCTAGCGGGATCGTTTACAATATCGCTAGTGTCGGCCACATTTAGCGATGTCGTTAAGGACGCTATCGCGGTTAGCGATCTCCTTAACGACTTTAGCGGTACAAAAGTACCGCTAAATCGCTAAAAAAGGTGCCACACTCAGCGATATATACTTACCCAGCGGGACGCCGACGATCAGAATAGGGTCCGGAACGATCAGGACGACGGACGAGATCACAGCAGGGGCCACGTGTTGCTGCATGCCGCACACAACAACATCGCTAACGGGATCGCTAAATAGTGACGTTTTTTAGCGATCCCGTTAGCGATGTTGTTTAGTGTGGCATACCCTTAAGACTGGAAGGTTAAAACAGGTCAACATCATGTCTTACTGTCAAGCTGTGATGATATTTTGATGGATCTCAAATAGAACAAATTATTTTATTGTAACCTCAATTTTTTTTCTTTTTATGGATTAGTTTGCCTGCTTCAGCAAACATGGAATTCTGGAGATTTAACAAAAGCAAAGAAATGGGCTGGAGCATAAGTTGGCATAGGTTCAATGTGTAACAGCAATGTGTTCAAACTTTGGTCATTTCACAAACAAAACCAAAGAAATAAACAAAATGAAGATATACCCTGTAGTAAGTAAATAAGTAAATAGTAATGATACATGTAA
Source organism: Oophaga sylvatica (assembly GCA_033576555.1). NCBI lineage: Eukaryota > Metazoa > Chordata > Amphibia > Anura > Dendrobatidae > Oophaga > Oophaga sylvatica. The sequence continues at coordinate 534,501,126 of JARQOD010000002.1, read as the reverse complement.
ATAACATAGGGAACTTTGTTAAGACTATTTTGATCAAAAAAGTGTAAAAGCCATTCCACCGCGACAAGGTGTACCCAATCGGGAAAGTTCCTATCCTGTCTCTAGTATTAAAACTTCACCTTGCGTCAGCCAACCTCAATATAAAAAAGGACAGAGCAGGTCAAGGGCCCGACTGTTCAGACACCTGCCCATGGGAAGCAATATAGATGAAACGACTAGCTTAAAAAGGGAGGTCACACCCCTGTTTGAACAAAGTGCAAGAAACTGCATCAAAACCAAAGAAATCAGTGGGAGCATTAATTGCTATAAGTGCAGTGTATAAGAGCATGGTCACACCGTGGCCATGTCAAAGAGAAGACCCAGGAAAAAATATAGGGCATATACCCTGTAGTAAGTAAATAAGTAAATAAATAGTAGCAATACATGTAAATAACAAAAAAAGCGTTAAAGCTATCCGACCATGACAAGGTGTACTCAATCAGGACAGTCCTATCTTGTCCCTAGTATTAAAACCTCACCTCCTGTCAATTGACCTCAATGAAGATAAGAGCAGAGCAGGACAGGGGAGGCTGCGGCTTCTGGTGAGGGAAAACATGTTTAAAAACAAGCAGGAAATGCTTTATGTTACAGGGAGAATCAGCTGTGATCCCCTGCTGCCCTGTCTGTATACTCTCTTTGCTTCCTCTCCCCCTGACCCAGGAGCTGTGGTATGATCAGACCATGTTCCTGCAGCTCAGGCACAACTATTACACAGTACACAGGGGCACCTTTATAAGATTGTCTCAGCACACAAACATTTTTTAAGCATCCAATTTCCAATTGTGAAACTTGCCCTACTGCACCCTAAGAAATAAAGTGCAAAAATCACAAATATGTGAGGTATTAGTTAATATTTTGGCCAAAATACGCAAGCTCGAAACCGGCATAAAGGGTCCCCACACTTGCATGTCCTACCATTAAACAAATACAGCAGAAAAAGAGGATTTTTCAGGGTGCAGTTGGGCCCATTTGCTCTTGTAAACTGTGGTGTCTGTTCACATGGGATGCATCTGAATAGCGCTGGGCAGCCCGCCTGATCTAATAGAAGGGCGTCACTAATAGGCTATTAACCTGGATGCTGTGCATTTCCATAGTGTAAACAGCGCCACATACAAGTTTTCTTTGTGCAATAACATACCAAGCAATCACCCCCTCCATTGGGATTGGTAGGTTGTGAGCGGTTGTCTCATCGGTATTTTTGCACCTGTGTTGCCGCCATCTTAACTACATGGGTCCACTGCATTATGCTAGTATTTTTTAAATTTTGTGCTGTATTTGTTTATGAAGGGAAGAACACCCCGATTCAACCCCCTGAATGCCCCCCTGTCCTGGGAGCGAGTGGGTAAATTGTATGGGATTAAGTGCACCTACTGCTTGGTCAAGGTTTTCACCTCTATGTAAAAAATTAGGTGTGGTACAAAAAATCTGGTCATGCACATATTACAGATAGCAATGTACAATGCTTTCGTGCTATCATATGCAGGCCAGACCGGTACGTACCTACAGTCCCAGGAAATAGTGATCAAGAATTTCCGGAAATTAAAGTACCCATCTTGTACCAGTGCAACATTTCCCCAGTGAGGCCAAGCAAACTAGAAACAGAAGAAAGTCTCAAAAACGGTGCAAAGTGTGTTGCAAAAGGGGGATACGAAAGGACACAATTTATCAGGGTGAAACTTGCCCTGACAAACCTGGTCTGTGTATGAAAGACTGCTTCAGAGTCTACCATTCATATCCATTGACTAATAAATTTATTTCTGACTTACACAACTGATGCACTCTACACAATTCATATGCCAACCTGATGGCATAACTCATGGATGACACCACATTAAAAAAAACTCTCATACCAGAAAAATACTACATCAATTCCAATAAAGGGTCACTTGTGGTGGATTTCCACTGTTTAGTTCGAGCGCGCCGCAGGTCTGTGGGTACTCGGTACCGGCTGGTCCTTCAGGGAATGTTACGGCAGCAGTGACCCGGTCCGTGGCCCTTGCCGTCCAATAAAATAAATGAGGAGGAAAGTTTATAGGGTATTAATTCGTGTCGCCACCCGTGGTGTTTGGCAATAAGGGGATGGCTGACGCTGCCTAGGGAGACCACTGGGGCCGTTGGTGATGCAGCAGAGTTGTTACAGCTCTCTAGGGGTAGAGCTGGGCCCCAGGGCAGTTACAGTTCTTATAATGGATAGTGGCGTTGGGGTGCAGGACTGAGGGAATAATGAATAACTGCAGACACATGAACTGTAGTTTCCTTCACCTTTACTTGATGATTTGGAGTGCAGACCGGGCAACGCTAGCAGATGGAAAAGGAGATACGGACAGCCTGGACGCAATGTAGAATTCCCTAAGCCAGATGGAGTTGAAGGCCTCCTTACTGCGCTGTCCTCTGAGGTCCTTGCTGCTTAAAGCTATGCTCGAGCCTATGTTCCTTATTGTTCTAGTACTTGCCCGTATGGCAAGCAGGTTGAGCCTTTTGCGGGTGTTGCTCCTTTGTGGCGGCTCCGGCTCTGATATGCTGCTGTGCCCCGAGTGTTTGATGGACCCGGAGACCTGCAGTTCCCTGTCCTCCGGATTTAGCTGCTGGACCGTAGTACCACTGAAGCCACAGACTCCGGTGTCCTTTTCTTAGCTCTCTGCTCTGGGGTGAGCTTGGTCACAGCTCCACTCCCCAAGTTTTCCTAAACTTCCCTCTTCCTCTCTAATTCTTCTCTGACTCAGACTGCAACTTCTAGTCTGGGGACGAGCTCTTACTCTTCCAGTCCCCAGCACTTACTGACTAACCCCGCCTCCAGGCCAGAATTAATAGGGAAGCTCCCCTAAAACCGGGTTTTGAGCTCCCCCTTCTGGTCTGGAGTCAGGAAAAGTGTTGAATGCTGGTGTTACCTGATCAGGGAACTCCTCCTTGCTTCCAAGTATGACATCATCCCCTGTGAGGGAGGCAATGCCACTGTGGCAGCTGGACTTCTGGGGTGCCACATAGGCACATCAAGGGCTCTCCAAAGGCGACATGACACCCGCAGACCATTCCATCACGTCACTCCTTCCCTTCTGAGCTCTGCCGTGCACCCAAAAAGTAGTTCTCCACATACGCGGTATCATTATACTTAAGAGAAATTGCACAATAGATTTGGGTCTATTTTCTCCTGTTACCCTTGTAAAAATAAAAAAATTGGAGACTAAAATAACATTTTTGCTGAAAAAATGTTTTTTTTTATTTTCACAACTCAACATTATAATTTTCTGTGAAGCATCTGGAGGTTCAGGGCTCTCACCACACATCTAAATAAGTTTAACAAAATATGTTTCTAAAATTGTGTTGATGTAAGGTAGATACAGATGCATCTCACAAAATTAGAATATCATCAAAAAGTTAATTTATTTCAGTTCTTCAATACAAAAAGTGAAACTGAAATATTATGTAGAGTCATTACAAACAGAGTGATCTATTTCAAGTGTTTATTTCTGTTAATGTTGATGATTATGGCTTACAGCCAATGAAAACACAAAAGTCATTATCTCAGTAAATTAGAATACTTTATAACACCAGCTTGAAAAATGATTTTAAAATCCGATATGTTGGCCTACTGAAATGTATGTTCAGTAAATGCACTCAATACTTGGTTGAGATGGGAAAAGGTAAGTTTATCAGTTAGTTGCACAATTCTATACACTAACAGTTGCTCAAAAATGATACACACAGATATTCTCCTAAGGCCCGGGTCACACTGGCGACAAAAACGGACGAGTGCAATGCGATGAAATATTGCATTGCACTCGGACCAATGTGTAATGTATGTGGTACAGTTCATATAGCGTCTTGTGCTTGGGTGCGATGAAAATACATGAGACACAGGTTTGATATAGAAAGTCTTGTATTACTTCATACAAGTTGGCAAAAATAGTCACACAGTTTGCAGACACAGAAGCAGGAGACACAGCAGGCCAGAGTAATCTAAGCTCAGCAATCACTCTCCACAACAGGTTCAGGATCTTCTTCTCTGTTACCGTAAGTCCATGCAAACGTGGGTCTTTCAAAGAGCAGGGTTCAGAGTCCACAAGTGCTTCAGAGTTCCTCAGTAGGAATAGCTGGAGTACAAGGTCCAAGGCTTTAGGAGTCAGGTCACAGGTTCACTGCAGGCTAGATTCTGAAGCACTGATTGCTCAGCTGTGGCTGCTTAAGAAGCAAAAGGAGAGAATCAGGGCGGGAACATGCAAGCTGGAAACTCCATTTTGACTGAGGGCAAGATAGCTGCAGCAAGACAGAAAGTAAAATGGCTGACGAACAAACTGAGTTTCAGGAACATGTACACAGAACCTTACACAATGTTGATCTATGGAACAGCTCCCAGCATCAGATTTTTTCTCGGCCGTTTGTCGACAATCGCCAATGCAAGTCTATGAGTTCCATGAAAAATCGGATTACAAACGGACCACACGTGTGACTTGCGAGAAAATCGCACCATTGTCCTTTAGAAAAGCCGGCAATTCATCCCCGGCTATACTGTAAAATCACACTGACAGGTTTAATAAAGAATAGAAAGCAAACATATACACACATAGAATACATATATATATATATATATAATATATATATATATATATATACGTCATTGTGACACATATATATATGTGTCCAGCTAATCACTTCCTCTCCTGTCAGCCGGGAGATGAGCTCATTCATTTGGGGGTTTACTGCGAGGCTGGCAGCATTAGCTCCGGTCCCCGCAGTAAACTTGTTAACCCTTTGTGAAGTATTACAGCGTGGGACCTGACTGAGCGCCGGATAGGTAAGAATATGGTTGTTTTATTATTTTTTTTTAGTACAGGAGAACAAGGGAATCAAAGGATTACCAGTACAATAAAAGATGGTCAAAAACTGTGTATTTATTTCATTAAAATGATTTGTAATTCATGTGTGTGTGTTATTTTTTTTCATTTCATACAACAGGATTAATAATTGATAGTTGTCTAATTGACAACTCAATTATTAACCTGGCTTAAAGTCACCTTTCAATAGCAAGGTGGCCTTAACCCATTATTAACCCATTAGCCACTGCTACAGGGCAATGGGAATAGACGGGCTAAGTGCCAGAAATGGCACATCTCATCATAGATGTGCCTTTTCTGGGGTGGCTGGGGGCAGATGTTAGTAGCCAGGGGGGGCACAAAAAAATGCACCCTCCCTAGGCTATTATTATCTACCCCCACTCGCTGGCTTTGCCTGTCTGGTGGAGAAAATGCAGCGGGAGAGCAAGCATTTTTTTTCAATGAATTTACACCTTTAATTAACCCCTACATGTATGACATTTTGCACACAACACTTATGTAATTGTTAGTGAAAACCATATATCAAACTACATGAAATGACATGGTTAACTGTATGGAAACCATGTGTCATTTCATGTCGGGTTCTGCAATTTCACAAAAGCCGGCAATTGAATTAGCGGCTATTATACTATGTAGAGGTGTATGAACTATAAATTTATGTATATATATATGTCGCAATGACATATATATATATATATATATATATGTATTCTATGAGTATATATCTATTCTTTCTTTTGTGATTTAAAAACTATCATTTGGATCCATTATATGTCGGTTTTGCTGGCCACCGACAAAATCTCGCCAGACGGATGTCAAACGGATGTGAAACGTACGCTCAGATGTGACAAAATCGCATCCTCGCATTCAAATCGGATGACAGACGGATCAATGTTCAGGAAACATTTGTGCGATTATCGGCCGTCAAAAACGGTCCGATTTTTTAGACGGTGTGTGTTACTCCAGTCTAAGAAAGATAAAACCTCACTGCTACTTTCTTACATATTAAGGTTTATTAACCCCTTTCCGACATCAGGCATTATAGTACGCCGATGTCGGACTCCCTCCCTTTGTTGTGGGCTCGGGAGGTGAGCCCACATCTTTCCCGACACATGTCAGCTTTTTTAACAGCTGATATGTGCCTGGAACAACCGCGGGGTGGAATCACGATCAGCCCGTTTTAATGCCGCTGTCAAACTCTAACAGCGGCATATAACATGCACTTCTGGCAATCGTGCTGGAAATCCAGAGGTTTCCTGCAGACGTCTATGGTTGTCAATGCCGGAATGCCAGATTGCTATGAGCACCGCCCATTGGTTGGCGCTCATAGCAAGTCAGCAATTTTGCTACAAACAGATGATGTGATCATTGCATGTATGTAGCAGAGCCAATGGGGTTATGGCAGCTTCTAGTCTCTCATGGAGACTATTGAAGCATGTCAAAAGTAAAAAAAAGTTTTAAATATATAAAAAAATATAAAAGTTCAAATCACCCCCCTTTCGCCCCATTCAAAATAAAACAATAAAAAAAAATCAAACATACACATATTTGGTATCACCGCATTTAGAATCGTCCAATCTATTACTATAAAAAAAAGAGTTAACCTGATCGCTAATTGGTGTAATGAGAAAAAAATTAAAAACGCCAGAATTACGTTTTTTTGTTTTTTTGGTCGCCACAACATTGCATTAAAATGCAATAACGGGCAATCAAAAGATCGTATCTGCACCAAATGGTATCATTAAAAATGTCAGCTCAGCGTGCAAAAAATAAGGCCTCACACAAGCCAAGATCATGAAAAATGGAGACGTTACGGGTATCAGAAAATGGTGCATTTTTTTTTTTTAACAAACTTTGTATTTTTTTTCACCACTTATACAAAAAAGAACCTATACATGTTTGGTGTCTATGAACTCATAATGACCTGGAGAATCATAATGTGGGTCAGTTTTAGCGTTTAGTGCACATGGTGAAAAAAAAACAAACAAGAAACAACCGTGAGATTGCACTTTTTTTGCAATTTCACAGCACTGGGAATTTTTTTTCCCATTTTTGAGTACATGACATGGTAAAACCAATGGTGTCGTTAAAAATTACAACTCGTCCCGCAAAAAGCAAGCCCTCACTGGGCCATTTTGACCAAAAAATAAAAAAGTAAGGGTGAGTTTCCACGATCAGTAAACGCTGCGTGTTTGGCGCTGTGCGCTGGCGCAGCGCCAAACACGCAGCGTCCAGATGTTACAGCATAGTGGAGGGGATTTCAAGAAATCCCGTCTCCACTATGCGTAACAACACGCAGGTGGCAGACCTGTGTAACGACATGCGGCGCGTCTTTTCAGACCGCAGCATGTCCTCGCGTGTTGCGGCGACGGTGCGTCGCCGCAACAGAATTTAACACAGGGCTATGTAGCCCTGCGTTCTTTCCGGAGGTGTTCCGGAGGTGTCCTGAACACCTCCGGAAAGATTGCGCGTCAGAAAGGGGGCGGGGCTTAGACGGAGCGGAATTTCCGCTCCGTCCAAAGCGCTGTGGTTCCGGACTGTGGAACCACAGCCTTATGGCTCTGGGAAGAAGGCGAGCAAAAAAATGAAAATGCAAAACCAAAATAACTCTGGTCGTTAAGGGGTTAACCTTTTGGATTCACCGACAGCACTGTAGATGTTCAATAATAAAATGAATCATCAAAAATACAAATTGCCTAATAATTGTGCACGCGGTGTAGATAGCTATTGACAGAACCATTATGGAACCAGCTATCTCTCCCGGCTCACCCATACATTGGAGCGCACGGTTCAGCAGTTGGACCCACATCTTTCTATAAGTTATCACCCATCCCTTGCATAGGAGGGAAGTCACCTTCACAACCCCTTTAGGGACTGAAAGCTTTGTCATATACTGTTGGTTGTAATGCCCATGCAAAGACAGATACCATGGGTCCAGAAGAATGAAGCCTATAGAGAATGCCATGACATTGCTTTTTCCCTGCTGTATTGCCAGTTTGGCCTTTGCTATCAAGGTCATCCAAACTTAAATTGCAGAGCACTGAGGTGAGAAGTTAAGAAAACATTAGTTTTGTCAGCTCACTATTGGAATTTCACTTAATCCTGTTCCGCCTTGTGTTTTCGATTGAACATTGATCGCTGTACCTGTATTTGTGCTATCTGATAGCATATAATGTATATGTTATCAATGAAATGACAGCTTGCAGATTGCACAATTTTACAAGGGAATTGCACTCATAAAACATATGTAAGGAGAAATGTTCTTTATGTCAGTGCATTCTGGTATACAGGATTGACGGAAGGTTCAAACATGATGCGACCACAGTCAGAAAACGCTATTCTTCTATGCATTGCTAAGTAAAACAGCTGTAAGGCTGTGGTTCCACGGTCCGGAACCACAGCGCATTTGACGGAGTGGAAATTCCGCTCCGTCTAAGCCCCGTCCCCTTTCTGACGCGCGTTCTTTCCGGAGGTGTTCCGGACACCTCCGGAAAGAACGCAGGGCTACATAGCCCTGTGTTAAATTCCGTTGCGGCGACGAGCGTCGCCACAATACGCTAGGACATGCTGCGGTCTGAAAAGACGCGCAGCATGTCCGGATACGCAGGTCTTCCGCCTGCGTATTGTTACGCATAGTGGAGACGGGATTTCTTGAAATCCCCTCCACTATGCTGTAACATCTGGACGCTGCGTGTTTGGCGCTGCGCCAGCGCACAGCGCCAAACACGCAGCGTTTCCTGACCGTGGAAACTCACCCTAACATATCTGTGAGATCTGACATCAAATCCCTCTTCTGTTCCAAGGAAAATACGTCAGCTTATCACTTATTTCACGTGTTACTGTACAAGCACTGTCCAGTCTTCATGTCTTTCTGTGTTTTGATATGCGAGTGTGAGGTCATGTACATCACTAGTGATCAATAATGGAATCGTGCAGATTATCGATATTATGTCCATAAAATATTTTTACGTGAATTTTTTTGACTCTTGGGCCGGGGTCACACTAGCATAGAATATGGACGAGTGCTATCTGAGAAAATATCACATAGCACTCGGACCAGTGTTAATCTATGGGGCAGCTCACATCACCGTATTTATTCTCGGGCGTATTCTACGTGCGTCTAAAATCGCAGCATGCTACGATTTTACTCTTATATGCACGCCCTTATCATCTCCCGCCTCGACTACTGCAACCTCCTACTGTCTGGCCTCCCCTCTAGCACTCTGGCACCACTCCAGTCCATCCTACACTCTGCTGCACGACTAATCCACCTGTCTTCCCGCTATTCCCCTGCCTCCCCACTATGCAGGCCCTTCACTGGCTTCCTATTGCCCAGAGGCTCAAGTTCAAAACCTTAACCATGACATACAAAGCCATCCACAACCTTTCTCCTCCATACATCTGTGACATGGTCTCCCGCTACCTACCCACACGCAACCTTCGATCCTCTCAAGATCTCCTTCTCGACTCCCCCCTCATCTCTTTTTCCCACAACCGCATACAAGACTTCTCCCGGGCTTCCCCCATACTCTGGAACTCTCTGCCGCAAAACATCAGACTTTCACCAACAACGGAGACCTTCAAGAAAAACCTGAAGACCCACCTGTTCCGACAAGCCTACAACCTGCAATGATCCTCAGTGTACTGAACCATCGCACAACCAGCTCTACCCTCTCCTAGTGTATTCTCACCCATCCCTGTAGACTGTGAGCCCTCGCGGGCAGGGTCCTCTCTCCTTCTGTACTTATGCGTCCCTTGTCTAGCACATGTTTATTGTATCTGTCGATATTTTTCCCCTTTTCATATGTAAAGCGCCATGGAATAAATGGCGCTATATAAATATATAATAATAATAATAATAATATCGGCCAAGTCTTGCCAATGCAAGCCTATGGGTGCAAGAAAAAATTGGACACCACACGGACCATACAAGTGCTGTCCGATGATTACGCACCGGTGTCCTTTGAAAAGCTGGCAATTCATGTGCCGCATACAGTATAATCACACTGACAGGTTAGAATAGAGTAGATACTGTATATACATATAGAATACATAGATATATAGATGTCAGTGACACACACATATATATGTATTAATATTACATAGATAGATACAAGAAAAGCCGTCAAATCATCTGCAGAGTACAGTATAATCACAGAGTGACAAGTTAGAATATAATAGATATATACACATAGAATAGATGTATATACATATGTCAGTGACATACACATATATATGTATTTATATTGCAAAGAGAGATAGAAAAAAAGCCGTGCCGTGTTCTGTAAAATCACTGCAGGAGTCAACAGGATAGAAGAGATGGATTACATACATTAAATACAAATAGAATAGGTAGATATATAGATGTCAGTGACAAATACAATTAGTACAGTGTGCGTGCAAATTATTATACATGTATTTAAGTAATAAAAGATTATTTTTCGTGAAAAAATGGCGTGTGCTCCCGTGCAATTTTTGTAACCGGCAGAGGGAAAGCCGACGACTGAGGGCAGATGTTTACAGCCTGGGAAGGGGGTAATACCCATGGAGATTCCCAGGCTATTAATATCAGCTCACAACTGTATCAACTGTATACTTAGCCTTTACTGGCTATTAAAATGGTGGACCCCAAAAAATGATGTGGGGTCCCCCTATAATTAATAGCCAGCAAAGGCTATGCAGACAGCTGCGGGCTGATATTAATAGCCTAGGAAGGAGCCATGTATACTGGTCCCCCCCGGCTAAAAACATTAGCTCTCAGCCGCCCCAGAAAAGGCGCATCTCTAAGATGCACCAATTCTGACTCTTAGCCTGGCTCTTCTCACTTGCCCTGTAGCGGTGGTGAGTGGGGTAATAGTTGGGGGGGGTTGATGTCACTTTTGTATTGTCTGGTGGCATCAAGCCCCTAGGTTAGTAATGAAGAGGCATCAATAAGACGCCCCCATTACTAACCCCATAGATACATTGTAAGAAAACACATATACCCAGAAAAAAGTCCTTTAATTGAAATAAAGACACAGACTCCTTTAATAATCTCAATTAAACCATACTTACGACCTCACCTAATACCACCGAAGCCCTCCATCTCCTGTAATAAAACTGAAATAAAAAAACAACACTATACCATACCTGTCGGTCTTTCTCTCCCACGCCGTCATCCATGTCTGGGGGAGAATTAATTTTCCACCTTGATAGTGCGAATATGCGACCGTCCAGGCTGACAACCACTGGTGAATGATGTGCTGCAAGCGCAGCTTCAGTGACGTCACTGAGACTGCGCAACCAGCCAGGCTGAACTGCGGTGGCCACTGAACCGTGAGAAAATGCCAGTGATGAGGTCACTGTGAAGCTCAGAGCCTTCACAGCAGATCACCATGATATAATATGATATAATATGTGTGTGTATGTTTTGAAGAATATTTTGTTTGAAAACGATGTGTAAATGACAGAGAATTGCTGTTTGTAAAAGCTCATGTTAAAATCGCACTGCATTCAGATGTAAATCAGATGCTAGGTGTGCTAGTCCTCTCAGTGACATATTCGCCTGCTCCTTCTCTAAATTAGAGCTAGTAAGGGATACACTATTAGAATCAGTAGTGCATCTACATTATGTTACTCTCAAATGAGATACCAAAATATTGGTGGCAGTCTTTTTAACCACTTAGTGACAGATCCAATTTGCAGCTTAATGACAGGGCCAATTTTTACAATTCTGAGAATGTTTTTTCATGACATATTATACTTCACGTTAGTGGTATTTTTTTTTTATATGACTTGCGTTTATTTATGAAAAAAGCGGAAATATGATGAAAATTTTGAAAATTTAGCAATTTTCAAACTTTAAATTTTTATGCCCTTAAATCACAGAGCTATGTCACACAAATTTCTTAATAAATAACATCTCCCACATGTCTACTTTACATCAGCACAATTTTGGAAACAACATTTTTTTTTGTTATGAAGTTATAAGGGTTAAAAGTTGACCAGCGATTTCTCATTTTAACAACACCATTTTTTTTTTTTAGGGACCACATCACATTTGAAGTCACTTTGAGGGGTCTATATGACAGAAAATACCCAAAAGTGACACCATTCTAAAAACTGCACCCTCAATGTGCTCAAAACCACATTCAAGAAGTTTATTAGCCCTTTATGTGCTTCAGAGGAACTGAAGCAATGTGGAAGGAAAGAATTAACATTTAACTTTTTTGCAAAAACTTTAATGTCGCGTTTGGAGAGCCCCTGATGTGCCTAAACAGTGGAAACCCCCAACAAGTGACCCCATTTTGGAAACTAGACCCCTTAAGGAACTTATCTAGATGTATGGTGAGCACTTTAAACCTTCTAGTGCTTCACAGAAGTTTATGACGTAGAGCCGTGAATATTTTCCTCAAAAATGATTTTTTTTTACCCGCTATTTTTTATTTTCCCAATGGTAACAGGAGAAATTGGACCACAAAAGTTGTTGTGCAATTTTTCCTGAGTACGCTGATACCCCATATGTGGGGGTGAACCACTGTTTGGGCGCATGGGAGAGCTTGGAAGGGAAGGAGCGCCATTTTGTAATGCAGACTTTGATGGAATGTTCTGCGTGGCATCATGTTGTGTTTGCAGAGCCCTTGATGTGCCTAAACAGTAGAAACCCCACACAAGTGATACCATTTTGGAAATTAGTCCCCCCAAGGAGCTTATCTAGATGTGTGGTGAGCACTTGAACCCCCAAGTGCATCACAGAAGTTTATAAATGCAGAGCCGTGAAATAAAAAATATTTTTTTTCCTCAAAAATGATATTTTAGCCAGCTATTTTTTATTTTCCCAAGGGTAACAGGAGAAATTAGAACCCCAAAATTGGTGTGCAATTTGTCCTGAGTACGCTGATACCCCATATGTTTGGGTAAACCACTGTTTGGGCGCACGGCTCGTAAGGGAGGGAGTACCATTTGACTTTTTGAACATCATGTCGTGTTTGGAGACCCTCTGATGTGCCTAAAGAGTGGAAACCTCTCAATTCTAGTTCCAACCCTAACCCCAACACACCCCTAACCCTAATCCCAACCCTAGCCCTAATCCTAACCCTAATTCCAACCCTAACCCTAATTCCAACCCTAATTGTAACCCTAACCCTAATTGTAACCCTAACCCTAATGCTAACCCTAATTGTAACCCTAACCATAATTACAACCCTAACCCTAATTCTAACCCTAACCCTAATGGAAAAATGAAAATAAATATATTTTCTTATTTTATTATATTTCCCTAACTAAAGGGGTGATAAAAGGGGGGTTTATTTACTATTTTTTTATTTTGATTACTGTGATAGAGTTTATCACAGTGATCAAAATGTACCTTCACTGAATGAATGAATCTGCCGGCCGGCAGATTCAGCGGGTGCACTGCGCATGCGCCTGCCATTTTCTTCCCAGACCAAGATAGCGGCGCCCACCAGAGGAGGCAGGAGGTTCTGGGGATACCGGGAGGTTCCGGGGGGGATCGGGGACCCTATTTCTCTCTCCTCTGATGTGCGATGACATCAGAGGAGAGAGAAAGATAAAACAGAATCGCGGCTTTTTTTTTTTGCGGTCGCCGTTATATGGTTAATAACGGCGATCGCTAAAGCGGGGGTCGGTAAAAACCGACCCAAATCATGTTCTCTGGGGTCTCGGCTACCCCTGTAGCCGAGACCCCAGAGAAAATTCGACACTGGGGGCGCTATATACTTTTTCCAAAGCGCCGTGAATTCACGGCACTGTGGTTTAAGTACCCTTAACTACCGCAGTTAAAAGGCGAATCGGTGGTCGTTAAGGGGTTAAAATACACATAGAAATGCAAGTAAAGTATCAGAGGCTGCTAAGCACACACGCAGAGATTCCTTCCAATGTAACCCATGGTAAGTATATACATGAAGAGTAAAGTATAGAGAGATTCACAAAGCCTAGTACAGTACACCTTTACCTGTGGCAAAACACTTTTGTATGCCCGGTCATAGCATAATGGATATGGAATTACTGGTATTAAAATCTAACTTCAAATCTGAGAAAGATAGAAAGGTTTGGAATACAAACTTATGATGACCTTTGACACTCTTAGTGCTGGAATGAACGTGTCACATGGATTCATGTCATTCTATATCAATTAAGGAATCTGCGTCTCTGACCTTCTAGGGGCATCAAAACACAACACCAGACCCCAATCAGAGGGTAATAAAACTCTCTCCTTATCTATGATCTGTTCCAATATTTATGTTCATTCCTCTGCCATAATGACAGTTCTGCTTCACGTCACTTGTCTTACCTATTGCACTATTCCTGTGTCCTCTTGTGTATATATATATATATATGTGATTCTTCAGTTTTGTTTTAGTCTTTGCCTGATGAAGAGACCTGAGTAGTCTCGAAAGCTTGCAATTTGTTACCATCTTTTCAGTTAGCCATTAAAAGGTATCAACCACTGAGGACTCTCAAGTCTAAATATTTTTCTATCTACTGGCTAACACGGTACGAAGATACACATCTTTCCTAGTACAGTACATTCATTTTTCCTCTAGGTAAGTATATGAAAGGCCTGTAAATAAATAAATCTATGTAAACTTACATGTGCAAACCAGTGTTCGTAGAGGTTACCCTGCCGCCCCAACGCGTGTTTCATTTTTAGAACTTCATCAGAAAGTTCACAAGGAATCCCTGCTTGTGTGCTTAGCGGCCTCCTATACTTTACTTGCATTTCTATGTCTATTTAAAATTTTATTGACATATATACTCCTCTGGTCTTTTATCCTGTTGCTCAAATGTTAGTATAGTGAGTTGTGCCTGATGAAATGTAATGTTATATGGGTTTTCTCTTTATGTTACAAAGAAACTTGTGTAAGACAAATAAATAGTTGTTTGTTAATTACCACTACCTCCTCATTTTCTACGCAGCACCTGTTTACATTTAGACAATGGAAATCATTGCATTTCTAACATTACAAGATGGAAAATTAGATAGAAAATTGTGTAAGAAACAAAAGCTCAGAAACACCTGATATGCAATGTGGATCCTAGTATACAATTATTACACAGCAGTAAGTGAATGATCATCAGTAACATCAGCCTTCTGTTTGTGCAGAATTACGTTATATAAAATCTAGGGAGCGTTAATGAGGAACAGATATTACTATTGTCTGCTGCATAATACAATATTTGATGAGTGAAGTGAGGGCTGTCTGACTGTCTTCGATAACAGTGCAATTAATGTAATTGTTTGGGACACTGTTTGTTCTAGTCTTGTAATTAAGGTTTCTGGTAAAAGGCAGGGAAAAAAGGTTTCTGGTTTCTCTGTGCTAATTAGCACCTTGCTAATTTAGTGTACACCAAGTTCCACAGACCTCAAGACTTGCTGAGTTAAGGTACTGTCACACTATGCGATCGCACCAGCGATCACGACAACGACACGACCTGGCAGAGATCGTTTATACATCGCTATATGGTCGCTAGTAGCTTCCAAACAGGAAGATCTCATAAACGACACATCAGCGCTCTGTATAACGACCTCGTCGGTCGTTGGGACCTGTCACACAGCATGTATTGTTAAAGATCCCGACCTCGATAGGCCTGATTGAGCGCAACCTTTTCCACGCCCCTCAGCACAGATTGGTGGTCATGACTGTTTATGTCACAGCTCTCGCTTTGTGATTGGACGACCGCGTTATAAAAGACGACGTATTAGCGCTCCCTTCCATTGTTCTCGAGCGCAAGTGGTTCATACAAATTTCCAGCATCGTTCCATACTGCGTCCTGCTAGCCTTCTGCTTTGCAGCTACTGCGATCCAGTCTGTGCCGCTATTGCATTTGCAATTGCGATAGTATCCTCGCAACAACGCACAAAGGACAGAACATTGGAGTAATCCACAAAGTGCTCTGGAACAATGGATGGGGGCGCAGTTTTCCGTTTTCATCTATTGCTGAGGTGATGTTGTGGCCACCAATCGGAGCTGAGGGGCATCACTAAAGAAAACCTAGTCCCGCCTGCGCCGCTGACATATGAGTCGCTTGTCGTTCATAAAGGGTGTCAAACTCAGCGATTCAGGCTCACCAGCGGGACGCCAACGATCAAAAAACGGCTCAGAACGTTCGTGCTCGATCAGCGACATCACAGCAGGGGCCACATCGCCGCTACATGTCACACACAACGACATCGCTGACGATGTCGCTGCTGCGTCATAAAATCGGTGTCGATTAAGCGATATCGCTAGCGATCTCACCTAGTGTGACAGTACCTTTAGGCAAGGGCTGCATTAAACTGCCAGGGGCAGAATAAGTGCATAATTAACCCCTTAGTGACAGAGCCAATTTGCAGCCTAATGACCAGGCCAATTTTTACAATTCTGACCACTGTCACTTTATGAGGTTATAACTCTGGAACGCTTTAACGAATCCCGCTGATTCTGAGAATGTTTTTTCATGACATATTGTACTTCACCTTAGTGGTACATTTTTTTTATATGACTTGCGTTT
Source organism: Oophaga sylvatica (assembly GCA_033576555.1). Classification (NCBI taxonomy): domain Eukaryota; kingdom Metazoa; phylum Chordata; class Amphibia; order Anura; family Dendrobatidae; genus Oophaga; species Oophaga sylvatica. Next base: position 534,484,762 of record JARQOD010000002.1, on the reverse strand, counting down.
ATTTATGAAAAAAATGGAAATATGGCAAAAATTTGGAAAATTTAGCAATTTTCAAACTTTTAATTTTTATGCCCTTAAAAGTCATATCGCACAAATTTCTTAATAAATAACATTTCCCACATGTCTACTTTACATCAGCACTATTTTGGAAACAAAATTTTTTTTGTTACAAAGTTATAAGGGTAAAAAGTTGACCAGCGATTTCTCATTTTTACACCATTTTTTTTAAGGACCACATCACATTTGAAGTCACTTTGAGTGTTCTATATGATAGAAAATACCCAAAAGTGACACCATTCTAAAAACTGCACCCCTCAATGTGCTCAAAACCACATTCAAGAAGTTTATTAACCCTTTACTTGCTTCACAGGAACTGAAGCAATGTGGAAGGAAAAAATTAACATTTAACTCTTTTTGAAAAAAATGTAATTCAGAACCAATTTTTTTTTATTTTCACAAGTTTTAAAAGAGAAGATGAACCACAAAATTTGTTGTCCAATTTCTCCTGAATACGCCGATACCACATATGTGTGGGTTAACCACTTTTTGGGCGCACAGCAGAGGACGCAAGGGAAGGAGCGCCGTTTGACTTTTTCAACACAGAATTGGCTGGACGCCATGTCGCGTTTGGAGAGCCCTTGATGTGCCTAAAAAGTGGAAACACCCAACAAGTTTTTATTTTCCCAAGGGTAACAGGAGAAATTAGAACCCCAAAATTGGTGTGCAATTTGTCCTGAGTACGCTGATACCCCATATGTTGTGGTAAACCACTGTTTGGGCGCACGGCAGGGGTCGGAAGGGAGGTAGAGCCATTTGACTTTTTGAACACCATGTCGTGTTTGGAGACCCCCTGATGTGCCTAAATAGTGGAAACCCCTCAATTCTAGCTCCAACCCTAACCCCAACACACCCCTAACCCTAATCCCAACCCTAACGCTAATCCCAACCCTAACCCTAATCCTAACCCTAATCCCAACCCTAATTCCAACCCTAATTGTAACCCTAACCCTAATCCTAACCCTAATGGAAAAATTAAATTAAATATATTTTCTTTATTTTATTATATGTCCCTAACTAAGGGGGTGATAAAGGGGGGGCTTATTTACTATTTTTTTATTTTGATCACTGTGATAGCGTTTATCACAGTGATCAAAATGTCCTGCACTGAATGAATGAATCTGCCGGCCGGCAGATTCAGCGGGTGCACTGCGCATGCGCCGCCATTTTCTTTGCAGGCAGAAGACCGGGACCTGCAAGGAGCCATAGGAGGATGGGAGGACACCGGGAGGTACCGGGGGGGGGCATCTGAGGTCTCGGGACCCTATTTCTCTTCCCTCTGATGTGCGATCACATCAGAGGAGAGAGAAATTAATTGCAGAATCGCTTTTTTTTTTGCGGTTGCCGTTATATAGTTAATAACAGCGATCTCAAAAGTGGGGGACCCGAATTATGTTCTCTGGGGTAGCTGATACCCCGGAGAAAATCCAACTCGGCGGGCGCACTATGCACTGCGCATGCGCACGCCATTTTATTTGCAGGGAGAAGACACTGAACGCTTCGGGAGCCATGGGAGGACAGGGGGGGACACCGGGAGGCACGGGGGATTGATCGAGGGTCCCGGGGACCCCATGTCTCTCCCCTCTGATGTGCGATCACATCAGAGGAGAGAGAAATTACATGCAGGATTGCGGCTTTTTTTTTAGGTCGCCGTTATACGATTAAAAAGCAGCGATCGAAAAGCGGGTAGGTAAAAAAACCCAACCCCAAATCAGTTCCTTTGGGGGCTCAGCTACCCCGGGGAGCCGAGACCCCGGGTTTAAAACCGACTATGGGGGCGCGTAACTTTCTTCACATGCCCTTAATTAACGGCCCTGGGGTTTTTAAGTCCCCTTTAAACTAACCTAAAAAAAGGCGTATGGGCGCCGTTAAGGTTAAACAAAATTCATATTTCAACCAAAAACATAGGAACCTAAAGCAAGGCTGCTTTAAAAGTGCACGGGCCGGAAATGCAAATTTAAACAAATATCATATTCAAATAAGAATATGGGCCCCAAAACTTGTAGTGATTATCTTTTTTTGCATGTTTCAAAATTTATCTGTGCTATTCACCTCTAGACGGGGTCAAGGGCCGCCAGATCGAATGCCCGTATTTTTTTTGTTCCTGGTGCTCGGGTTCAGATTTTGGGTCGGATAGACAGATTGATGGTGGGCGGGAAAAACCAAGGTCATGATGCAAATTGGTACCAATCCCAAAAATTTTGGGAAGAGGTGGAATTTCATTGAAATTATTACGGGGAAACAGAAGGATGCTGAAGCCGGACTCCAAAGGGTGGTGTTTTCAGAAATACTACTTGTCCTTGAGCGTCTCTAGAAGAAAAAAAGTTTGGGGGATAAATGTCTTAGAAATTTGGGGCAGGAAAGGGAAAGGGTTTTAGATCATGGAGAACAGGGGTTTAAATTCTCTTTTGGCTACAGGCCTATGGTAGGAGCGGGCTGCACCTCAATGGGGAGGGTGCAACGGTGGGGGAAAAATGGGCAAAGGGGTGGGGGAGCTTTAAAATTGGGTTGGGGAGAAAGGGGGTGTGAAAAAAAAGGATAAAAGAGCAATAGAGAATGAAACAGTAGGGGGCAAAGAGGATTTGGGGGGCAAGAAAATAAGGATAGTAGGAGAATAAAGTGCTAATAGTATTTTTCTTTAGGCAATACAAGAATTTTTCAAACAAAAGCAGAAATTGGGGACTCTTTTTGTCACCCCAATAACAATTGATGGGGGGGTACAGAAACCCAGCTTGACTAAAGTATGACTTAGTAAAGGGGGACATACATTCAGAAAATACAGGAAAAACCACTTAAACAACTTTAAAACCATGCCAATGACGACTTTGGGGAACTGCGAAATGACCAGATGAGTAAATGTAAGGAGATGGAAAATGGAAAGCTCTAATTAGAGTTTTTGGAAGCCTCCCCAATTAGGAACAGGGAACGATTTAAAAGTGCAACAAAGAAAAAGGTAAAAATAAAATAGGGGCCCCTTTTTAAGGGGGGTTTTTTCTATAAAATTCAGGGGATTTGTCTTCTGGTTTGTTAAAAAACTGAATTTTTATCCAAAATTCAAAACAATTAAATGGGAAAGAAATAGTTTTGTTTTACAGGGTTTTTGTTGGAAAAATGATCAAGAAACATATGCCCCGGTCAAATAATAACAACCCCAAAAAAC